>JAECZD010000037.1:0-257500 GCA_024349325.1 Pogonomyrmex californicus
CAGAGCTTTCCAATATGTATCTTGAAGTTCCATAATTTTTATTTTACATTTATTAGGCTTTATATTTTTATTCAATAAAATCTCGACGTCACAGCTTGGAGTCTGCCTTATCTTTTTCAAGGGGAACGTAGCTGGGCAAATAAAGATACTGTCGGATGCTATGCATTCCTCTAGCTCTCCTTGACGGAATTCGTAGAAATTATCGGCGTCTTCATTTAATGCTATATGCGCTATCTCGGTTTCAATTGTTGCAAATTTTGTTGTGTCAAATGACTGTCTAACGGGTAATGGTATTGATTTATAAAGTTTATATTTTCCAGGTGTTAGCAATGGAATTTGCAAAATATAAACAAGACGATCTTGTAGATATGCAACGTGCAGGGTAGAAATTTTTATTAACCGATCGATTCCTTCTTTATTAATAGCTACAGGAAATTCAGCATACGGAATTTGTTCTTGAATGTGTTTAGAATTTTTTATTAAATATTGTGGCGATATTATTCGTGGATGTATTAATCCTTGTTTTCCGAATAATATTCCGTCTATTAGAATATTCAAATCGATTTCATGTTCTAATATTGCTATATTTATATCCTCTATTACTCGTTCGATATCGTCATTAATTCTATTTCGAATAATTACGTCGGTTACATTTTTATATTTTTCATCTATATACTGTCGAAGATCGGCTAGCTGCGTTTTTATCTTGAGGGTCACGTTGTACAGTTCCCGAAAGCGTGTTGCGATAGTTTGATTGATAAGTAGCGTCGCAAGATCGTTGGTTTTATTTTCGACATGTTCTATCGCATTATTAATATAATAAAAATCTTCTGCAGTTAGTGTTCCAAATAAAACTTTACTCAATTGCCCGATGAATTCTAGGGGAGCTCTTTTCATTCGTGATCCTATGAGCAATTCGTGAATATGAAATTTATATTGCTTTATTTTATTAATTTTCCTTGTTAATTCTGCGAGTTGTTTTCGACCAGTACTACATGTATATGGAATTTGGTCGCATTGCAGCTTCGTTCGGTTTATTTCACGTTGAAGCCCTTCGGATACGCCTATGACATCATCTAAATTGATGTACATTATCATTTTCCAAGATATATCTGACGTGCGCATCTCGCCTAACGCCTCGTAGAATATTCCCGGATTATTTTTTAATTCCGTTATTGAATATTCGTTCTCCGTCATCCCTGATCTGGAATGCGAGCAGGCTTTGTTCTATTTACATGTATAATTTTGGTTTTATTTCGAGAGATTAAAATTTTTATATTATTATTTTCTAAGACTTCTATTATTTTGTACGGGCCGGTATATTCATCATCAAATTTATGACTCTTTTTCGGCTTTAATAAATAAATAAAATCTTCCTCCTTATATCTTTGTGTTTTTAATTTTCGGTCATAATAGTATTTATAACGTTCTTTAGAGTTGCTTAAATTTGATGCTGCCAATTTCCTTAAATCTGCTAATTTGTCAATCAATTCGTTCACGTAATCATTATAAGTTTCAAAATCGTCATCATTTTTTATTTGAGAAGGTAACCGTGCTATTTTTCCAAATACTAATTCATAAGGAGTAAATTTTGTTCCTTCGTGTACGCTAGTGTTATATGAAAACATAGCATGCTCGAGCCAATTATCCCAATCTCGCTCGTTGGTAATATAATGCTTTAGATATTCGGTTAATACATGGTGACTTCGTTCTATCGAACCATTTGATTGCGGATGAAAGGCGGATGTACGATATTGTTTAATTTTAAAATATTTTGCAAATTTCTTCATCATAGAACTCGTGAAATTTGATCCTTGATCTGTCAATATTGCTTTGGGGCTACCAAATTGACAGATAAAACGTCGAGTAAATGCTTTTGCAATTTCCTCTGAATTTGTCTGTACGAGAGGCACGGCAATGGAATATTTTGTTAGCAAATCCTGAATAGTTAAAATATATTCATTGTCATTTTCTGTTACAGGTAGCGGTCCTAGAATATCCATTGAAACTTTATCGAATGCATCGACAGGTGTATCGGTTATTATCATTGGCTGTTTTGTTTTTACGCGTACTAATTTTTTCTTTTGACAGCTATTGCAAGCTTGAATATAATTTTCAACTTGTTTTTTCATGTTATGCCAATAATATTTGTGACGTATCCGCGCCACTGTCTTCGCGATTCCCTTGTGTCCTCCGACACTGGATTCATGACATTCATGTATGATATGTAATCTCTCTTCTAGTTTCGGTATGCATATTTGTCCCTTACATATTGTTATCTGTATATTAGTATTTAGGAATGTTAATCGCATAATGTTGCGTATTCTAAACCATGGCACATCGATATTACTTTTACTCTGCGATATATCTGCGTGTAAAATATTCGATCGTATCATTTCACTTTTTAATTCTTTAAAGGCGTTTACAATATCATTTTCTCTTATTCTATTATTTAATCTTTTTAATTATTAATCCGAATATTTTTCTATTGTTCCTGTCCATAGTTAATACATGTCCCATTATTCCTTTAAAATTTGAAGGTTTTTGATATAATTTTCTTTCTATTAATTCTTGACCTATTTCATCTACCGGTTCTCCTTTTGTATTTACAAAACATATTATATTATTATTTTTCATCCAAATGTGGTCTCGTGATTCTAAGGTATTGATTGGAACTTCAGAGATTTCTTTGATTTTTGGTTTTGGTTTTTCCTTGATTATTTTATTGTTTTTCGCAGACTTTTTATTTCTCTTTTTATTGGAAGACATTGGCTTAGATAATTTTTGTATTTCTCTATTTTTATTCTTACTCTTCTCTAATGGGCGTGGTTTAGCTTTACGAGAAGGTGGCGAAAATATTTCTTCCGATTCAGTTTTATCGGTATTGTCGCTTGGCGTTTTTGGATTTCGATAATTCATGGGACTATTCTCAATTTCAAATTCCATTCGTTCGCTACTGGACGAAATTTCCATCGCTTGGATTTCATCTTTATTTAAAGGGATATTTTCCTCTAATATTTGGATAGAATCAGTATTTTTTAATTTTGATTGTGACCTTTTTATTTTTTCGTGTTGCGTTCCTATAGAGATTTTAGGAGGTGAATGGACATCAACTTTCACTTCTATATTTCTTTCAACTTTAAAACTATCGCTTGAATGTGTGGCAATATCCATAGGTTCTTCTTCTAAATATTCATATTTATGCATATTTATATTAGGTTTCTTTTTATATGGATCACCCGTTGTATTGTCTCTGCTCGCGCGCTTGCGCGTTGCTGCAACGGCGCTGTAGTCCATCGGCGTTTCCATTTCCTGATGCTGTCGCGTGGCGGCGTCGCCATCGGTATGACGCTTGACTGAATCACGCCCTTCAGCCGTATTCACAGGCCTCGCCATTTCCTTAACGTTGTCGTGGTGTTTTACTATACTTTCAGAACTTGAAGTTTTAGAAGGCTTCCGTTTTTTTCTTCTTCGTTGCAGTTTGCGATGTTCCAGATTCGATGAGCTACTCTCTCGCTTTCTCTTTTCTCCCTTTCTAATAATTTCTGAGCCATCGGTTTCATAATCAGTATCATAATAATATGATGCTGTACTATCACTGTCGCTGCTTTCTAAGTCAGCTATAAATTTACTTCTGGGCGGTTCTTTTAATTCATCATCCGAATCTTCATAAGGGGATAATTCTTCAGGTCTTAATTTTTTGTGTGGTGCAGGATTTCCAGATCCCTCACTCTCCCACATTCTTTTAAATTTTGGATGTGAAGTTTTTTGTTTTTTATAATCGGCTTCCGTGGAACCTTCGCTTGAAGATCGTGCACGTTTTGCTTGTAGAGGAAATATGTTTTTAATATTTTCTGTAGGATTTCGTGATAAAGCGTCGGCGTTTTTATTTTTCTTTCCCGGTTTGTATTTTATTTGATAATCATATTCCGCTAATTTAAGCCTCCATCGCATTAATCTCGAGGTAGGATCAGCTATTGAATTTAACCATTCTAGTGGTTTATGGTCCATTACTAATGTGAATTTTCGGCCATAAATATAAGGGCGAAAATGTTTTACTGCATAAATTAGTGCTAATAATTCTTTTTCTGTTGCTGAATATCTCGTTTCTGCATCGCTTAAAACTCGAGAAGTATATGCTATTGGAAGATCATTTCCTATTTTTCCTTGACTTAATATAGCTCCAATTGCATATCCAGATGCATCCGTTGTTATAATAAATGGTTCATTAAAATTTGGATATTGTAATATCGGTTCTGAACATAAAGCGTTCCGCAATTCATCAAATGCTTCCTGTTGTTTCCGTTGCCAATCAAAAGCAACTGATTGTTTTGTTAAATCAGATAAAGGCTTAGCAATCTTGGAAAAGTTTTCAATAAATCTTCTATAATATCCTGCAAGTCCAAGGAACTGTTTAATATTCTTTCGTGTTTTGGGCCTAGGGAAATTTTTCACAGCACTTATCTTTTTTGGATCTGGCCGTACGCCATCTTCAGATATTATGTGTCCCAGATATGCTACTTCTTTCTTCAAAAATTCACATTTATCAGGTTGCAAGTATAAATTAGCTTTAGTAAGTCGTTTCATAAGTCTATGAAATTTTGTTTCATGTTCTTGGAGTGAGCGGGCATAAATTACTATATCATCAAGATATACGAACAACTCTATTCCTTGTAATCCTGTCAAAACTTGATCCATTAGTCTCTGAAATGTAGCAGGAGCATTCTTTAGTCCGAACGGCATACGATTATATTCAAAATGTCCATACGGCGTTGAAAATGCGGTTTTATGTTTATCTGTTTCATCCATAGGAATTTGATGAAAACCAGATGCTAGATCAAATACAGAGAAGTATTTGGCACTTCCGAGTTGATCTAATATGTCGACGATATTTGGAAGAGGATAAGCGTCTCCGATAGTCTTTTCATTTAAAGCACGGAAATCTATTACTAGACGCCATTTTTTATTTCCTAGGGAATCATCCTTTTTGGGAACAATCCATAATGGAGAATTGTAAGGCGAACTTGATGGTTCTATAACACCTTTATCCAGCATCTCGTCGACCTGTCTTCGTATTTCCTCCTTGTGTATTTGAGGATAACGATATTGCTTGACATTAATCGGACGATCATCAGTGGTAAATATTCGGTGTTTAAAAACATTTGTCGCGCCTAAAGGTTCTCCTGGCAAATGAAATCTTTCCGCATGGGATGTTACTAGGCTAGTGGCACTAGTGACTTCCTCCTCGTTCAAATGATCGAGACGTAGTAATTGCAATATTTTATTAACACGTTCATCATCATTATCTCGCTTATTATTAAAATTTTCCTTAATCTCTTCTCTTATCTCTTCGAATGGGTATATCTTTACAGTAGGGATCGCTAATTCTATATCCTCATCCGATGAGTTAACAGCATATAAATGCGCTACTCCGTGATGATTTGATACGACGGCGTTACCTAAGTACACCTGCGGTCCTGCGTTTAACTTTGGAATATATCCATTTTTTATTTCTGGATTGGCGATTCGTATAAATATTTGTTTTCGCGTCCTAGCGGGAAGAATAACGGTCTCATCATTATGAAAATAATATGGCTTGCCATTTACGATCAGACTTGCCCTCGGGTAGTCTATGGTTGCTCGTTGGCTCTTGAAGAATTCAGTGCCCAAAATTCCATCCTGTCGAATAGGGAATTTATCCGTGACTACATGGAATAATATGTCGACGTCGAAAATGCGTACTTTTGTTACGCCTATCGTACGAGTTCGACCTTTAGTTATTCCACTTAGTTCAAACACCATTTTGGTATCGATGGGCATGTTTTCATGAAGGCAGGTTTCTTTTATTATATTAATATCAGAACCCGTATCTATCATAAAGTTTGCTCGTTCGTCAACCAAATTTTTGCTTGGTAGTATAACGGAAGGTGGTTTCCCAATTTTATTACATGCGACGTTTATTACACTGGCGTTTCCTCGCGGTTCTCGTTCGGAGTTACCAGGCGCACTCGCGGGCGTTCGTTCAGCGCTGCGCCGACTCGCTGTGCCCGCTCTCGGTTTCCCGGAGCTTCTTGCGGTCTGTTACGTTGAGAATTTTCAAGAATTCGATTTTCAAACATTCGGTTTCCGATTCGATTTTCTTGATTTCTCACATTATTATTGTACTGCCTTTTTCGACATTGTTCTAAGCTATGCCCTGGTATTTTGCAATATCGACAAATTAATCCCATATTTCTTGAAGTAGGGAAATTTTGTCGGTTGTTTTGATTAATATTATAATTTTGATTTCGCGGGTTTACATTGATTCCCGGGTTTCGTGGGTTTAGAATTCGTGGTTGTAACGTTCTGCATTCAGCTCGCGTATGACCAAGATTTTTGCAAAAAGAACAGACCTTAGGCTGCCATTGTACGTGCGAAATCTGAGCGAGGGGATTAAAAGTACTACACGACTGAGAATTATGGCCATATCCAAGACAATTATTACACCTTATAGACTGCATTAATCCCTCTGTTATTCTCATACGTTGCATATGCTCGTTATATTCACTTTCAGCTTTTATGGCAGATTCTATTGCGTTGTTTAATGTCCCCGGTTCTCGTGGGTGGATTCGCGTATATATATCCGTTTTTAATCCAGTTAAGAAATTTCTCACAGCATTGGTTTCTGCCGAATTTACGAATTGGATAGCTTGGTTCGGATTTTCGGTTTGGTAGCAAGATTTTAGTTGTTGTAAAATCATAGATACTCTGCTACCGTAATCTACCACAGTCTCATCCGGATATTGCGTTATTTTGGAAAGCTCTCCGTGCAATTGTGACGTAGAATAAACAGGTGCGAATCGCGTTTTCAAGACAGCCAATAAGGATTCGATGTCGTTATATTCTCCGCTTAAAGCCACTCTCAATGCTGGTCCGACTAATTTATTTTTAATCATTTGAACTAATCCATATTCCGCACTTGGAGAAACCATATTTCGAGCATGCAGACAACTATTAGCGAATTGCGATACAGGCATATTTTTACCATCGAACGGGAGAATTGTCTCGGAAGCATCACGTAAACTGGTATATGGCATATTCGCATTCATACGACGGTTTGTGTTAACGTCATCATTAACGTTTATATCGCCTATTTGACGAGTCAAAGAGTCTACCTCGCGATCAACCATTTTTATTTTATAACGGATTTTTACAAATACCGAACGATTTCGAGTCTTGTTACAATTATAAATAATAATTTTGACTTACATGTGAATCGCAGTAAAGTAAAGCAAGACAAGCGTACGCAATTCCATAATCGAAAGTTCTTATCGCAGTTCAATCCCCGCTATCACTTGCTTGAAAATCTCCTCTTCAATTCTTCGTTAGATGAGGAATATTTCACAAGATTCGGCTATCCCAAATAGTGAAGGATCTCACCGAGTTTTGGATATCCCAGCAAATGAGGGATCCCACCGCTGCCACCAAAAGTATTATTGTCGTGTGACGTCCTAGGAAGTCCTGATAGATCGGACGGAGCCGAAATTAACAGATCCTCGACTGCTACACTCACACGTTATTTGTGGGATTCTTTTCCGTGCGGTTAAGAGGGTAAAACCTCAGGATTAGATACTGCGAAGGAAGTGGGTAACAGGAATGTCGAAATGACTTCTATTTTCAGGAAAGAGTTTTCGATTTTGGGGATAAGGAATAATATAATATCACACTTGTGGTATTTGAATCGGAATTTATTCACTGTTATAAATAATAGATATATATATATATATATATATATATATATATATATATATATATTTAGCGAGTGCGAGTGAAAGTACAAGTGCAAAAATGTAAGTGCCCGTGGATGGGGAAACGTAAGTGCGCCGAGGTATTGTCGCTCGAGGTTTTTATATGTTGCCAAAACATGGAAGTAGGGGTGACCTAAATTCCAATGTTATGATTCTACAGGTCTGAATAAAGTTTATTACCAAATGGCCTTGGCACGGTTTGCCTATTGTTAGTCTACTTTTCACTATGAGTCAGCTATGATTCACGCGTTTAAGACCTTTTTAGTTGTTCTTGACATAGTTTTCTATTGGTCGACTTAGCTATGAGTCAGCGATGACTCGTACTAAAAATATTATGGCGGCCTTGACATTTAACGTTGGCTTATTTTCGCTTACAAACTGACCATGAGTCACACTTGTGACTATTCAATCGATCTATTTTTACTTTCAAAGAGTTATACTTCGTTATAATAATTCCTTTTCATACAATTTGCTCGAATTTAAGCTTTTATAATAAATATTAATCATCGCAATATCGTTTTAGATATACTTTACAATTTTTATAATAATAATGATTACATCGTATAATTAGTATATCTAAAATATGTCAGTATAACTCTTTTTACATTTGTAATACATTATTTATTAAATGTTTTCAGGTACAAAATGGCTCTGATTGTGATTGGTTGAATCGTTAGGGTAGTTTTCCATGCATATTAATAATCAAAATTTTGTCATAGCCATAGAATTAGTGTTAATGAAAAAAGGGAAGTAACAATTATAAATATAAGTCTAGAATGAAGGTTTCTAGAAGTTGAAATGGTTTATATACGGAGATTTGCCTGCTGAACTGATTTGAGTTTTTGAGGTAAGTGTATGTAAGCAAGTTTATAATTGTTTAAATATCTTCTAAACGATGCGAGTTAGGTAGGTATGTGTAATGAGGTAAGTTGCAGGATTTCCTGTGTGTTGTCCAAATCTTTTATAATAATTATTTGTTAATATAATAATTTATTTATTTATAAATTTTATTAAACGAAATTTAAATCGTAGAATTTCTTTTCTGAGATAAAATATGTTTCTATCGGGGTTGTTTATATAATTTCATAAAGAAAACTATATCTTATAAGGAAATGTATAATGTACGTATATATGTATATATGTATATATGTATATATGTATATATGTGTGTGTGCTTTTATATACCCTTAATTTTGTTTATATCTTGAGAATTAAGAATCGTAGCCACAAACTGTATTTATGTTTTCGAAAGGATTTTCGATGGAGAATGTATTTATACAGGAAAAATATATCCATATAAGGACATCAACAAAATTTATCCTTGAAATAAGGATATGTTTCAGATGAACTGTTGAATAAATGTTTCGTCATGGATTTTGTTATATTGTCATTATGACTTTTATTCCTTATTCACATCCTTTCTATTATTATTAATTTTGTTATTAACTTTTATATTTATTATTAAAATGGAACAAAAGTGAAAGGTTTGATATACAAAGATTTCTTAGTTTCTGAAGTTATATTTGACGATATAAAGAAATTGGTTGGTATTTTGTTATTTATATAATTATATGATTTTGTTTATTAATTGTTAATAAAAATATTACAATGTACCGATAATTGTTTTGTTATAGTTTTCGTGCATTACGTGGGCGAGGTTATACTTCCTACATTTGTTTTTTATTCATTATTTACTATTTTATATTAATTTGTTAAGATTTTGTTGTTAATGTTGAAATGCTTAGATAAGGATGCGATATTAAGCTCTATTTTCTTTGTTACTTTACCGAACAGTCTGGGGAAGTGATTTTGGTATGTTCTGTTTTTTGTTAGTGAGGTTCTAGGGAAAATTTACTAGGAGCATTAAGGCTGTAGTAGCGCCATAAGGTTGTGGTAAGAAGCGGCCATTTTGTATAAATCTTTAAATAATTTTAAGCGGTATATTCTTTTATTATGTGTATACCAAAGGCTTGACGGTGTTGTCTCCTAACACAGTCAGTCATAAATAATTAAAAAATTTAAAAAGAAAAAATTTACATTAGACATGACTAGAGGTACTCTCGGCGCTGGGACGTGACAATAGTTAAAGTCTCCCAATTAAACAGAATCTTTGCCGCTCGAGATCTCTGTCACTCAATTGAAATCGCTTCAAAATTTGATTCAGAACCTTTGCCGCTCGAGGTTCCTTGTCATTCATAAAATAAAAATTTTCATACGAAATTTCCCCCATACAGTCCGGTGTGAATACTGTTTCGATAGAATCGAATCAAATATCGCCCGGACGTAACAACGTTGCGTCATTCCCGACGTAACAAACTGGTGACAGCGGTGGGATACAAAATCACCGTGTAAATGAATTTTTCTTCTAAATTCAAGTTCTTCAACATAACGCTTATATTCTTGCATGTCCACTAACTGCATGAAAATAAAAATTCGGGCTCTCTGAAAACCGATTACGCATGTTACTCCTACAAATTGTAAGAGTTTAAATCATTAAAAATTTTAATTAATCCACAAGGCTCTGCTTGGCGGGAAAACTGCCCGGAGACCTTACAGACGTTGAGTTCCCGCTCGTTGGGAAATTGTTAAACCTGCAAAGAAAAACTCTTCGCGTAAATCTCTCCTTTAAAATCTCAAAACCTAAAATCTCTCATGCAGAGAACGCCTGTCGCAATGAATACGCGATCGAATAAACGGTCTCCCCTCGAGGAAGACGTTGAACATGGATGCATGGCATCCGCGGAACGCTCCGAAACGGACGATAGAAACGACTTAAAAGCAGAAATGAACGCTTTTCGCAAGGAACGAGAAATAATGCGTGACGTCGTTGAAATGATCGCGACATTGCGTAACGAAGTAGCAGAATTGCGAAATGTTACCGACCATCGCAACGAACAGATATCAGAAGTCCCATCAGGACAACCTTTTTTAAATCCGCGAATCTCATACTCCGATGTAAGTGAGGCCGCGTCAGATTTACCACCAGCACCAAGAATCTCATATCGCGAAGCGACCGAGTTCGTCCCATATTACGACGGTTATAACATACCATTGAATAAATTCATAAGCGCTTGTGAACAAGCACGAGATATACTACCGCCAAATTACGAACGATCTCTTACACGACTATTAATTGCAAAGTTAAGAGGCAGAGCTCACTCTGCAGTGGCGATGAACCATGCGATCAGTAACGCAGCTAACTGACTTATTAGTGAGCGCATTCGGCTCCGTAAAGAGCGTCGCTCAATATCGAGGAGAATTGACCGCGATCCACATAAAGGCGCGAGAACATATTTTGGATTACATAGGAGTAAAACTCAGATCCGCAGTAATAGACGGCGAAAGAAGAGCGCGAGGTAGATTAGATAGAGAAATAACAAATGAAATAGATATCCTGACGGCGGAATGCTTTTGTAACGGGTTGCCGACTGTCTATCGCCTCCAATTGAAACCCGAACACTATCTTAACCCTTTTGAAGCATTCACCGCCGCGAAATTGATAGCCAAGAGAGGAGCTAGAAAACAATGGCTGGAAACTAGACCCGAAAGGAATGCCGAAAGATATCCGATGTCGCGTCACGCCACGCGATGTATGGCACAGTCGACGCGCCGCCACAACAGGTGACGTCGCCCAAGAAATATCAGCCGATATCAATCGAGGCACCCGCTATCAAAATAATTAGCGAACCGACTCGGTTCCTTTCATCCCGCGGACGCAAACAGATACCGCGAGCCGCCACGAGATAAATATGAGACTAGATATCGCGACGAACGCAGCCGCACAGATAATCAAAGAACACCACACAGCCATAATACAAACCCGCGACACGAGCCGCGTGAGAACATACCCGATAAAACTATCGCACAGACAAGAGAAACTAATTATGAAGCAGCATTGAAATGGTGCCGCTATTGCAAAGCGCGCGGGCACGAAATAGAAGAATGTAAGAAAAGAGAATATTATAACAAACCAATAATTCGTTCGGGAAACGCGAAAGATCCGCTCCGAAAACCGGACGCGACACGGCGGATCCCCAGTACGCCGCGTCCAGTAAATACGATAACAGATGCAGGAAAAACGATCAACCAAAAGCACGGCTATACAACATCGCAACCTTAAATCCAAAAGAATTTAATCAGGCGCCTACTGCCACGTTAACGATAAAAGGCTTAATGCCGAACGTAAAATTTATGATCGACACGGGTGCCGCTCCAAACCTAATAAAGGAAAGAAATATTCTTTCATACTTCAATATTTAAGATGACATTTTATATCTCAGTGGAATCACGCAGGGAAAGATCGCGACCTAGGGTCTATGCAACTGACTCTCGGATATAAAATCAAAATGCACGCTGTGCCTAACTTCAATCGTGCAGGAAGGAATCTTAGGATCGGACTTCCTCTGCGACAATGCAACGATAGACTTTCCTGGGAAACTTCTGTGTAGTAGAAATTCCGTTCGCTCAACACGACTCGATCGTCGTTCCAGCAGATCACGAATACCTTCTATATCAACATCGAAAATCCTGAAATCAAAACGGGATATATACCGCGACTAGAAATTCATAAAGATATATATGTGGGCGAAGCCCTCGTTGAAAACCGCGACGGAAAAGCATATTTGCAAATAACCAACGCCGGAGAAATAGATCGGGAAGTAGTAATACCGACTGTCCAAATGCAGGAAGTCGAATTCATTGAAAATAAATCTTGCCACAACCACAGTCCTCTTCCATTTATCCCCAACGCTTCGTCAGTGAACTTAGTGTCACAAACGAACGCCCAGGAAAGAATAACTCGAATTCGTGGACTGCTACGCCTGGATCATTTAAATAAAGAGGAACAACACCATGTTGAAGGCTTATTAGAAAAGAATGGCGATCTATTCCATCTTCCGGATGATAAATTAAAATATACCAATGCAAGTGCGCATAAAATAATCACGCGGGATGAGAAACCCGTCAATACGAAACAATACCGTTTTCCACCAATTCATAAGGAAGAAATCACGCGACAAGTCAATGAACTAATAGAAAACGAAGTAATAGAACCTTCAAAATCTCCATATAATTCTCCCTTATGGATTGTGCCTAAAAAGCGAGACTCCAAAGGAAACAAGCGATGGCGTATGGTAATTGACTATCGTTCTCTTAACGAAAAAACGATAGGCGATGCATACCCATTACCGAATATCACGGAAATACTAGACCAGTTAGGCAGCGCAAAATATTTTAGCATCTTCGATTTAGCGTCAGGATTTCATCAGATACCGATGCACGAGCCTGATGCACATAAAACTGCTTTCTCTACGCCATTCGGGCACTACCAATTCAAACGCATGCCTTTTGGGCTAAAGAACGCGCCCGCTACATTCCAACGGCTCATGGATCAGGTATTAACTGGCTTACAAGGCAACGAATTATTCGTCTACCTAGACGATATCGTAATCTATGCGAGCTCACTAAAGGAGCACAATGATAAATTTACTAAGCTAGCAACACGCCTTAGGAACGCTAATCTTAAACTACAGCCTGATAAGTGTGAATTTCTGCGTAAGGAAGTCACATACTTGGGTCACGTAATAGGCGAACGAGGTGTTCAGCCAGACCCTGAAAAGGTGAAAGCTGTTGCAAGCCTTCCCAGCTCCAAAGAACCAGAAAAATATTAAGCAATTTCTCGGCCTCCGGATATTATCGAAAATTTATACCGACTTCTCTAAAATCGCGAGGCCGCTGACGGCACTTCTAAAAGGAGAGCAAATTTATATGGGAACAGAACAACAGCAAGCTTTTACCTCATTAAAAAATACATTATGTACGGAACCATTACTCCAATACCCAGACTTTACGCGATCATTCATAATCAGTACAGACGCATCTAACTATGCTGTTACGTCAAAACCGCGGGGACCTCTCCGATAATCTCAGCGGCAAATTATTGAAAACGCTCTCGAGGAATTTCATGTTAAAATAGTATTTCGAAGCTAGAATATTTCTACAAGCAACGGTAGTGCGGCTCGAAACCCTGCATGCCTTAAGGGAAAGTGGCAAGGGAGACAAAAAAAGGGTCGGTCGTAAAATCCTTCCGGTAGAGTGATGCAGCTATGCGGCGGTCGGTCGACGCGAACAAAACGAATGACGCAACCCGAAGGAATCCTGAGCGCGAATACTCTTATATTCGTTCGGATCTAATTTCTTTGTACTCGATATTCTACTGCTGTAAACGTATGCCCGATGAGAAAACGCGAAAGCAATCGGGAATAAAACTTAATGTAAGATTCTCACTTACCTTTCGGTGTTTACTCTGCGCAGGTACTCCTCGAGGGAGATACGCGGTCGAAAGCTGCTTCCCTGGTAAGCTGCTACGGGTGTGAATGGTACTGGTAATGCGCTCCAGAGGCGATCGTGCACTAGGAGTTCGTACTCGCCGTCAAAGGTCACTTCTTCGCCGATGATCGCGTTATGGTCGTAAATCGCAGCCACGTGGAGGTCGTATTCAAGTCGCCGAAGTGTGTTATTACGACCCGCGCGGTTTTTTCGTGCCTTAGGCATTCGATAGAGGCTCCAGGCGTATGCGTATATTATATTCAATTAAGGGATTAAGGTGAGGATATTGCATTCGGCTGCGAGCCAATTACGCGTTATGGTTCGGCGTCGCGTTGGAATGCATGAGTTACCGCGTGCTCGAAGTCCAATGTTTCCTTCGTGGTAAGTGCGGATAACGCACAACACCTTGCCCCCAGAAACGATCGGAATTCTTGCTTTGATTGCTAATTGTTCGGTAAAACAAGGTTTGAGTAATTATAAATGCCCGTTGCCTCTTTAGCCTCGCGAACACTTCCGATTTCTCGCGACGATAGGAAGGATGATGCAATGAATGACACGTGGCGAATACACTGTACTTATTATATTCAAATATTCAGGAATCGAATTACACTCGCGTAACACTTGATTAAATTTAGAGCAATACAAGATTTAGAATACAAATGATCACTTAATTTACTGAACTAGAATTTAGAATTGGCGAAGTAGAATTGACTTAAAATTAGAATTGGAATTGAGATTGACACTCGCACGATGTGTACTACTCGACGGCGCGTACAAGAGTGAACGAGCGTGGCCGCGTGTTGTAACGCGTGCCTGCGGCGGCGCTGTTGCGCAACATGGCGGATGGCGTGGGTACGCCAACGCACGTGGCGCAAGATGGCGGATGGCGTGGGTACGCCGAAGCACGTGGCGCAAGATGGCGGGCGGCGTGGGTACGCCAACGCATGTGGCGCTCGCGGCGGTCATAGACTATAGAACTAGACTAGACGCGCGTATCTATAATGGTCGTTGGTCGGCCAATCAGCGCGCGGCTGACCGGAGATGATGCGCAACGGCAACGCGAGCCTTATTGTAGTATTAACAATTTTACAACTAGTTAAATTGATATCGTTATCGTTAACATGATTTTGTTATCAATGTAAGTGTTATCTTTCACATGCTAATTATTAATCTGACCATTATCATTAAATCATTATTAATTATTAACTAGTAACCTATTAGTATTATTACTATTTAGCGGCGGTGATTATGTTATGAGTAAGGAAAGCGGTAATTGTTATTACTACTTATTATCTTATTTATTAATATTATTTAATTTTATTACATATTTTAGGAAAAATGCTTACTATTATCGGTCATTTAATAATTGCAACCTGTGAGATTGCCTGTATAATACTTATATTTACTATGGTGTATGTGTGCTGGCGGTAATGCGCATCACGTGGTACGTCGACGGCAGGAGAGCCGGTAGTTGCCAACTTCGGGGATTAGAATAATGGCGCTTCTGCGCAGGTGAGATAAAAAGGAGAAGGAAAAATTTTACCCGTTGGCTCTCCTGACGTCACACCTCCCCCCTCGGAAAGAAAATGTCGGGCGTCCTGCACGACATTTTCCTGTGCGTTCCTTATTGAGGTAAAAGTATGCTATCTTACGCACTTATTCACTAACACTGTTTACACTATCAGTTTTATACAATGTCCTCTTTTAAATATTTTCGCAGTTCGCTGTAGGAACGCGCGTGTTCCTCCGTTTCCTCCCTTTGAGGTGCGGTGGCTGGCAATGGCTTGTCTGCGGCTTGGTGTGGCATGAGACGTTCGGTGCTGGGCGAGTCGGGCTGGTTCGTCGGTTTCGCCATGTGCAGCAACAGGTTCGTGATTGAAGACCAGACGGCTCCCAAAAGATGGATGCTCCATCCGTAGATTCTATGCAACGCATATCCGTGGATGATCGTGTCTATGATCAGCTTGACCATCCTGGCTATCACGAATATGGCTAGCACCCCTGCGCTAGCAGAACCGAAAGTTATGAAGCCTTTCCAGATCCGTTTTCCCGCGCTCTCGGCGATTTTGTCGAGAGCTTCCTCGTCGAGTAAGTTGGCTAACGAGATGCTCCCTCCGGGGATGTTTTGTCCCAGTGCTCCTCGCGCGATGGTGTTCAACGTGGATGGTTTCTCGACCGGGAACATAATGTGGTCCCTCAAGCGGTCAAGGTCATCAGCAGAGTAAATTCCGCTCGTGGCGAGCGCATCTGGACTCACGTACTTCCACCTAGGTGTAGAGAGCGGCTGGATAACTGGAGGCGGAAGTGATTCCGATGGCTTGGTGGTTAGCTTATACCAAGCATCATTCAACTGATACATGTTGGGCAATAGCTCGTTGCAATCTTTATGCGTTCCCTTGCGGGTAAGTATTCTAGTGCGAGGTAGCAGAAAGTATGTGGCGTTTTTGTACGTCACTGGGAGCTCATTATAACATGTCTCCGTGTGCCTCAACTTACAGGTTACCGGTACGCACTGGATGATGTGGATGACTTCTCCCGCGGTCACGGCGGTGTATCCTGGTGATTTCATCACCCTGTAGGCCATCTCGTCGGGAGCGATCGCAGAGAGTGACAAGGCATTCTGTAATATTTGCCTCTCCAGCGCACACTTCTGCTCCATAATGTCATTATAGAGTCTGGTGAGCTGGTGCTTGACGTGCTTCTCTACGTACACGAACTTGGAGTTCACGTAAGCGAATATATCTAGGTTATTCACAGATATACGTGATTTGGCGGCGAAGGTTTTCCCCTTCTGTGTTTCCAATATGATCAGCTTTGGATGTTCAGTGCGGTAGAGTTGATATCCGCAAAGGTTGAACTCGGTGGTTTTTGCTAATGCGAAGGTAGTTTCCTTCGTGGTTACTGTGTATACGGTCGGTGTCGTCTGATTGTCTCTGGGGGACAACTTAGTGGCAATCCCCTCGTACAGTACGTCGTACTGGTTAAAATGGCAGCTATCGGCGGGCGTCAAAGTCCAGAACGTTTCAGTCCCGTCGTAGTCGATGCAGCTCCCGAGTTGCGCCTGGCAACGCGTTCCCGTCGGCAAGATGATCGTGCCCGTAGTTCGCTTATACGAGGCCTCGAGCGATCTGAGTGTTAATTTTAGCGTGGCCTGTACCACCACGTTCTCCCAAGTTCCGAATCCATCCGAATACTGCGTTCCAGAGCAGCGTCCGTCTGTGTACGTTTGTCCGGCCATTGTGATGCTCCGGTGGTTCGTCGCGTTGACCTTCAGGCGGTCCACGACTGCAGTCCCGATGTTCAGGGTTCCGGTATTGTGGATGCGCTGGCAGTTTTCATGCCCAATCTCCTTGACATAATCCTTATGCCCGTTAGTGACGATTGAGACGTGGGAATGCATTCCGCAATAATATATCGTCCGGTCGATCTCTAGCTTACACTGCAGGGCTGTGACGCTATCGTAGTCGGATGATTGCATCAGCTGGATGTACGTTTCTGTGCTTCTCGGCTCCAATCTCTCGACGTTACAGCTTCCGATGTCGAGCAACGACAGGGTTGTTATATTTAGACCGTTGCCTCCACAGTCATACCCTAGCAGGGCTTGGCAGGCTGGAAGGATTAGAAGAGCGGCTAGTCGGAATGGTCCCATGTTGTTTTGTTCGTTGTCGCTGCTTTACTGCCACTCCGGTGTCCCTCACTCTCCGGTTCAGGCGACGATGGTGGGGAATGGCGCGTGGTGGGGCTCCGATTCCCCACTTTCTTCAGTTTGTCCGTATGTACTACACGGAACTTACCTCGCTTTATCTCTAGTTTTACATTATTGTTATCGAGTAGGTCGGTTATGACATAAGGTCCCGTATATTGCGGACTCACTCTTTGAGCAGGTACGCGCGGTCGCCCTCGCGGAACGTACATGCATTTACGCGTCGGTCGTAGTACCTCTTAGATCGGATCTTCGCATTATCTAAGTTTCGGCGCGCTATCGCCTGGGCCCTACCAATTTTATCAGCTAGGTCGGCGTAGTATTCTGCGTAACTTTCGTTATTATCGTTAAATTCTACGGTCTCGCTGGTGGGTGTGCGGGCGAGGTGCCCATACACGAGCTCATGGGGAGTGAATCGGGTGCCCTCGTGCACGCGTTATATGAGAAACTGGCTAATTTTAATATTTCGTCCCAGTTCCTATCTTTGTCTACTTGAGGTATTCCCATAGCACGTGGTGTGATCTCTCGATCGATCCATTGGATTGCGGTCGATACGCGGTGGTCTTAAATTGTTTTATTTTGAATTTCCGTGCAATGCATCTCATTAGTGAATTTAGGAAATGTGTGCCTTGGTCCGTAAGGATCGCCTTAGGCGCGCCGTGTACGCAAATGTATTCGTTAACGAGTGCATCCGCAACGTCGATCGCGGAGATTCCCGGTGTCGCGATGGCGGCTGAGTGCTTGGTCAAGAGATCCTGTATCGTAAGAATATATGAATTGCCAGAGCGCGTGGTAGGGAGAGGGCCCATGATATCCATGGATATCTTATCGAAGGCTCGATCGGGCGTATCTGTCAGTACCATAGGCTGTCTGACTTTTATCCGCGTTAGCTTATTTAACCGGCAATTTTGGCAATTCGATATATAGCGGTTTATCTGTTCTTTCATGCCGGGCCAGGTGTACCTTTCCTTAATTCGCGCGAGCGTCTTCGTCACACCTTTGTGACCTCCGACGGCAGACGCGTGGTACTCTTCGATTATCCGGCTTCTCTCATCTACGGGCGGAGTCGCGATTTCGTTGGTACAAATATTTATGCCTAGATTATGATCCCAAAGAGCGGTGCGGAACACTTTGTCTATTTTAGCAAATGGTACTCCATTCACATCGCTCTTGCAGACCGAAATAGTTTGTAACTCTAATTCCCGGATTATATCCACCAGGGATTTTAGTGCTTCCCTGATGCTGTCGAGAACGGTAAGCGAAGAAACATTTCTCTCGACGGGCAAAGCTATTACGAGTTTATTGCCTACGCGTCGGATCTTGCCGCGGCCCATGACATCGCAAGCCTCAGGCAAAAGGTTCTGTTTACTCAAGATACGCGCCCCTAAGTCGCATGGTTCTCCTCGCGCGTCAACAAACACTACCAGATTATCTTTTCTGTTCGCAAAGTTATCTCTTATTTCTTTTACTCGGAGATGATGCATCTGATACGGCGCATTGTCGCCGTCGAACAAGTTTTCATCTCCCGACACATCGCTTCCTTGCTCAGGGTCGCTATCAAGATTTATTTCGGAGTTACAATCGATTGAATCGTCATGGCCGCCGTCCTCTTTGTTATTGCGGTTAGCGTCCACTTCCGATTCTCTATTTTCCTTAACAGCGGGGATCCCCGGTTCTCGCGGTACGGGGGTCGAGAACAAAGACTCGTCGGATTCGCTTTCGTCCTCATTGGTTTCGGTCGGTTGTTCGCGAGTCACCGCGAGAGGAAGCATTCGTACGGGTGGGTTTCGCGAGAGCGCGTCTGCGTTAGTATTCGTTTTCCCTGCCTTATATACTACTTCATACTCGTGTTCTGCGAGCTTTAGGCGCCATCTTACCAGACGCGACGTCGGGTCCTTAACAGAGTGGAGCCACGTTAAAGGCTTATGGTCAGTAACTAATCGAAATTTGCGACCGTACAAATAAGGCCGGAAGTAATTAACGCAATACACGATTCCTAGCAATTCCTTCTCGATGGTTGAGTAATTCTGTTCGGGCGGGCTCAACAATCGAGAGGCGTAAGCTATCGGTAGATCTTTGCCCAACGGTCCCTGGCTCAGGATACCGCCAATGGCAAAGTTCGAGGCGTCGGTCGTTACAATGAAGGGTTTCGTAAAGTCAGGATATTGTAACAGCGGTTCAGAGCAGAGGGCGGCCTTCAGCGTGTGGAATGCGAGTTTCTGTGCGTCACCCCACTCGAATTGTTTTTCTTTCTTTAATAAATCTGTCAGAGGCTTGGCCGTCCTGGAAAAATTCTGGATAAACCGGCGGTAATAACCAGCGAGCCCCAAGAATTGTTTAATGTTCTTTGCCGTGCGCGGCTGTGGAAAATTTTCTACGGCGTAAATTTTTTTGGGGTCGGGTTTCACTCCGTCCTCGCTGATTATGTGCCCTAAGTAAATGACTTCTCTCCGGAGAAACTCGCATTTATCTGGCTGCAGGCGAAGCCCTGTCTTTCGCAGTCGTTCGGCCAATTTTTTAAACTTAATTTCGTGCTCGCGTAGAGAGCTAGCGTATACCACTATGTCGTCCAGGTAGACGAACAATTCTATCCCTTGCAACCCCGTCAGCACCTGATCCATGAGTCGCTGGAACGTCGCCGGGGCATTTTTCAGTCCGAAAGGCATTCTCTTAAAATGATAATGGCCAAAGGGTGTAGAGAAAGCTGTTTTCGGCGCGTCTGACTCATGCATCGGTATCTGATGGAAACCAGATGCCAGGTCAAAGACACTGAAATACTTGGCGCTCCCTAACTGGTCAAGTATCTCAGTGATGTTAGGGAGGGGGTACGCGTCTCCTATCGTTTTTTCATTCAATGCGCGGAAATCGATCACCATACGCCAACGCCGATTTCCTTGAGAGTCAGGTTTCTTGGGCACGATCCACAAGGGGGAATTATATGGTGAATTAGAGTGTTCGATGATATCATCTTTTAGCAATTTATCGACCTGTTTGGTGATTTCCTCCCTGTGCATCGGCGGGAATCGATATTGTTTTACGTTCACAGGAACGTTGTCGGTGGTCGCTATAACATGCGAAGTGGCGTTTGTGAAACCTAACGAATCAGTGGGGAGTTGAAAGAGGTCGGCATGGTCTCTCACAAGGGCGTCAACATGTTCCGCCTCTATGTCGCTAAGATGATCTAGCCTAAGCAGATCCCTGACAAGAGTGATTCTATCGCGCTCACGCGAAGCTTCCTCCGGTCTCGATGCGGCGACACAATTAACGGCGCGACTTGCCCGTGGCGGTCTCGGCGCGATTAAAGCGATTTCCCCTAAGGGAATCGTCGGGACGGCAATCTCTTGATCCGATTCTGTAGTATTCACGATTTGTACATATGCTCTTCCTCCCCTATTAGTCACGATAGCTTCTCCTAAGTACACTCCTTCCGCGACGCTAAGTCGAGGGAGGTAGCCGGTTTCGATTTCAGAGTTAGCGACGTTAACGTAAAACGTTGTCCGCGATCGTGCGGGAATTAGAATTCTCTTTGAATGCCTGAAGGGTAGCTTGATCCCCCGCCACTCGACTATTTCGCGAGCGAAGTCGATAGTGGCGTCATCGCGGAGGAAGTCAGATCCTAGGATTCCTCCCTGCGCAATCGGGAAGCTGTCAGGAACGGTATGCAAATTTATCTCGTGACCCCGGAACTGGACGGTTATCGACCCTAAGGTCTCGATTCTGCCGGTCGTTATCCCTGTGAGATAGATCGTATCGTTTTTGACGATGGGCGTGCTCGGATGCACGTGTTTTTTCTTTATAAGGTTAGGTGCGGCCCCGGTGTCGACCATAAAGTCAGTTGGTTCTGCTAAACCGCTAACGGATAGCAGAATGGAGGGGGCGTGAGACGGCCCAGGTAGATTTAGGATTGCGACTCGGGTGTTTGTGCTTCCTCGCGAGCCGTTTCTACCGTGTTCACCGGACGCGCATTTCTCAGGGGATCCGCACGCGGCGCGTCCATCCCGCGAGGCGGATCCTGACCGTTTCCCGGCCCGCTAAATCTGCTGTTATTATACTGTCGTTTGCGGCACTCTTCGATTTCATGCCCGCGATTCTTACAGTACCTACACCACTTGTCGTTTCGCGATGTTTCGAAGTTACGCGTGACACGGTCTCCATTCCGCGGCTCGGATGGGTTTCTGTTATCGTATCGCGACGCTGGTCGCATCTCGGTGCGGCGCTCGGTCCACTCGGAGGGGCGGTGTGGTTGATAATTTCGTTCGCGGTTCCTGTAATCGCTATATTGCGGGGGCGAATGTCGCCTCTCAGGCGGGGCGTTGGTCTGTAACGCATGTTGCGTCCCGCGTCCGGCTCGGGTGATCGGCGGCGTGCATCGGTCGTTTGTCTTGGTGGCTGTCCGATTCGCGCAGGGAGCCCGTAACGCTGGCGTTCGAGCTCATCGCGCTTCGCGATCATTTTTGCAGCTGCGAAAGCTTCGAAAGGCTCGCGATAATGCTCCGGCCGCAGCTGTAACCGGTACGGGGTGGGGAGGCCCTCGCAGAAACAGTGAGCAGTAAGCTCGTCAATTTCGCTGGTCACCGCAGAATTTAGGGTCCCGCGAGCGCGTCGTTCTCCGTCGCGTATTGCAGATCGGAGCTCCTTAACGCGGTCTATGTAATCTAGGATATGTTCGTTGGGACGGAGGTGTACGGCGGTCAGTTCTCCTCGATATTGCGCTACGCTCTTGACGGAACCGAAAGCACTGTTGAGCAGATCCGAGAGTTGTGTAACTGACTCGCAGGGTTCGTCGGCTACCGCGGAATGCGCGTGACCCCGTAGTTTGGTTATAAGCAGACGCGTGAGGGGCCTTTCGTAATGCGGGGGAAGGATATCGCGAGCTTGCCTACAGGCCCCGAGGAACTTGGACAGCGGTATATTATAACCATCGAAGTGCGGCACGTACTCAGTGGCTTCCCGGTAGGTAATCTTCGGAACGGAGGGCGGTTCGGCGCCCGACTCATTGTGATCTCCGAATAGCGGTGGCGTCTCACCGAATGGCTGGCCTGGCGGTAGGCTGGGGCTTCGCAATGGAAGATCGCGGCGTATGTCCATTTCGCGTCGCATGCTATTTAATTCGGCGCGCAATGACGCCATCATATCGCTCATCTCGCGTAACGCGGCTCGACCTTCCTCGGCATCGGCGCGGTCCCGCTGCAAAGCGGCGTTTTCTGCCCGAACTCGCTCCTTCTCCCGGTTTACCGCGTCGTGTCCCAGCCTAATTCTATCCTTCTCCCGGCTTACCGCTTCATTCTCTGCGCGAACTCTCTCTCTTTCCTTTTCTAACGCATCGGCGTCGGCCTGCAATTGCGCGGCACGCTCTTCTTGCGCGGCGCGAATCCTATCGAGCTCCTCCTCGGTCAAAGGTTTCTTGGGGTTATTCCGAGTATTCATATCGCTCTCTTTAGATTTTACCGGGGTGCGAAGCATAAGGCGCGATAATCGCGGTATGAACGCTGGGTGGGTCGGTGAGATTTGCCGATATGTTCGACTCTCCCGATTAACGATATCCCACCGCTGTCACCAAATTATGTTACGTCAAAACCGCGGGGACTGCTCCGATAATCTCAGCGGTAAATTATTGAAAACGCTCTCGAGGAATTTCATGTTAAAATAGTATTTCGAAGCTAGAATATTTCTACAAGCAACGGTAGAGCGGCTCGAAACCCTGCATGCCTTAAGGGAAAGTGGCAAGGGAGGCAAAAAAAAAGGGTCGGTCGTAAAATCCTTCCGGTAGAGTGATGCAGCTATGCGGCGGTCGGTCGACGCAAACAAAACGAATGACGCAACCCGAAGGAATCCTGAGCGCGAATACTCTTACATTCGTTCGGATCTAATTTCTTTGTACTCGATATTCTACTGCTGTAAACGTATGCCCGATGAGAAAACGCGAAAGCAATCGGGAATAAAACTTAATGTAAGATTCTCACTTACCTTTCGGTGTTTACTCTGCGCAGGTACTCCTCGAGGGAGATACGCGGTCGGAAGCGGCTTCCCTGGTGAGCTGTCGCGGGCACGGATGGGGCTGGCAAGGCGCTCCAGAGGCGATCGTGCACGAGGAGTTCGTACTCCCCGTCGTAGGTCACTCCTTCGCCGATGATCGCGTTGTGGTCGTAGATCGCGGCCTCGTGGAGGTCGTATTCAAGTCGCCGAAGTGTGTTATTACGACCCGCGCGGTTTTTTCGTGCCTTAGGCATTCGGTAGAGGCTCCAGGCGTATGCGTATATTATATTTAATTAAGGGATTAAGGTGAGGATATTGCATTCGGCTGCGAGCCAATTAAGCATTATGGTTCGGCGTCGCGTTGGAATGCATGAGTTACCGCGTGCTCGAAGTCCAATGTTTCCTTCGTGGTATGTGCGGATAACGCACAACACCTTGCCCCCAGAAACGATCGGAATTCTTGCTTTGACTGCTAATTGTTCGGTAAAACAAGGTTTGAGTAATTATAAATGCCCGTTGCCTCTTTAGCCTCGCGACACTTCCGATTTCTCACGACGATAGGAAGGATGATGCAATGAATGACACGTGGCGAATACACTGTACTTACTATATTCAAATATTCAGGAATCGAATTACACTCGCATAGCACTTGATTAAATTTAGAGCAATACAAGATTTAGAATACAAATGATCACTTAATTTACTTAACTAGAATTGAGACGAAGTAGAATTAACTTAAAATTAGAATTGGAATTGAGATTGAATTGACACTCGCACGATGTGTACTACTCGACGGCGCGTACAAGAGTGTCCGAGCATGGCCGCGCGTTGTAACGCGTGCCTGCGGCGGCGCTGTTGCTCAACATGGCGGATGGCGTGGGCACGCCGAAGCACGTGGCGCAAGATGGCGGGCGGCGTGGGTACGCCGAAGCGTGTGGCGCAAGATGGCGGGCGGCGTGGGTACGCCGAAGCACGTGGCGCAAGATGGCGGGCGGCGTGGGTACGCCAACGCAAGTGGCGCTCGCGGCGGTCATAGACTATAGAACTAGACTAGACGCGCATATCTATAATGATCGTTGGTCGGCCAATCAGCGCGCGGCTGACCGGAGATGATGCGCAACAGCAACGCGAGCCTTATTGTAGTATTAACAATTTTACAACTAATTAGATTCATTGTTAGCATGATTTTATTTATTATTATTATTTAATTTTATTACTTATATTCATTATAGTGTATTTTCATTGGTGGTAAGGCGCAACGCGTGATATATCAACGGCAGGAGAGCCGGTTGTTGCCAACTTTGGCGACTTGAATAGTGGCGCTTCTGCGCAGGTGGGATAAAAGGGGAAGGAAAAAGTTTACGTTGGCTCTCCTGACGTTACACCTCCCCCCCTAAGAAGAAATGCAGAGCCAGGTGCCCTGCATTTCCCCCGCTCTACTGGAGGTTGGGTTGCAGAAGGTCTGAGCTACAATTATTTTACTTATGTTTACCCGTCTTATATACTAACGCTTGTAATTAGTTATCGCACTTATTTGTCTCTATACTACGTCTTCGCGTAAGTATTTTTGGAGTTCACTGTATGACCGCACTTGCTCACCTAACTTTTCCTTTTCAGCACTAGGGGCGGTTTCGGGCGCCGTCGGTGTGTCTTCTGTCGAGCTCTGAGCTATTGGCATGAGGCGTTCCCTGTTAGGCGAGTCGGTTTTTGTTGTTGGATTGCCCATGTGCAGCAAAAGATTAGTGACCGACGACCATACTGCTCCCAATATATGAAGGCTCCATCCGTATATTCTGTGCAGCGCGTATCCGTGGATGATCGTATCGATCACTAACTTGATCAGTCTGGCTATCACGAATAACGCCAAGACTCCTGCGCTGGCCGAGCCAAACGTAATAAATCCTTGCCATAATCGTTTCCCTGTGCTTTCAGCAATCCGATCTAAAGACTTCGTCGAGAAGATTCATCAAGGAAATACTCCCGCTCGGGACGTCCTGTCCTAAGGCCCTTCGCGCTATTGTATTCAGCATAGACGGCTTTTCGACTGGGAACATTATGTGGTCTCGCAGTTGGTTCAGATCGTCTGCGGAGTAGATTCCGCTGGTGGCAAGTGCGTCCGGACTGACGTATTTCCACGTGGGGGTGGAAAGCGGTTGGATCGTCGGCGGAGGAAGCGACTCGATCGGCTTCAGGCCTACCAGGTACCAGCTGCCGTGCAGTTTGTACATGCCAGGAAGCAACTCATTGCAGTCTTTGTGTGTTCCTGTCCTGGTCAAAATTCTGGTGCGTGGCAATAAGAAGTGTGACGAATTGCGGTAGGTAACTGGCAACTCGTTGTAACACTCTTCGGTATATCGCAGCTTGCATTCTACTGGGACGCATTGGACAATATGGATGACTTCTCCGGCTGTGACTGCTGTATATCCAGGGGCTTTCATTATCCGAAAGGCCATTTCAACTGGCGCTCTAATGCACATTTCTGCTCCATAATGTCGTGGTAAAGCCTGGTAAGTTGCGTCTTCACATGTTTCTCCACGTAAACGAATTTCGAATTCACATAGGAGAATATATCTAAGTTGTTAACTGAAATCTGTGACTTAGATTTGAACGTGCGTCCTCGCTGTGTTTCTAGTATAACAAGCTTTGGGTGTTCGATCTGGAAAAGTCGGTAGCTACATAGGTTGAATTCCGTCGTTTTTGTCAAGGCGAACGTAGTATCTCCGGTGGTCACTGTATATACCACTGGGGCGGTTTGCTTAGGCTTCGGCGACAGTTTTATGGCCATGCCCTCGTAAAGTATATCGTACTGATTGAAGTGGCAGCTGTCGTCGGACGGTGTTTTCCAGAAGGTTTCCGTACCGTCGAAATCGGCGCAGCTCCCCAGTTGCACGGGGCAGCGCGTTCCAGATGGCAGATTTAATGAGTTCGCTGACCGTTTGAATGGTGCTTCGAACGTCCTCAATACCATCTTTAAGGATGCTTGTACTACCACGCTCTCCCATGTTCCGAATCCGTCCGTGTACTGCGTTCCGGAACAGCGGCCGTCAGCGTGCGTTTGTCCGGCCATAGTGACGCTCCTATGATTTGTGGCGTTTACGATCAATCTATCCACGAAGGCGGTTCCCAGCGCGAAGGTTCCAGTCTCATGGATTTTCTGGCAGATTTGCCAACCGACCTCTTTGATGTACACCTTTCGACCGTCGGATACAATTGATACGTGCGAGTGCATGCCGCAGTAGTATATGGTCCGGTCGATTTCAACTCGGCATTGAATTATGGGCAAGCTCTCGAAATCGGAACTCTGCATGAGTTGTACATACGTCTCCGTGCTCTCCGGCTCCATATCCTCGACATTACAGGCGCCAACGTCCAGCAACGACAAGGTTGTGATATTGAGTCCACTGTTTCCGCAGTCGTAGCCCGTCAAGCCAAGGCCGAGCGTCGGGAACAGTAGAAGCGTTAGGATTCGCTGTGGCTCCATGTTTCTTCAAGGGGTAACATATGTCGACTGTCGCTTGGTTGCTCGCTCGTCCCCGGCTCTGGTTGTGGTGGGGCACGGCGTGTGGTGGGGCTCCGATTCCCCGCCTTCTTCAGTTTGTCCATATGGATAAGCACGTAATTTACCTGGCCTTATCTCTAACTTAACATTATTATTACCTAGCATTTCCGCTATTTTGTAGGGACCGGTGTATTGTGGACTTAGTTTATTTTTCACAAGTTCTTTAAGCATGTACACCCGGTCTCCCACTTCGAAGTTGCATGCCTTAACTCTTTTATCATAGTATCGCTTCGATCTAACCTTCGCGGCATTCAGATTACGACGCGCGGCTCTCTGGGATTCGCTTATTTTCGCATTTAGTTCGAGTAGGTAGCCAGCGTAGCTTTCGTCGCGCTCGTCCTCGGGGAAGGGATCGCTTTCGGGAGTACGCGCGACGCTTCCGTAAACCAATTCGTGAGGGGTGAATTTCGTTCCCTCATGTACGCTCGTGTTATAAGAAAAACTAGCTAATTTTAGATATTCATCCCAATCGTGGTGGTCATTAACAAATTGTTTCAAGTACTCCCAAAGTACATGGTGCGAGCGCTCCACGGAGCTATTGGACTGAGGTACGCAGTGGTCTTACACTGTTTAATTTTGAATTTGCGAGTTATGTTATGCATTAAAGAATTTAGAAAATGAGACCCTTGATCCATTAGTACCGCTCGCGGGGCACCATGCACGCAGATGAATTCATTTACAAAAGCGTCGGCTACGTTGATAGCCGAGATCCCTTTGAGGGGAATAGCTAGTGAGTACTTCGTCAAGAGATCTTGTAAAGTGAGTATGTACGAGTGGTCCTTGCGAGTGGTGGGGAGCGGCCCCATGATATCCATAGATATCTTTTCAAACGCTTTGTCGAGTGTATCCGTTAGAATCATGGGCTGTAGGGTCTTTACTCTAACCAATTTTTTTAACTGACAGCCTTCGCAATTATTTATGAACCGTGTTACTTCTTCCTTCAGTCTAGGCCAATTGTACCGCGATTTGAGGCGCGCGCATGTTTTATTTATGCCTTTATGGCCTCCTATTGCGGACGCGTGATATTCTTCAATCAGGCGGATTCTATCCTCGGGGGGTGGAACAGTGATTTTATTACCGCATATCGATATTTCTATATCTTGGTTCCAAAATGCGTCGCGAATAACCCTTTCTATTTTCCTCCACGGTACTCCATTCGTATCTCCCTTGCAGATAGATATGGATCGTATGTCGAGTTCGTTTGTGACGTCGAATAGTGACACCACGGCCTTTCTAATACTTTCCAGCGTAGTTATCGCGGAGACGTTTACCTCAATCAATGCAATAACTCGCCGTTTGCCACTTTGCGTGACGTTTGCCCTGCTCAGCATGACGTCCCGCAATTTAGGCAGTAGTCCCTGTTGGCTGAGCATCCGAGCCCCCAAATCGCAAGGTTCGCCTTGGACGCTCACGAATACCACCAGGTTGTCGCTTCTACTAGCAAAGTTATCTCCGATTTCTTTTACTTTCGCGTGATGGAATTGAAACGGAGCGTTGTTCGCGTTAAATAGAGATTCTTCGCTGGTGTCACCGTCGAGGTCCTCATCGGGAGCGACGACGTGGGGGCGGGTTTCGGCATCGTCATCGGTTGACGGGTCTTCCTCGGGCTCGCTATCGTTCCGTCTCGCGACACTCAATGCGCTTTCGAGGGGGAGGACGGGGAGAGCGGGGTTTCGTGACAGCGCGTCTGCGTTTACATTGGTCTTGCCGGCTCGATACACAACTTCGTATTCATATTCGGCTAATTTTAATCGCCATCTGACCAATCGTGACGTGGGGTCCTTAACTGAATGCAACCACGTCAAGGGTTTGTGGTCAGTGACGAGCTGGAATCTTCTTCCGTATAGATACGGTCTAAAGTAATTTACGCAATAAACTATAGCGAGCAGTTCTTTTTCAATCGTGGAGTAGTTCTGTTCCGGCGGATTTAGTAATCGGGATGCATATGCGATAGGGAGATCCTTGCCAAGCGGTCCCTGGCTGAGGATTCCGCCGATCGCGAATTTGGAGGCATCTGTAGTTACGACGAATTGTTGAGAAAAGTCGGGATATTGGAGAAGGGGTTCCGTGCATAGGGCGTGTTTAAGTTGCGCGAACGCGTTTTCTTGCGGGTCACCCCATCCGAACGGTATCTCCTTTTTTAATAAATCCGTCAGAGGTTTAGCTGTCTTCGAGAAGTTCGGTATAAATCTCCGATAGTAACCCGCGAGTCCGAGAAATTGTTTAATGTTTTTCGCGGTATGAGGGCGCGGAAAACGTTCAACGGCGTGAATTTTTTTCGGGTCGGGCTTCATCCCGTCTTCTCCGATTACGTGGCCCAGGTATGTGACCTCTTTCCGCAGAAATTCGCACTTGTCAGGCTGAAGGCGGAGCTTCGCCCCTCTCAACCTTTCAGCCAGCTTGTTAAATTTTATTTCATGCTCCCGCAGTGAGCTAGCATATACCACAATATCGTCGAGGTACACGAATACCTCGGTTCCTTGGAGGCCGCTCAGCACCTGATCCATAAGTCGTTGGAAGATCGCCGGGGCGTTTTTTAACCCGAACGGCATGCGTTTAAATTCATAGTGCCCGAAGGGCGTGGAGAAAGCCGTTTTCGGCGCGTCCGACTTATGCATCGGTATTTGATGGAAGCCCGACGCCAGGTCGAAAACGCTAAAATATTTCGCGCTCCCCAGTTGATCTAGGATTTCGGTTATGTTGGGGAGGGGGTACGCGTCGCCTATTGTTTTCTCATTGAGCGCTCTGTAGTCTATGACCATGCGCCATCGTTTATTACCTTTTGAATCCGGCTTTTTAGGAACAATCCACAGAGGGGAGTTGTATGGGGAACTGGAGGGACAGATTACATCGTTTTTTAGTAGCTCGTTCACTTGCTTAGTAATTTCCTCTTTATGTATAGGCGGAAATCGATATTGCTTTGTGTTAACGGGTTGGTTATCCGTCGTCGTAATCCCGTGAGCGGTAGCGTCTGTGTACCCGAGGTAGTCGGAAGGGAGCTGGAAGAGGTCTAGATTTTTTTCGATGAGCCTACCGACATGCTCCATCTCCACCTGACTGAGGTGCTCTAAACGAAGGAGCGTTCGAATCGCTGAGATTCTTTCTGAATTCGATTCTACTTTCTGGCCTATAACCCTGCAATTAAAGAAGGACTCTTCCCTAGGGAGGTCCCGTGAGATTGATTCGATCTCCTTGAGTTGAATGGTAGGAATGGCGATTTCTTTATCGGATTCGGTCGAATTGATTATTTGCGAATACGCTTTTCCATTGCGATTAGTCACGACCGCTTCGCCGAGGTATACCCCATCGCAGACTCTAAGTTGCGGGATATAACCGACCGCTATTTCCGGGTTCGCGATGTTCATACAAAATGTGACGCGGCTGCGACCTGGTATTACGATAGTTTCCCGTTGGGCAAAAGGCAGGCGTATTCCTTGCCACTCTATCTGTTTCCGCCCGAAATCGATTTTGGCATTATCGCGCAGGAATTCTGATCCTAGGATTCCTTCCTGGACGATGGGGAAATGGTCAGGTACCACGTGTAAGGTTATCCTGTGGCCCATAAATTCTATACGAGCCGACCCGAGAGTTTCCAACCTGCCTTCAGTGATCCCAGTCAGGTATATGGTATCGCGTCTGAATACCGGGGTCTCGGGATGTAAGCAACGCTCTTTTATTAGATTCGATGCCGCCCCTGTGTCGACCATGAAATTAGTTTCCTTGATTAAGCCACGCGCGGACAGTGTTATAGTGGGGGCGTGTGAATACTCTTGCGGATTTAAGACTGCGATCCTGACGCTTCTTCGGCCGTTTCCACTACATTCATCGGACGCGTACTCCTTGGAGGATCCGCGCGCGCTGCGTCCGACTCACGGGGCGGATCCCGACCGTTTCCCAGTTCGTTGAGGCGACTGTTATTGTATTGTCGTTTCCGACACTCCTCGATTTCGTGGCCGCGATTTTTGCAATACCTGCACCATTTATCGTTAGGCTGCGATCCGTAGTCGGGCGGCCCTCTGTCGCCTCCCCTCGACGTAGGCGATTCGCGTTTCTCGTAAAGCGGCGCGACTCGTCTCACTTCGCCGCGGCGCTCGGCCCACTCGGAAGGGTAGCGTGGTGAATAATTCCGATCGCGGTCTCTGTATGTATCGAGTCGCGGTGGCGAGTGTCGTCGTTCTGGCGGCGCGGGCTGCCTGTAGCGCAGAGTAGGGCCCGCATCTGTTTCGGGGAAACGACGGTTTGCGCTGAGGATTTGTTTGTTTGGGCTCGGCCCTTGACGGAGCGGCATTCCGTAACGCTGCCGTTCTATCTCATCACGCTTGGCTATGGTCTTCGCGGCGGCAAATGTTTCGAACGGCTGGTGATAATGTTCCGGTTTGAGTTGTAAACGAAGTGGGGTAGGTAGACCCTCACAGAAACATGAAGCGGTGAGTTCATCTATCTCCTGGCTCGTCGCGAAATCTATCGTACCGTGGGCCCGGTGTTCTCCGTCCCTTATGGAGGCTCGGAGCTCCTTGACGCGGTCGATATAATCTAGTATATGCTCTCCCGCTTTGAGGTGCACAGCGGTCAATTCCCCGCGGTATTGCGCGACACTTTTTATCGAGCCGAAGGCACTATTTAATAAGTCTGACAGTTGTGTCACTGTGTCGCACGGTTCGTCGGCGACGGCTGAGTGAGCGTGACCGCGCAGTTTCGCTACCAGTAAACGTGTGAGGGGTCTCTCGAAATGAGGCGGCAGGATGTCGCGCGCTTGCCTGCACGCTCCGAGGAATTTCGACAAGGGGATGTTATAACCATCGAAAATTGGAACGAACTCGGTCGCTTCGCGATAAGTTATCTTCGGCGCGGGAGGGAGTTCCGTGCCCGAGTCATTCAGCTCGCCGAAAGGTGCGGGCGTTTCCGTAAACCGTTGCCCAGCGGGAAGGCTAGGGCTTCGCGGTGGTAGGTTTCGCCGTGTCTCGATTTCGTGGCGAATGTTATTCAATTCAGCGCGCATTGCAGCAAGCATGTTATTCATTTCACGCACGGCGGTTCGGCTCTGTTCCGCTTCAGCGCGGTCTCTTCGAAGCGCGGCGCTCTCCGCCCGAATTTCTTCTCTTTCCCGTTGTAGCGCGTCGGCGTCGGCTTGTAGTTGTGCGGTGCGCTTGGCCATGTTGGCTTGCATGACATCGAATTCGCTGTCGGTATACTTAGTTTTAGGGGCACTCGGCCTGTGTACGGAGGTCATCTCTGCGTCGTCGTTCGCGAGCTTTCCTTTTTGAGCGCGCGTGGTCATGTCCGTTTCTTTCTCGCCTTTTACCGGTGTACGAAGAAATAGCTACAGCGCGAATATGACGCGGGTCGGTAGGATGTGTCGAAATTTTCGATTCCTCCGATTAACGTATCCCACCGCTGTCACCAAAATATGTCACGTCGCAGGCGGTGGCGAGGCTGCTAAACAAATCGCCACGTGGCACTGGACCAAGGCGGGAATACGCTCGCCTCTCGGCGACGCTGCCAGCGATCGAGCGGCAAATCTCCAACAGCGGTTCGGAAGAATTAAGGAAATAAGAAATGACTGTTACGCCAAAACCGCGGCGAATATTCGATATTAAAATAATATTTCAAAACTGGAATATTTTCGTGCAACGATAGAACGGCTCGAAACCCTACATGCCTTAGGGGAAAGTGGCAAGGGGAGCAAAAAAGGGTCGGTCGTAAAACCCTCCCGGTCGGGTGATACAACTAAGCGGCGGTCGCTCGACATGAACAAAGAGAATGATGCAACTCGCGACGAGTATACCTATATTGGCTTACGTCTAATTCCTTTATATTCTTTATTTATTTATCCGTTACGTTCTACATTTCGCGGGTAAACGTATACCCGGCGGGGTGGCGCAAAATCAATCGCGAATGAAACTCAATGTGTGATTTTTTCACTTACCCTTTCGGTGGTTGCTCTGCCCAGATACTTCTCGAGGGAGATGCGCGGTCGGAAGCGGCTTCCCTGGTGAGCTGTCGCGGGCTCGGATGGGGCTGGCAAGGCGCTCCAGAGGCGATCGTGCACGAGGAGTTCGTACTCCCCGTCGTAGGTCACTCCTTCGCCGATGATCGCGTTGTGGTCGTAGATCGCGGCCACGTGGAGGTTATGTTCAAGTCGCCGAAGTGTGTTATTACGACCCGCGCGGTTTTTTCGTGCCTTAGGCATTCGGTAGAGGCTCCAGGCGTATGCGTATATTATATTTAATTAAGGGATTAAGGTGAGGATATTGCATTCGGCTGCGAGCCAATTACGCATTATGGTTCGGCGTCGCGTTGGAATGATGAGTTACCGCGTGCTCGAAGTCCAATGTTTCCTTCGTGGTAAGTGCGGATGACGCACAACACCTTGCCCCCAGAAACGATCGGAATTCTTGCTTTGACTGCTAATTGTTCGGTAAAACAAGGTTTGAGTAATTATAAATGCCCGTTGCCTCTTTAGCCTCGCGAACACTTCCGATTTCTCACGACGATAGGAAGGATGATGCAATGAATGACACGTGGCGAATACACTGTACTTACTATATTCAAATATTCAGGAATCGAATTACACTCGCGTAACACTTGATTAAATTTAGAGCAATACAAGATTTAGAATACAAATGATCACTTAATTTACTTAACTAGAATTGAGACGAAGTAGAATTAACTTAAAATTAGAATTGGAATTGAGATTGGATTGACACTCGCACGATGTGTACTACTCGACGGTGCGTACAAGAGTGCCCGAGCATGGCCGCGCGTTGTAACGCGTGCCTGCGGCGGCGCTGTTGCGCAACATGGCGGATGGCGTGGGCACGCCGAAGCGCGTGGCGCAAGATGGCGGGCGGCGTGGGTACGCCGAAGCACGTGGCGCAAGATGGCGGGCGGCGTGGGTACGCCAACGCACGTGGCGCTCGCGGCGGTCATAGACTATAGAGCTAGACTAGACGCGCATATCTATAATGGTCGTTGGTCGGCCAATCAGCGCGCGGCTGACCGGAGATGATGCGCAACAGCAACGCGAGCCTTATTGTAGTATTAACAATTTTACAACTAATTAGATTCATTGTTAGCATGATTTTATTTATTATTATTATTTAATTTTATTACTTATATTCATTATAGTGTATTTTCACTGGTGGTAAGGCGCAACGCGTGATATGTTGACGGCAGGAGAGCCGGTTGTTGCCAACTTTGGCGGTTAGAGTAGTGGCGCTTCTGCGCAGGTGGGATAAAAGGAGAAGGAAAAAATTTTACCCGTTGGCTCTCCTGACGTCACACCGTACTCATACGATATTTGTATACGGCGGCTGGATGAGTGCGTGGGTCCCATGGCTCGAGGAAACAATGCACATTAGTCAGATAACGGGTGTTAACACGCGGCGAATATTCAACGTTAAATAATATTTCGAAACTAGAATATTTCTACACGCAACGGTAAAGTGGCTCAAAACTCTGCATGCCTTAAGGGAAAGTAGCAAGGGAGGCAAAAAAAGGGGTCGATCGTAAAATCTTTTTGGTCGGGTGATGCGACTATGCGGCGGTCGCTCGACGCGAACAAAGCGAATGATGTAACCTGAAAGAATCCTGAGCACGACGAATATACTTACATTCGTTTACATCCAATTTTCTTATACGTATACTCTGTATTTCACCGGTACAAATGTATGTCCGGTGGAAAAACGCGAAAGCAACTGAGAATAAAACTCAATGCATAATTCTCACTTACCTTTCGGTGTTTGCTCTACGCAGATACTCTTCGAGGGAGATACGTGGTCGAAAACTGCTTCCTTGGTAAGCTGCTACGGGCGCGGATGGGGCTGGCAGGGCGCTCCAGAAGCGATCATGCACGAGGAGTTCGTACTCGCCGTCGTAAGTCACTCCTTCGCCGATGATTGCATTGTGGTCGTAAATCGCGGCCACGTGGAGGTCGTATTCGAGTCGCCGAAGTGCGTTGTTACGACCCGCGCGATTCTTCCGTGCCTTAGGCATTCGACAGAGGCTTTCGGTATATATTATATTTAGTTAAAAAATTAGGGTTAGGATATTACATTCGGCTGCGAGCCAATTACGCATTGATTCGGCGTCGCGTCGGAATGCAAGAGCTACCACGTACTCGAAGTCCGATGTTTCTTTCGTGGTAAGTGCGGATGACGCACAACGCCTTGCCTCCAGAAACGATCGGAATTCTTGCTTTAATTATGAATTAATAGGTTAATTGATATTGGACTTGCTATTAACACCTAGTTGCCTCGTGCCCTCGCGAACACATCCGTTATTATTGGAATCTCGGAGACAAGGGATGATGTAATGAAGAACACGTGGCGTTAAGTAAAAATCGATATATTCAGATATTCACTGAATTTACTTACACTCACGAACAAGATGGTACGGAATACTAATATAATATATATTAAACTAAAAATTTAAATATTAATAACTAGGATTTGAACTAAATCTAGAGATTGAAATATACTTAGACTTGAACGAGACAAGGATTTAGGAACGACGCTCGCACGGTGTTCACTGATCGCCGCGCACAAGAGTGAACGAGTATGGCCGCGCGTTGTAGCGCGTGCCCGCGGCGGCGCTGTTGCGCAACATGGCGATAGCGTGAGTACGCCAACGCACGTGGCGTTGGCGGCGGCATAGACTATAGAGCTAGGCTAGATGTGCATACCTATGGCGGTCGTTGGTCGGCCAATCAGCGCGTGGCTGACTGGAGATGATGCTCGTAACAGTAATGCGAGCTTTATTGTAACAATAATCTTACAATTAATTAAATTAATATCGTTATCATTAACATGATCTTATTATTAATGCAGGTATTATATTTAGGTATGTTTAAGGAACATTATATTTATTATCATAGTTTAAATATTTTTTAAAGTATAATTTATGAAGTATTTCGTGTATTATGTCAAATATTGTTGTTTATAATTAGTAAGGAAAGTGGTTAGGATAATCGAATACGTGTGTTATTAAATGTTAATATTAATAATTATTAAAGAAGACGGTTAAAATAATATTACATCTATGTAACATAGTAGTGGGGTGCGCCATGTTAGGCGGAACGGCAGAAGAGCCAATAGCCGTTCTCGGTCGCTGGCGATGAATTATATTAAGGTAATATTACATGCGTAGAAGGGGAACAAAAAATATAAATGGCGGCTCTTCGGACGTTACATAGCGCACCTAACTAAACTAACGCGGTGAAGGAAAACGGCGGCTAGATGGGTGCGCGTTAGTCGTGGCTCGCGGGGGCAAGGAGGGCACATTACGTTAATTGTTTAACGGTTGTCGTATATGCAAAGAACATCTACGTATTTTAGAATAGTATTTCAATAATATTTTCAAATCAAGGATTTCGAAACGAAACTTAAAAGCGTGCACTTCCCGAGCGAAATCAGTGAGAGCGGCAAAAACTGTACTCTCAAAAAAGGGATCGATCGTAAAACCTTTCCGACCGAGTCATTTTCCCTAGTTTTTGTGCGATAAGCAGGCACAAACACGTTCAGGCTGATGCAATCGGAAATTCTTAACCACGTCGTCTGAAAATATGCACGTGCGCGTGATTTTATGTTATTTAATAAAATAATTGCAAGATATATCCGCGGCGAGATTTTTATATTTTAACTAATGGAAACAATAATTCGAGTATATCCGTGCACGTGGGTTTATATTCCAATTAATGAAACAATTCACTTACCGGTTCTAGAGGCACTCTACGCAGATATTCCTCGAAAGAGATTCGTGGTCGGAATCGGAATTCGCTCGGGGCGATAGGTGCTGACGGTGCGGGTCGTCCACTGCAGAGTTTGTCTGGCACCAGGAGTTCGTATTCTCCGTCGAACTCGGTTATCTCTCCGATGGCTTCGTTGTGGTTGAAAATAGACGCAACGTGGAAGTCGTACTCCAGGTGTCAGAGAGATGTCTTCTGACCAGCGCGGTTCTTTCTGCCCTTCGGCATTCGGGTGAGGCTTCGAGTTATTCAAATGTTAAACGAAAGGTGAAACAAAGGATTATTGTTCAGCGGCGAGCCAATTCGCGTTGCGTTTCGACTTCGCGTAGGAACGATTGAATCTATCGCAGGCAAGAATTTCGAGTCTCGTGGTAAGTGCGGATGAACGCACAACACCTGCTCCGGGAGACGCTCGGCTTCTTGTTATAATTAATGATGTCGGAATCTTTAGGAATTTCTTTAATACGCGTGAAACCTCACAAACCTCGCGAACGCTTTTAATCACTGATACGATGACGGTGTGGGTACAAGAAAATGAACACGTGGTGAATGGTATTTCAATATTAATATATTCAAGAATTAGATTACACACACGAATTGAATACTTCGCACATACATAAAAACACTAGATACTATAAAACTAACTTAACTAGAGATTGAATTACAAAAAATAGAATCGAGGATTTTATGAATTAGAATTGGAATTGAGACTCGCACGAGATAGATCCTTACGGCGCGGAAACGAGTGTGACACGTGTTGACGGTTCCGCGGCGCGCACAAAAGTGACAGTGTTTCGGCGGGCATTGCGGTGCTCCGCTGCGGCGGCGCGACTGCGCAAGATGGCGGACGGCGTGGGTACGCCAATACGCTGGCGTGACATGAATTATGGAGCTAAGCTAGATGTATGTATCTATGGCGTGCATTAGTCAGCCAATTAGAGCGCGGCTGACAGGGGATGATGAGCAGTAACAGTAATGTAAGCGTTATTGTAATAATAGTGTCTTATGCTCGATTAAATTAGCAACATTAATATCATTAATATGGTCTTATCATTAACATAGTTATTATATTTATTATATTTATTATTATATTTAAGTATATTTAAGGTACATATTAAATATTATTGTTTATAACTAATAAAGAAAAGTGGTTAGGGCAATCGACTACAGAATATGTGTATTTTATTAAATGTTAATGTGACGTCAGGAGAGCCAACGGGTAAAATTTTTCCTTCTCCTTTTATCCCACCTGCGCAGAAGCGCCACTATTCTAACCGCCAAAGTTGGCAACAACCGGCTCTCCTGCCGTCAACATACCACGTGATGCGCCTTACCGCCAGTAAATATACACTATAATAAATATAAGTATTATAATAATATAGGCAATCCCGTAGGTTGCAAATTATTAGATAATCGACAATAGTAAGCATTTTCCCTAAAATAAGTAATAAAATTAAATAATAATAAATAAAATGATAAATAACAATAAAAATCATGCGAACAATAAATCTAATTAATTGTAAAATTATTAATATAATAAGGCTCGCGTTGCTGTTGCGCGCATCATCTCCAGTCAGCCGCGCGCTGATTGGCCGACCAACGACCATTACAGATATGTACGTCTAGTCTAGTTCTATAGTCTATGACAGCCGCGAGCGCCACGTGCGTTGGCGTACCCACGCCATCCGCCATCTTGCGCCACATGCGTTGGCGTACCCACGCCATCCGCCATCTTGCGCCACGTGCGTTGGCGTACCCACGCCATCCGCCATCTTGCGCCACGTGCGTTGGCGTACCCACGCCATCCGCCATCTTGCGCCACGTGCGTTGGCGTACCCACGCCATTCGCCATGTTGCGCAGCAGCGCCGCCGCAGGCACGCGTTACAACACGCGGCCATGCTCGTTCACTCTTGTGCGCGTCGTCGACCAGTAAACACCGCGCGAGCGTCGTCTCGTTCAAGTATAAGCGTGTTTCAATTTCTAGATTTAGTTCAAATTGTTTCAATCTCTAGTTTTAGTTTAAGTCTTATTAATAGTTCAAATTCTAGTTTGATATATATATATAGTTGTTAATGTTCCGCGAGTGTAAATTCAGTGAATGTCTAAATATAACGATTTCTATTTAACGCCACGTGTTCTTCATTATTTCATTCCTTGTCTCCGAGATTTCGATAAACGGATGTGTTCGCGAGGCTAAAGAGGCAACGGGCGTTCATCATAAATTCAAGTCTTCTTTTATCGAACAATTAACAGTTAAAGCAAGAATTCCGATCGTTTCTGGGGGCAAGGTGTTGTGCGTCATCCGCACTTACCACAAAGGAAACATCGGACTTCGAGCACGCGGTAGCTCATGCATTCCAACGCGACGCCGAACCATAAGGCGTAATTGGCTCGCAGCCGAATGCAATATCCTAACCCTAACCTTTCCAATTAAATATAATATACGCCTAGAGCCTCTGCCGAATGCCTAAGGCACGGAAGAATCGCGCGGGTCGTAACAACGCACTTCGGCGACTCGAATACGACCTCCACGCGGCCGCGATTTACGACCATAATGCGATCATCGGCGAAGAAGTGACTATGACGGCGAGTACGAACTCCTAGTGCACGATCGCCTCTGGAGCGCCTTACCAGCACCATCCGTACCCGTAGCAGCTTACCAGGAAGCAGCTTTCGACCGCGTATCTCCCTCGAGGAGTATCTGCGCAGAGTAAACACCGAAAGGTAAGTGCGAATCTTACATTAAGTTTTATTCCCGATCGCTTTCGCGTTTTCTCATCGGGCATACGTTTACAGCAGTGGAATATCGAGTACAAAGAGATTAGGTGTGAACGAAAATAAGAGTATTCGCGCTCAGGATTCTTTCGGGTTGCGTCATTCGTTTTGTTCGCGTCGACCGACCGCCGCATAGTTGCATCACTCTACCGGAAGGGTTTTACGACCGACCCCTTTTTTTTGCCTCCCTTGCCACTTTCCCTTAAGGCATGCAGGGTTTCGAGCCGCTCTACCGTTGCGTGTAGAAATATTCTAGCTTCGAAATACCATTTTAACATTAAATACTCGCCGCGTAATATTAATTCCCGTTATTCAACGTAATGTGCCCGCCTTGTTTTCTCGAGCCACGAGATTCGCGCACTCACCCAGGCGCCGTATACAGATATCGTAGGAGTACGGTGAGTTGCCTTACCACGTTTGGGTATCGACGCGTAGACGACGCTATCGCCGAGTCACTGCCGAATATCTTTGCTTTCGATGCAAGGAAGAAATACCGGAGGGGACTCATATGTATCGTCTTGAATTGACCCATGCGTTCCAGTTTGGATATACTTCCGCCCGGGATCATTGCGATTGCTGCCGTACCAGTCTTGTAATAGTCCGCGACATTGAGCTTTGCCCTGAATGCACCGAGGTTTTCACCGTGTCTCTAGAAGTGCTCAGGGAATTAGGTAACGCCATCGAGAACATCTACGGACGATATTACCTTGACGAGACGAATCCCGCTCCCGACGGCATTTTATCGCGCCGGCTAACCAATTTCTCCGTTGCACTGATTCGCTTACAGTCCAACAATCACCCGACGTCTGGTTAAACGCAAGGTCGGCCGTGTAATTTGCCGAAATTCCTCGAGAGCGTTTTCAATAATTTGCCGCTGAGAGTATCGGAGAAGTCCCCGCGGTTTCGACGTAACATTAATATTTATAATTAGTGGAGGAAGTAGTTATGATAACATTACATCTAGCTAAAATAATAATGGTGGGGCGCGTTGTGTCATGCGGAACGACAGGAGAGCCAATTCTCGGTCGCCGACCCGGCGGTAGATAGTATTAAGGCTGTATTACATGTGCAGAGGAAAAAAAATATATATGTGGGCTCTCCAGACGTTACAAGGCAATGCCGTTGTTGATCGCCTCATCATTAACTCAACCAACCATCGTAGTGTTACGCTGGCTGGAATCGCTTATAGCGACGGACAGTGCGCCGGAGCACAATACACAGACGGATATGGCACATGGGAGAACGTAGTAGTCCAAGCCGCCATCAAGATTACCCTGAGAACCTTCACAACTCCACTGAAAAGAACAGCGGACAAAATTACGCTGAATTCAGGAACACAATGCACAGCATCCAAAAGAGGATGTAATGATTATGACGGCACCGAAACCTATTGGACCGTTCCATATGACAGTTATCATCTCAATAGATATAATGTCTTGTACGAAGGGACAGTAATAGAATTATCCCCTCGAGATAATCAGACAACACCAGAAATATACACAGTGACGACAGACGACACCACGTTTACACTAGCCAGAACCACAAAAATAAACGTATGTGGATACAAACTATATAACACAGAGCACCCTAAACTGCTAATTTTCGAAATACAGAGAGGAAGAACATTCCAATCTAAAACTTGTATATCTGTGGATAATCTCGACATCTTCACATATGTGAATTCGAAATTTGTATACGTGGAAAAACACGTCAAAACCCAATTAACAAGGCTCTACAGAGATATCATGGAGCAGAAATACGCTATGGAACAACAAATATTACAAAACGCTTTATCATTATCAGCATAGCGCCAGATGAAATGGCATTTTGGATTATGAAATCCGCGGGATACACGGCAGTTACAGCCGGCGAAATAATCTACATCATTAAATGTGTCCCAGTACCGTGTCGAATACAACGCATGGAAGAATGTTATAACGAGCTACCAGTAACATATAAAAACGGCTCATATTTCCTCCTACCTCGACCCCAAATATTTACAAAAACCGGGACGATTAAAGATTGCAACGAATTCTTGCCAAACCTATTCAAAATAGACGAAATATAGTACAGAGCAATCACTAATATAGTGGAATCATTGCCACCTCCAGTAATACAACCGCTGACCAAACCCGCTTCGAGCCCAGATATATTGGCCACTAGCGGGATATACACAACGGAAGACCTCGATAGATTGCGGAACCATATCATGTTCCTCGTGGAAAAACCTTCCATGTTAAATACAATAGCTAGAGGAGCGATGGGACATATCATGTTCCCCGAGGAAGCATGATCAATCTTCTCGATGAAGAAGCTCTTGATCACATTGCAGAGAGCGCAGGCAAACGCCTTTGGGATGGATTCATCACTTTTGGATCTGCCAGTGCCAGAGTATTGGCACTATTTATTATCGGAAGATTAATAAAATTGATAATAGATACTATGATCCACGGATACGCGATCCATTTGATCTACGGAGCCTTTACCTGCTAAGTGCATTATGGTCATCAGTAACCAGCCTGGTATTATTTTGGGGCAAATCCCGAAAGGACAAGGATGGTAGTGGTAAAGAAAGGACATTTATTGTGGAATACCATCCAGCAGCACTAGTGGAAGATTCTATTAATAATATTCAACCAGGAACAAGTGAACCAATGAGTGAACAACGTACCGATAGCGATGAACTATCTTACATAGAATTAAAGAAAATACTGTTACAAAAATAAGGAAAACGCGATGTCAGTATAAGTAGTTATAATGCGGAAAATGTGAGTCCATCGAATGAGGGGGGTTTCACGTCAAGCGCGTAAAAACCCATTACAAATTTCCAAAAAAACAATAACTTTATATATATAATGATAACCATTATGTTAAAATTCATTTATTTCAGTATATACGAAACTATATTAAGGAAAAAACGTGATGCGTCCCTGTGCGAAATGCGCCCCTGGATGCGGAGCAGCCCCACCATGGAACCCGCTGGCGATCCCCACCAAAGCGCCGGGGCCCCACCGCCAGCCACGCAAGCGCCGCCGCACATTGAACCGCCGAATCGAAAGAGCTCAGTGCGCGGACGAATTCAGACAGATTAGCATCGAGACTCGGTTAGAAAGGTTCCTAGCCCGCGGACATATCCCCGCTTAGGCTTGGATAAGAGTATTCTAGTTCTAAGTTACCACGATAAACGTGCCAAGATAAATCCATTATTAATTATATTGTATCATCGTAACTATAAGACTAGTGCGGATAGTCAACATTTCAATAATTTCTATTTAACTCTAAGCATCAATGTAAGATCCTTGTATTTCAATTTAATTTCAATTATATGAGTGAAAATTAAATGGTGTTGTGAATATTAGCGAAGTCCACCCATCCTATCCCAACAAAACGTACGAATAGACAGTGTTCGCGAGGGAAAGAGATTTTCTGAATTAATTAAATAAAATCGAATGAATAAATACCAGATTGCTACATCGATCCACGGGATGCTGTTACGTGCTAGACACGCCGGCATCTCGAAGGAGAACTGTGGCGATCTGCTTCTTCTAAAATATAAATTCAGAATTCAAAAATTTTTTTTAAACAATTGAAGTTTTGCATACTCGTGTAAGCACCAAGACGTGCGGCGTTCACTAAGACGCCCGCGAGGTACAACACTTCAACGGATACGGGAATAGTTGCGTAAATTAAACGCAAGATTAATTCAAGATTTTGTGATCTCGTGTACGCACCAAGACGTGCGGCGTCCACCAAAGCGCCCGCGAGACAACATTTAGTAGATACCGTTATCGCATTGCGTCACTCGACGCATTCCACAACGCACTTGCATATTATAAGCTCTGAATAGAATCACGAATTAAAATCGTACAGTGGACTCTTGTAGGAGAATCTCTTTACAATGCCGATGAAACGACGTCATCGATCAGGACAAAAGCAGTCACTGAAAAAACTTTTTGAAAAGCTGAATGATAGGCTTCCATGCCATTTGCAAAATCTTCTTGGCGTTGAATCAGTGTATGACGAAAGTTACGAACAATTATTCTCCGGAAACTTTTGCTCGCCGAGGCCGCCTCCAAAGTGGAAACTGACACCCATTTCATTCCGCACTCCGAGATTGCCGCCGATGCGAATTGCTGCAACCCAAGGAAAAAGAGATATCAAGAGATCCGGAGCAAGATCCTCTTCGACTATTACTAAAGGACGAATTAAAATAACGTACGTACTTGAACCATAAACGAATAAATGTTTAAAGGACAGATAGAGCCACCGTGTAAATCCGAAACTTCTCCCGGAGCAATTTATATGCATCGCGTCAGTCTTTGCTATTGTATTACCGAATTCGGCTACGGGATATTCGGACTAATCAACGACTTTAACGACGCTGGACTTTTGTGCAGCCAATGCAAAATAAACTATAATCGTTCTCATCCGGAACAACACTTCCGACTAGTTCTCAGACATTATATTAATATCGGTAGAAATATTGCAATACGAACATGTGAACACTAAACTGTACATTCGCCGAGAATTAAATACTTGCGACGCATGTCTAAACGCTTTTACGGCCTTCTTGAATCACTTGCGCGAAGAAGGTCAGGTTTTCGAATCATTATCAGATCCCACAATTATAGATATTGAAACAAGCATTGGGACGCACGACATTATCTTTTCAAGAAGACTGAGTTTCTTCCTAAATAACTTGTACCGATTGAATATGAGGTCAAGTAATAATTAAAGTTCTTCGCTTAGGTCTTGACCGCTTAAGACCTCTGTTGCTTATTAAATAAATTATTCACTGCAACGAACGACTGAGATCCTTGCCGCTCAGGGTTTCCATTGTTCTCAGATTTGAAAAATTTTGGCGTAAGGGTATCCCCCAGTTCAGCCCGGCGCGAACATGGTTCGATTATCTAACCAGTTTCGTCCGGACGTAAATACGTTGCGACGTCACACCGTGACAGACATAACACCAGTACCACAGAAATAAACGTATATGGATACAAACTATATAACACAGAGCACCCTAAACTGCTAATTTTCGAAACACAGAGAGGAAGAACATTTCAATCTAAAACTCGTATATCTGTGGATAATCTCAGCATCTTTACATATGTGAATTCGAAATTTGTATACGTGGAAAAACACGTCAAAACTTAGTTAACGAGGTTGTATAGAGATATCATGGAGCAGAAGTGCGCTATGGAGCAACAAATATTACAAAACGCTTTATTATTATCAAGCATAGCGCCTGACGAAATGGCATTCCGGATTATGAAATCCACGGGATACACGGCAGTTACAGCCGGCAAAATAATCTACATTATTAAATGTGTCCCAGTACCGTGTCGAATACGACGCACGGAAGAATGTTATAACGAGCTACCAGTAACATATAAAAACAGCTCATACTTCCTTTTACCTCGATCCCGAATACTCACAAAAATCGGGACGGTTAAAGATTGCAACGAACTTCTACCAAATCTGTTCAAAATAGACGAAATATGGTACAAAGCAACCATTAATATGGTGGAATCATTGCCGGTAATACAACCGCTGATCAAATCCGCTTGGAAATATGTGAGCTCAGATATATTGGCCACTAGCAGGATATACACAACGGAAGATCTCGATAGATTGCGGAACCATATCATGTTCCCCGTGGAAAAACCTTCCATGCTAAATACGATAGCTAGAAAAGCAATGGGACAAGACGTTCCCCGAGGAAGCATATCCATGATCAATCTTCTCGATGAAGAAGCTCTTGATCACATTGCAGAGAGCGCAGGCAAACGTCTCTGGGATGGATTCATCACTTTTGGATCTGCCAGTGCCGGAATATTGGCACTATTTATTATCGGAAGATTAATAAAACTGATAACAGATACTTTGATCCACGATACTTTGATACGCGATCCATTCGATCTATGGATGGAGCCTTTACCTGCTAGGTGCATCATGGTCATCAGTAACCAGCCTGATACTATTTTTGGGCAAATCCCGAAAGAACGAGGATAGTAGTGATAAAGAAAAGACATTTATTGCGGAATACCATCCAGCAGCACCAGTGGTGTAACATCTGGAGAGTCGTCATATATTTTTTCTTTCCCCTCATACATGCGTCATCACCTTTATGCCAAGCGCACATACACAAAAACACTACTATAAAACTAACTTAACTAGAAGAGATCGAATTACAAAAAATAGAATCGAGGATTTTATGAATTAGAATTGGAATTGAGACTTGCTCGAGATAGATTCGTAGGCGCGGACACAAGTGTGTCACGTGTTGACGGTTCCGTGGCGCGTACAGAAATGTCGGTGTTTCGGCGGGCACTGCAACGCTCCGCTGCGGCGGCGCGATTGCGCAAGATGGCGGACGGCATGGATACGCCAACGTACGTGGCGCTGGCGTGACATGAATCGTGGAGCTAAGCTGGATGCACATGTCTATAGCATGCATTAGTCAGCCAATCAGAACGCGGTTGACAGGAGATGGATGCGCAGTAACAGTAATGTAAGCGTCATTTATAATAGCAATGTCTTGTGCTCGGTTAAATTAGTAACACTAATATCATTAATACTTATCATTAGCATAGTTATTGTATTTATTATATTTATTATTATATTTAAGTGTGTAAGCGTTTCCTAATTATAAGATAAATATTTTATTAAATATTATTGTTTATAACTAATAAAGAAGAATTGTTAGGGTAATTGCTTATACAATATATATATTTTATTAAATATTAATATTTATGATTAGTGAATGAAATAGTTATGGTAGCATTACGTCTAGGTAAGATAATAGTGATGGGGCGCGCCGTGTCGTGCGGAACGGCAGAGCCAATGTTACGTCCGGAATGACGCAATGTTGTTACGTCCGGGCGAAATTTGATTCGATTCTATCGAACAGTATTCACACCGGGCTGTATGGGGGAAATATTGTATAAAATTTTTATTTTGGGAATAGTAAGGAACTTCGAGCGGCAAAGGTTCTGGATTAAAATTTTGCAGCGATTTTAATTAAACGACAGAGATCTCGAGCGGCAAAGATTCTGTTTAATTGGGAGACTTTAATTGTCTCGTTGAGTATTTTGCCTGCGTAAATTATGTAGGAAGAAACTAAGTCTTCTTAAGAAAATAATTTCATGCGTCCCGATGCTGTTATCGACGTCTATAATAGTCGGGTCTGGCAATGATTCGAACGTTTGATTTTCTTCTCGTAAATGGTTTAGAAAAGCAACGAAGGCATCTACGCACGCGTCGCAATTGTTTATTTCGCGACAAATAGACAACTCAGTCGGGCAATGCTCGCACTTTCGCGGCACCGGACTATTTCCGATATGAATAAAATGTCTTAGTACCAATTGAAATTGTTGTTCGGGGTGAATTCGTTCACAGTCTACCTTGCACTGATGGCACAAGAGTCCTGCGTTATTATAGTCACTGGCGATACCGAACAACCCGTAACCGAATTCAGTAATGCAATGACACAAAGATTTACGCGATGCGTGTAAATTGCGGCAGAGGAAGTTTTCGATTTCCGCAGTCTCTCGAGTTGTCCCCTGCACATTTGCGGTTTTCTAAATTCGAGTACCTGCAGCAATAATATCTGTTCTTTAGTAGTAGTTGTAGAGGATTTCGCTCCTGATTTCCATATATCTCTTCTTCCGTGGATCCGTGGCGAGCATCCGCAGCGGCGGCAATCTCGGGGTACGGAAGGTGATGGGGGTCAGCTTCCACGTTGGAGGCGGCCTCGGTGACCAAAAGCTTCCGGAGAATAATTGTTCGTAGTTTTTGTCGTAGGCTGACTCGAGCAGGTTTTGCAAATGTCGAGGAAGTCGGTTGTTTAATTTATTAAAGTTTTTTCAGTGATTGCTTTCGGCCTGAACGGTGATGATGTTTCAGTTTCATCGCAAAGAGATCTTACTGTAATAATTCATTATGAATTTTATTTCGTGACTCTAAGCTGTGCTCTTGCACAGAGGAATGCGCTTGGTGACGCAAGTGATAGCATTATCTGCGGTATGTTATGTCTCACGGGCGACTCTGCAGTGAGCGCCGCAACTCAATGCATCATGAGAACACAATATTCCGTATTAATTTGCATTTATTTTACGCACTATCCACGATTCCGACAAGGTGTTGTGCCTCGCGGGCGACTCTCAGGAGCGCCGCACGTTTGGTGCATGCACGAGTACACGAAACCTCGATAATTAAAATATAATTTGAATTTGGAATTTAGAATAGATAGATCGTCATAGTTCCTCGTCGAGGCGCCGGCGTGTCAAACACGTAACAGCGTCAATTCAGAGGATCGATACAACGAACTAATATGTTTTCATTCAGGTTCTTTAATTTATTCAATGAAAGATCTCTTTATCCTCGCGAACTCGGTCGTTTCACTCGTTTCGCTAGGATAGGATAGGTGTGATTCGCTAATAATCACTCGCGGTTCAATTTTCACTTTGTATATTTGAAATTAAAAGCGAATAGTATAATGAATATTACAATATTAATGACTTAACCGCACTAGTCTTATAAATAGAATTGAATAGTGATTCTTACGATTAAAATTGAAATGAAGAAAAGCTCTCGAATTAACACGCTAACGTGCCGAGAGTTGAATTGAACTTAAAGTACTCGCATCCGATCCTAAGAGAGGATGTGTTCTGAGCCAGGAACCTTCCTGGCTGGAGACTCGATGTGAACTGGACGAAGGAGCCTCTGCACTGAACTCCTTCGTTTTCGGCGGCTCGAAGTGCGGCGACGCTCTGGTGGGAGCGGCGGCGCTTGCGTGGGAGGCACTGATGGTAGGGCCCCGGTGGTCATGTGGAGGGGTACCAGCGGCTCCCGTGGTAGGGATGTTCTTTATCCAGGAACGCATCACGTCTTTTATTTTTAATATATTTTTATATATACTGTTACGTCAAAACCGCGGGGACCTCTCCGATAATCTCAGCGGCAAATTATTGAAAACGCTCTCGAGGAATTTCATGTTAAAATAGTATTTCGAAGCTAGAATATTTCTACAAGTAATGGTAGAGCGGCTCGAAACCCTACATGCCTTAAGGGAAAGTGGCAAGGGAGGCAAAAAAAAAGGGTCGGTCGTAAAACCCTTCCGGTAGAGTGATGCAGCTATGCGGCGGTCGGTCGACGCGAACAAAACGAATGACGCAACCCGAAGGAATCCTGAGCGCGAATACTCTTATATTCGTTCGGATCTAATTTCTTTGTACTCGATATTCTACTGCTGTAAACGTATGCCCGATGAGAAAACGCGAAAGCAATCGGGAATAAAACTTAATGTAAGATTCTCACTTACCTTTCGGTGTTTACTCTGCGCAGGTACTCCTCGAGGGAGATACGCGGTCGAAAGCTGCTTCCCTGGTAAGCTGCTACGGGTGTGGATGGTGCTGGTAATGCGCTCCAGAGGCGATCGTGCACTAGGAGTTCGTATTCGCCGTCAAAGGTCACTTCTTCGCCGATGATCGCGTTATGGTCGTAAATCGCGGCCACGTGGAGGTCGTATTCAAGTCGCCGAAGTGTGTTATTACGACCCGCGCGGTTTTTCGTGCCTTAGGCATTCGGTAGAGGCTCCAGGCGTATGCGTATACTATATTTAATTAAGGGATTAAGGTGAGGATATTGCATTCGGCTGCGAGCCAATTACGCATTATGGTTCGGCGTCGCGTTGGAATGCATGAGTTACCGCGTGCTCGAAGTCCAATGTTTCTTTCGTGGTAAGTGCGGATAACGCACAACACCTTGCCCCCAGAAACGATCGGAATTCTTGCTTTGATTGCTAATTGTTCGGTAAAACAAGGTTTGAGTAATTATAAATGCCCGTTGCCTCTTTAGCCTCGCGAACACTTCCGATTTCTCGCGACGATAGGAAGGATGATGCAATGAATGACACGTGGCGAATACACTGTACTTATTATATTCAAATATTCAGGAATCGAATTACACTCGCGTAACACTTGATTAAATTTAGAGCAATACAAGATTTAGAATACAAATGATCACTTAATTTACTGAACTAGAATTTAGAATTGACGAAGTAGAGTTGACTTAAAATTAGAATTGGAATTGAGATTGACACTCGCACGATGTGTACTACTCGACGGCGCGTACAAGAGTGAACGAGCGTGGCCGCGTGTTGTAACGCGTGCCTGCGGCGGCGCTGTTGCGCAACATGGCGGATGGCTTGGGTACGCCAACGCACGTGGCGCAAGATGGCGGATGGCGTGGGTACGCCGAAGCACGTGGCGCAAGATGGCGGGCGGCGTGGGTACGCCAACGCATGTGGCGCTCGCGGCGGTCATAGACTATAGAACTAGACTAGACGCGCGTATCTATAATGGTCGTTGGTCGGCCAATCAGCGCGCGGCTGACCGGAGATGATGCGCAACGGCAACGCGAGCCTTATTGTAGTATTAACAATTTTACAACTAATTAAATTGATATCGTTATCGTTAACATTTGATTTTGTTATCAATGTAAGTGTTATCTTTCACATACTAATTATTAATCTGACCATTATCATTAAATCATTATTAATTATTAACTAGTAACCTATTAGTATTATTATTATTTAGCGGCGGTGATTATGTTATGAGTAAGGAAAGCGGTAATTGTTATTACTACTTATTATCTTATTTATTAATATTATTTAATTTTATTACATATTTTAGGAAAAAATGCTTACTATTATCGGTTATTTAATAATTGCAACCTGTGAGATTGCCTATATAATACTTATATTTACTATGGTGTATGTGTGCTGGCGGTAATGCGCATCACGTGGTACGTCGACGGCAGGAGAGCCGGTAGTTGCCAACTTCGGGGATTAGAATAATGGCGCTTCTGCGCAGGTGAGATAAAAAGGAGAAGGAAAAATTTTACCCGTTGGCTCTCCTGATGTCACAATACGCTGGAATAAATGGAATTGAACGTAATAATTAAAATTTTTATATATTGAGATTGTTGTTTTGAAAATTTCTTAAAGTATCGTATGTCTACGCGCTTGACGTGACACCAATGACCATTCTCAGTCGCCGATTCGGCGGTAAATAGTGTTAAGGCTGTACTACATGTGCAGAGAAAGAAAAAATATATGATGGCTCTTCGAACGTTACAGCGTTTGAATTGGTAGTGCCCGAATGGCGTAGAAAAAGCAGTTTTATGTGCGTCAGGCTCGTGCATCGATATCTGATAAAATCCTGACGCTAAATCGAAAATGCTAAAATATTTCGCGCTGCCTAGTCTAGACTTAGTCTAGTATTTCTGTGATATTTGGTAAGGGGTACGCATCGCCTATCATTTTTTCATTAAGAGAACGATAGTCATTTACCATACCCCATCGCTTGTTTCCTTTGGAATCCCGCTTTTTAGGCACAATCCATAAGGGAGAATTATATGGAGATTTTGAAGGTTCCATCACTTCATTTTCTATTAGTTCGTTGACTTGTCGCGTAATCTCTTCCTTATGAATTGGTGGAAAACGCTATTGTTTCGTATTGACGGGTTTTTCATCCCGCGTGATTATTTTGTGCGCACTCGCATTGGTATATTTTAATTTGTCATCCGGAAGATGGAATAGATCGCTATTCTTTTTTAGTAAGCCTTCAACATGGTGTTGTTCCTCTTTATTTAAGTGATCCAGGCGTAGCAAGCCACGAATTCGAGTTATTCTCTCCTGGGCGTTCGTTCGTGACACTAAATTTACTGACGAAGGGGATAAATGGAAGAGAACTGTGGTTGTGGCAAAATTTATTTTCGACGAATGATTCGACTTCCTGCATTCGGACGGTATTACTACTTTCCGATCTATTTCTCCGGCGTTAATTATTTGCAAGTATGCTTTTCCGTCGCGGTTTTCAACGAAGGCTTCACCCACATATATATCTTTATGAATTTCTAGTCGCGGTATATATCCCATTTTGATTTCAGGATTTTCGATGTTGATATAAAAGGTAGTTCGCGAGAGCGGGAACGACGATTGAGTCGTGTTGAGCGAACGGAATTTCTATTCCCTGCCACAATAGAAGCTTCCTAGGAAAGTCTATTGTTGCATTGTCGCAGAGGAAGTCCGATCCTAAGATCCCTTCCTGCACGATTGGGAAGTTATCTGCACAGTGTGCATCTTAATATTATAACCGAGAAAATTTAGTTGCAAAGACCCTATGGCAATTTTTCCCTGAGTTATACCGCTGAGGTATAAAACATCATCTTTGGATATGGACGTTTCCGGAAGAATATTTCGTTTCTTTATTAAGTTCGGAGCGACACCCGTATCGATCATAAATTTTACATCCGGCATTAAGCTGTGTACTGTCAGCGTAGCAGTAGGTGCTTGATTAAATTCTGTCGGATTTAATGTTGCAATTCTGTATTGCTGGTGCTCGGTTGTTCCTTTTGTCCTTTGTTGACGATTGTATTGACCGGACGCGTTGCGCGTTGAGGATCCGCTTTCGTAGCGTCCGTTTTCCGCAGCGGATCTATCGCGTTTCCTGGACGGATTATTGGTTTATTATAGTATTCTCTTTTTCTGCATTCTTCTATTTCATGCCCGCGCGTTTTGCAATAGCGGCACCATTTCAATGCTGTTTCGTAGTTAGTTCCTTTTGCTTGCGCGGTAGTTTTATCGGGTGTTCTCTCACGAGGTTCGTATTGCTGGTTTGTATTATGACTGTGCGGTGCTCTTTGATCTATTCGACTGCGTTCATTGCGATATCTAGTCTCATATTTATCTTGTGACGGCTCATGATATTTGTCTCGCGGTGGTTGAAATGGAATCCGAGTCGGATCGCGATAATAACTGTTTTGATAGATTATCTCGGAGAGGCGGCTGATATTTCCTGGGTGATGTCGCCTGTTGTGGCGGCGGCGTCGACTGTGCCATACAATATCGTGTGACATGACGCGATATCGGATATCTTTCGGCATTCCTTTCGGATCTGATTTCTAACCATTGTTTTTCTAGCTCTTCTCTCTTAGCTATCAATTTCGAGGCGGTGAATGCTTCAAAAGAATTAAGATAGTGTTCAGGTTTCAACTGGAGGCGATAAACAGTCGGCAACCATTGCAAAAGCATTCTGCCGTCAGAATGTCTATCTCGCTCGTTATCTCTCTATCTAATCTACCTCGCGCTCTTCTTTCACCATCCATCACCGCGGATTTGAGTTCTTTTACTCGATCTATGTAATTTAAAATATGTTCTCGCGCCTTTATGTGGATCGCGATCAATTTTCCTCGGTATTGAGCGACGTTCTTTACAGAGCCGAATGCGCTCACCAGTAAGTCGGTTAACTGCGTTACTGATTCGCATGGTTCATCTGCCACTGCAGAGTGAGCTCTGCCTCTTAATTTTGCAATTAACAATCGTGTAAGAGATCGTTCGTAATTTGGCGACAGTATGTCTCGTGCTTGTCTCTTCAAGCGCTCAAGAATTTATTTAACGGTATTGTCACGTCCCGAGAGTACCTCTAATCATGTTCAGTGTAAATTTTTCAAAAATTTTTAATTATCTATGACTGACTGTGTTAGGAGATAGCAAAATCTTTCTTATACATATAATAAAAGAATATACCGTTTAAAATTATTTAAAAGTTTATACAAAATGGCCGCTCCTTATCACAACCTTATGGCGCTACTACAGCCTTAATGTTCCTAGTAAATTTTCCCTAGAATCTCACTAACAAAAAACAGAACATACCGAAATCACTTCTCCGGACTGTTCAGTAAAGTAACAAAGAAAATAAAGCTTAATATCGCATACTTATCTAAGCATTTCAATATTAACAACAAAATCTTAACAAATTAATATAAAATAGTAAATAATGAATAAAAAACAAATATAGGAAATATAACCTCGCCCACGTAATGCACGAAAACTATAATAAAACAATTATCGGTACATTGTAATATTTTTATTAACAATGATATAAATAAACAAAACCATATTATTAACCAACCAATTTCTTTATATCGTCAAATATAACTTCAGAAACTAAGAAACCTTTGTATATCAAACCTTTCACTTTTGTTCCATTTTAATAATAAATATAAAAGTTAATAACAAAATTAATAACAATAGAAAGGATGTGAATAAGGAATAAAAGTCATAATGACAATATAACAAAATCCATGACAAAACATTTATTCAACTCCAGTTCACCTGATACATATCCTTATTTCAAGGATAAATTTTGTTGATGTCCTTATATGGATATATTTTCTCTGTATACCAGGTGTATGCATAAGTTTTTTCCGGTTTAACTAAGAGATGTCGCCAGCGAAAAGTACGCAGCGTATTAATTTGACACATACATCATTTTGTTCGTCTGACATTTAAAACTACAAACACACAAGTTGAGTCCGCCAAAAACTAGCGTCTTTGTTTTATCGTTCAGTGATCATGTCGAGTTTTGTGCTTGAACAAGAACATTTGCGGCACGCATTGCTTTTTTTATTTAATCAAAAGAAAAAGGCTGTTGAAAGTCATCGTTTGCTGGTAGAAACATATGGTGAACACGCTCCATCGATTAGAATATGTGAGACATGGTTTCGACAATTTAAAAGTGGTGATTTCAATGTGAAAGACAGTGAGCGTTCTGGTAGACCACAAAAATGCGAAGACCAGCAATTGCAGGAGTTATTGGATGATGACCCAACTTAAACGGCAATTAGCAGAAGCATTACATGTATCACAAGAAACAATCAGCAGACGTTTACAAGCAATGGGAAAGATAAATTACCTGAAAGATGGGCAAAATGTGTAGAAGCCGATGGCCAATATTTTGAATAAAAAAAAATTAATTTCCCTTAAAAATGACGTGTCTTTTTTTACTAAAAAACCGGAAAAAACTTATGCATACACCTGGTAAATACACTCTCCATCGAAAATCCTTTCAAAAACATAAATACAGTTTGTGGCTACGATTCTTAATTCTCAAGATATAAACATAATTAAGGATATATGAAAGCACACACACATATACTATATACATATATACATATATACATATATACATATATACATAATTGCACATTCCCTCGTAAGAAACAGTTTTTCTTTATGAAATTATATAAACAACCCCGATAGAAACATATTTTATCTCAGAAAAGAAATTCTTTTTGTTTCAAATTTCGTTTAATAAAAATTATAAATAAATAAATTATTATATTAACAAACAATTATTATGAAAGATTTGGACAACACACAGGAAATCCTGCAATTTATCTCATTACACATATCTACCTAACCCGCACCGTTTAAAAGATATTTAAACTGTTACGTCAAAACCGCGGGGACTGCTCCGATAATCTCAGCGGTAAATTATTGAAAACGCTCTCGAGGAATTTCATGTTAAAATAGTATTTCGAAGCTAGAATATTTCTACAAGCAACGGTAGAGCGGCTCGAAACCCTGCATGCCTTAAGGGAAAGTGGCAAGGGAGGCAAAAAAAAGGGTCGGTCGTAAAATCCTTCCGGTAGAGTGATGCAGCTATGCGGCGGTCGGTCGACGCGAACAAAACGAATGACGCAACCCGAAGGAATCCTGAGCGCGAATACTCTTATGTTCGTTCGGATCTAATTTCTTTGTACTCGATATTCTACTGCTGTAAACGTATGCCCGATGAGAAAACGCGAAAGCAATCGGGAATAAAACTTAATGTAAGATTCTCACTTACCTTTCGGTGTTTACTCTGCGCAGGTACTCCTCGAGGGAGATACGCGGTCGAAAGCTGCTTCCCTGGTAAGCTGCTACGGGTGTGGATGGTGCTGGTAATGCGCTCCAGAGGCGATCGTGCACTAGGAGTTCGTACTCGCCGTCAAAGGTCACTTCTTCGCCGATGATCGCGTTATGGTCGTAAATCGCGGCCACGTGGAGGTCGTATTCAAGTCGCCGAAATGTGTTATTACGACCCGCGCGGTTTTTTCGTGCCTTAGGCATTCGATAGAGGCTCCAGGCGTATGCGTATACTATATTTAATTAAGGGATTAAGGTGAGGATATTGCATTCGGCTGCGAGCCAATTACGCATTATGGTTCGGCGTCGCGTTGGAATGCATGAGTTACCGCGTGCTCGAAGTCCAATGTTTCTTTCGTGGTAAGTGCGGATAACGCACAACACCTTGCCCCCAGAAACGATCGGAATTCTTGCTTTGATTGCTAATTGTTCGGTAAAACAAGGTTTGAGTAATTATAAATGCCCGTTGCCTCTTTAGCCTCGCGAACACTTCCGATTTCTCGCGACGATAGGAAGGATGATGCAATGAATGACACGTGGCGAATACACTGTACTTATTATATTCAAATATTCAGGAATCGAATTACACTCGCGTAACACTTGATTAAATTTAGAGCAATACAAGATTTAGAATACAAATGATCACTTAATTTACTTAACTAGAATTGAGACGAAGTAGAATTAACTTAAAATTAGAATTGGAATTGAGATTGACACTCGCACGATGTGTACTACTCGACGGCGCGTACAAGAGTGTACGAGCGTGGCCGCGTGTTGTAACGCGTGCCTGCGGCGGCGCTGTTGCGCAACATGGCGGATGGCGTGGGTACGCCAACGCACGTGGCGCAAGATGGCGGATGGCGTGGGTACGCCGAAGCACGTGGCGCAAGATGGCGGGCGGCGTGGGTACGCCAACGCATGTGGCGCTCGCGGCGGTCATAGACTATAGAACTAGACTAGACGCGCGTATCTATAATGGTCGTTGGTCGGCCAATCAGCGCGCGGCTGACCGGAGATGATGCGCAACGGCAACGCGAGCCTTATTGTAGTATTAACAATTTTACAACTAATTAAATTGATATCGTTATCGTTAACATGATTTTGTTATCAATGTAAGTATTATCTTTCACATACTACTAATTATTAATCTGACCATTATCATTAAATTATTATTAATTATTAACTAGTAACCTATTAGTATTATTATTATTTAGCGGCGGTGATTATGTTATGAGTAAGGGAAGCGGTAATTGTTATTACTACTTATTATCTTATTTATTATTATTATTTAATTTTATTACTTGTTTTAGAAAAAATGCTTACTATTATCGGTTATTTAATAATTGCAACCTGTGAGATTGCCTATATAATACTTATATTTACTATGGTATATGTGTGCTGGCGGTAATGCGCATCACGTGGTGCGTCGACGGCAGGAGAGCCGGTAGTTGCCAACTTCGGGGATTAGAATAATGGCGCTTCTGCGCAGGTGAGATAAAAAGGAGAAGGAAAAATTTTACCCGTTGGCTCTCCTGACGTCACAAAACAATTATAAACTTGCTTACATACACTTATCTCAAAAACCCAAATCAGTTCAGCAGGCAAATCTCCGTATATAAACCAGTTCAACTTCTAGAAACCTTCATCCTAGACTTATATTTATAATTGTTACTTCCCTTTTTTCATTAACATTAATCCTATGGCTATGACAAAAATCTTGAATATTAATATGTATGGAAAACTACCCTAACAATTCAACCAATCACAATCAGAGCCATTTTGTACCTGAAAACATTTAATAAATAATGTATTACAAATGTAAAAAGAGTTATACTGATATATTTTAGATATACTAATTATACAATGTAATCATTATTATTATAAAAATTGTAAAGTATATCTAAAACGATATTGCGAAGATTAATATTTATTATAAAAGCTTAAATTCGAGCAAATTGTATGTTTGTTAATTATAAGAAAGGAATTATTATAACGAAGTATAACTCTTTGAAAACAAAAATAGGTCGACCGAATAGTCACAAGTGTGACTCATGATCAGTTTGTAAGCGAAAGTAGGCCAACGTTAAATGGCCGCCATAATATTTTAGTACCACGAGTCATCGCTGACTCATAGCAAATAGGAAACTATGTCAAGAACTGAAAGGTCTTAAACGCGTGAATCATAGCTGACTTATAATGAAAGTAGACTAACAATAGGCAAATCGTGCCAAGGCCATTTGGTAACAGGTTTTATTCAAACCTGTAGAATCATAACATTGGAATTTAGGTCACCCCTACTTCCATGTTTTGGCAACATATAAAAACCTCAAGCGACGATACCTTTGCGCATTCGCACTTGTACGGGCACTTTTATTTCTACTTCCATTAGCACTTGTTCTCGCACTTGTACGCGCACTTGTACTTCCACTCGCACTCGCTAAATATATATATATCATTTATAATATGAATAAATTCCGATTCAAATACCACAAGTGTGATATTATATTATTCCTTATCCCTATAATCGAAAACTCTTTCCTGAAAATAAAAGTCACTTCGACATTCCTGTTACCCACTTCCTTCGCAGTATCTAATCCTGAGGTTTTACCCTCTTAACCGCATGGAAAAGAATCCCACAAATAACGTGTGAGTGTAGCGGTCGAGGATCTGTTAGTTTCGGCTCCGTCCGTTCTACCAGGATCTCCTAGGACGTCACAGTATATTGTAACCGTTGTAATATGGGACGAATTCAATCGCTTTACGATATGAAATTCTCGGTGCTGGTGGTAAATCTGACGCGGCCCCACTTATATCGGGATATGAAATTCGCGGATTTATTAGGTATACAAAAAAGTTCTAAGCTTTTTTATGTAAAATTCAATCTTTATTCAAAAACAAACAAAAAAATATTAATCAGCAAAATATTCCCCGTTTGCATCAACGACCTTTTGCCATCTTTCGGGTAGCTTGCGAATTCCTTGACGATAGAAGCTCACCGGCTTCGAAGCGATAAAGTCAATGCATTTTCGTATCTCTTTAAATCTCACGAAATGTGTATCAGCCAAATGATGCTGCAGCGAAATAGGTAGTAATCGGAAGGCGCCATGTCTAGGCTATACGCCGCGTGCGGGAGAAATTCCCAGCCTAACGCAAAGATATGGATCCTGAGTCGCTTTCGCAACATGTGGTCGAGCATTGTCATGAAAAGCAAGATCACTTTACGACGTCCTTGGCCAATAAATGGCCTCTTTTCTTCTAATGCATCGCTCAAATTGATCAATTGTTGTTGGTAGCAGTCTGCCGTGATTGTTTCACCCGGTTGTAACAACTCGTAATACAACACATCTTTCCAATCCCACCAGATACAGAGCAAAACCTTCTTGGCGTGGATATTAGGCTTTGGCGTCGATGTCGAAAGTTGACCAGGATCAACCCATGATTTTCTACGTTTAGGGTTATCATAAAGAATCCACTTTTTATCGTCTGTAATGATTTTGTGCAGAAAATCTTTTTTCCGGAACTTTGAAAGCAAAGTGAGTGTCACGCCGACGATTTTTTTGTCTTCGGACAATTCATGCGGAACCCATCTGTCGTATGTAAACGTACGGAAATGATTTGCTGCGTAACGTCAAGCTGTTCTGCAAGCTCTTTTTCAGTTTGCGCAGAGTTTATATCCAACAGTGCTTGCAATTCGTCCGTTTCAATCTTTTGAGGGCGTCCAGCATGCGGTTCATCTTCAAGACTGAAATCTCCTTGGCGAAATTTTTGATACCATCTTTTACATGTAGTATGACTTGCATCATTCTCTCCATATGCAGCACAAATCATTGCAGTGGCTTCAGCAGCATTTTTCTTCAGATGAAACGCGAAGTGGATGGAAAATCGAATATGCTCTTTTGTTATTGCCATCGTGAACACTGATTTTTGAGGTTATGTGCATCAAACGTCAAACCGTATGGCATTTTAGAAGGCCAAATGTCAACGCTTTAAAACCGCAAAAGGGCGGGAAGATATAAAAGCTCAGAACTTTTTTGTACATCTAATACATTAAAGGAACTATATTTGTAAAGTACCTTATTTAATTTGTCACTCAAGCAATTGTTAATCTTTGATGACTATAAGTTAACGACAAGATTCTAATCTCTAAGCAACATAATCTCATAGTAATCTAACCTCTAACTGTCACTATCGTGTCGTGAGATTAATAATAATATTAAATCTTTAATTAATTGATGAATTTATGCAAGTATTTGAATAACGATAATGACAGATGAGGAGATAATACAGAATATTAACTGCATGATAGATATATAATCTCTTGCTGTGACTAATATAAAGTAATGAAATAATATAAAATACTCGTTGAAATAATCATTTTTTTCTATCAAAATAAAGGAAGATTTTTTTAAATTTTTTTAAATTTTGCTTAATTCTGTTCCTAATCTCTTTTCACAATTTTACAGGCACTAACTGATTAAAATAAACAGTAATTTTATAAAATTTAACCAATTTAACAAGGATGGCAGCAACAACACCAATTCTCAAGGTAATAACTTTCTATTTATTTATACTGAGTAGTAAGATTCTTTTAATTTTTAAACGTGTTAGATGCCGCGCGATTACGGAAAAAGAACATAAGAGATTTTAATTGAAAATAACTTCATAGTTGACTAGTTATTAGAATCCTAAGCATTTGTTCTGATTTCTTCCCTGTCATGGATCAATCTATATATGAGTGAAATATAAAGCTTGCTAATAAGGTAAGTAATTTAAATTTAATTTCTTAAAATCCGATAGATCAGTTCGATTAAACAAATGGTTCCGTATATAATTTCTTATTGCGTAATACACTGTAGTTATTTTATTACTAAGGTTTGCCATTTTATTTCAAGGCGCCGCCATTTTGTGAAGAGGAACCAGCTATTGTTTAAATATTGAAACTATTGCGTTATTTCTGAGCCTTCCTTTCACTTTTATTGACAAAAATAAATATTATTGATACATTTTATATGACTAATTCTTTGATAACTCTTCTCTCTTTCTCTCTCTCTCTCTCTCTCTTTCTCCCTCTCTCTGCCAAAAACTGTCCTTTGCATTGCCTTTAGCTCTCGGCTTCCCAGAGATATTGTCGCGTAGGTAACCACGAAATTAATAGAGAGCGACGCTCATTTCTCGAGTTACGAGGAGTAAGGATAGGTTTTCCGCAACTAGGCGTTTCCGGTTAATACATCGATTTGGGTTATGTTGAGCAAAAATTGATATTTAAGGATTTTTTCGAATATCATGACGGGAAACTAGATAACGCGCCGCGCGAGACGTAACAATATTATAGGACCATTGCCCAATACACCTCGTGGAAATCGTTATTTCCTAACAATGCAAAACCTATTGACGAAATATTTAGTGATAACACTTTTGATCACTTCTAAATCTATAGCTGACGTTTTTGTGAGTTTATTTGCATTTATGGTGCTTCTAAAACTATTCTTACTGATCAAGGTACGAACTTTCTTTCATCTCTTATGAGGAAATTTATCTTGATAATTTAGAATACAGCATTTCAAAACTACCGCTTATCATCCCCAATTTAACGGCTCATTAGAAAGATCACATCATGTTATTATAGAATATATAAAAACAAATAGATCACGAAGAAGATTGGGATCTTTTTTATAAAATGATCGCGTTCTCATATAACAGTATTGTGCACGAAGGTACACAGTATTCCTCTGAATTAGTCTTCGGTTGATTGGCGCGAATATCTTCTGCTCACCCTCCAACAGAAGAATCTGAAAATCTTATGTATACAGATTATGACACATTTATTTAATAAATGGCATGATATACAGAATAACGCTCGACAAAATTTTATTCAAGCAAAACAAAAAAACGCTATTACGACAGAAATGTCAATTACGAGCAATTTACTGCAGAACAATATGTATTACAAGAACCTCAAAAGGGAAAGCTTTTAGCTCAATATTCAGGATCGTATTTGATTAAAAAAGTTTAGACAATCAAAACGTGAAAATTGTAGGAAAGACTCTACGCACTGTGCATGCTAATAAACTAAGAATCGCTCATGTTGAGCCTGGTTGAGATTTGTATTAACAATATGTTTTAGCTAAATGCCCACTCCAATTAGAGAGCGCATCCATTTCGGCACCATCAAGCCAAAAACAATTATAATTCCAGAAGTTTACCATTATTCGCAGTTTGCATACTGTTGCCGACTCCAGGGATTCCTGGAGCTACACACCAACGTGCTGCGCTCTGCACAATGCATTGCCGGGAGCGTCCCGTTTGATCACGTTGTGATTGATCACAGCCACTCACAGCGGCCGATGCCTAGAGATTTTCCTCTGTTCAAATGCTATAAGTGACTGATGGTCAATTGCAACGTAGTCAAACAGGTCCACTCTGCACCGTCAGAGCTGCCTCCATAGTGACAAGGTGATTTCGCAGGTTTTTTGTAATTTTCACAAATTCTCATTTTGTGGCCGACGGCTCTGTACAATACCAAATTGCTTATAAAGGCTGTCTAGTAGAACTTGTTATACGACAACCACTAAGCGTGTGTCATTTTTGTACAACTACTCATTTAAAGTTTCTCTCTGACCACATTACACGTGAGATCAATCTAAATACCTCGTCGAATCTTACTTTTATCATACATGAAAGATTATCTTTTGACATTTTATTTAGCGAGTCTCGAGAGTTGTATACTAAAATTTATAATTTGCCTTGCAGTATCAAATATATCGTTTGAATGTAAATTACATTAAAATTTTCTGTGTACTCCCTCATCGTTACTATATATGAGAGTCATATTACGTATTTACAGATCTACGATTTTGTAAAACATAATATAAACACAATTAACGATTGATATCGAGCCTTTAGTTTTAACGCATCTAATGGATGGCGAAGATTCAAGAAAGAGGAAAACTAAAATCTTAAAGACATCCAATGATAACTTATTACTCACGTCTCTTAGAGGATCAAAAATATATTTGTACAAAAACCGCACTATTTGTTCAAAATGTAGTCTGCTGTTACGTCAAAACCGCGGGGACTTCTCCGATAATCTCAGCGGCAAATTATTGAAAACGCTCTCGAGGAATTTCATGTTAAAATAGTATTTCGAAGCTAGAATATTTCTACAAGCAACGGTAGAGCGGCTCGAAACCCTGCATGCCTTAAGGGAAAGTGGCAAGGGAGACAAAAAAATGGGTCGGTCGTAAAACCCTTCCGGTAGAGTGATGCAGCTATGCGGCGGTCGGTCGACGCGAACAAAACGAATGACGCAACCCGGAGGAATCCTGAGCGCGAATACTCTTATATTCGTTCGGATTTCTTTGTACTCGATATTCTACTGCTGTAAACGTATGCCCGATGAGAAAACGCGAAAGCAATCGGGAATAGAACTTAATGTAAGATTCTCACTTACCTTTCGGTGTTCACTCTGCGCAGGTACTCCTCGAGGGAGATACGCGGTCGAAAGCTGCTTCCCTGGCAGGCTGCTACGGGTGTGGATGGTGCTGGTAATGCGCTCCAGAGGCGATCGTGCACTAGGAGTTCGTACTCGCCGTCAAAGGTCACTTCTTCGCCGATGATCGCGTTATGGTCGTAAATCGCGGCCACGTGGAGGTCGTATTCAAGTCGCCGAAGGGTGTTATTACGACCCGCGCGGTTTTTTCGTGCCTTAGGCATTCGATAGAGGCTCCAGGCGTATGCGTATATTATATTCAATTAAGGGATTAAGGTGAGGATATTGCATTCGGCTGCGAGCCAATTACGCGTTATGGTTCGGCGTCGCGTTGGAATGCATGAGTTACCGCGTGCTCGAAGTCCAATGTTTCCTTCGTGGTAAGTGCGGATAACGCACAACACCTTGCCCCCAGAAACGATCGGAATTCTTGCTTTGATTGCTAATTGTTCGGTAAAACAAGGTTTGAGTAATTATAAATGCCCGTTGCCTCTTTAGCCTCGCGAACACTTCCGATTTCTCGCGACGATAGGAAGGATGATGCAATGAATGACACGTGGCGAATACACTGTACTTACTATATTCAAATATTCAGGAATCGAATTACACTCGCGTAACACTGGATTAAATTTAGAGCAATACAAGATTTAGAATACAAATGATCCCTTAATTTACTTAACTAGAATTGAGACGAAGTAGAATTAACTTAAAATTAGAATTGGAATTGAGATTGACACTCGCACGATGTGTACTACTCGACGGCGCGTACAAGAGTGGACGAGCGTGGCCACGTGTTGTAACGCGTGCCTGCGGCGGCGCTGTTGCGCAACATGGCGGATGGCGTGGGTACGCCAACGCACGTGGCGCAAGATGGCGGATGGCGTGGGTACGCCGAAGCACGTGGCGCAAGATGGCGGGCGGCGTGGGTACGCCAACGCATGTGGCGCTCGCGGCGGTCATAGACTATAGAACTAGACTAGACGCGCGTATCTATAATGGTCGTTGGTCAGCCAATCAGCGCGCGGCTGACCGGAGATGATGCGCAACGGCAACGCGAGCCTTATTGTAGTATTAACAATTTTACAACTAATCAAATTGATATCGTTATCGTTAACATGATTTTGTTATCAATGTAAGTGTTATCTTTCACATACTAATTATTAATCTGACCATTATCATTAAATCATTATTAATTATTAACTAGTAACCTATTAGTATTATTATTATTTAGCGGCGGTGATTATGTTATGAGTAAGGAAAGCGGTAATTGTTATTACTACTTATTATCTTATTTATTAATATTATTTAAATTTATTACATATTTTAGGAAAAAATGCTTACTATTATCGGTTATTTAATAATTGCAACCTGTGAGATTGCCTATATAATACTTATATTTACTATGGTGTATGTGTGCTGGCGGTAATGCGCATCACGTGGTGCGTCGACGGCAGGAGAGCCGGTAGTTGCCAACTTCGGGGATTAGAATAATGGCGCTTCTGCGCAGGTGAGATAAAAAGGAGAAGGAAAAATTTTACCCGTTGGCTCTCCTGACGTCACACTGCATAAGAGAATTTCACAGTATCCCTCCTTATCACTTCACATGTTCGCAGAAAGTCATGTTGAATATTTACGATTTACTTGTTGCTTATGTAAAGTTTTTTTAATGAATACGCGACCGATTATTCATTGCCGAACTTGTCTTAGCGAGCTTGACTTCTATAAACAGTACACCGAAACTTACCGTAGATGAACCTGAAGAGATAGAATATTTTACATTTAATGTACGATATCATAGACGAGATCCCTAAAATATGCTTCTAATAGTACATGGAATAATACAAAAATATGAGCCTCGCAAATTGTTAAACGTAAACTTTGAATTAGATATTCTAACTTGTTTTAAATTTTATAAAACATACGATTATGGATTGCATCTAGAGTGCGAATTCTGCCATTCTTCTAGATATTATGAATCCTACTTTGGTCACTTTTTATCAAACGATTATATACTGAAACAATATTATACTTATTATTATTGTTTGAGAAAACTCGTAGAAACTAAACTCGCTTCTTCATGTTTTGTTTGTACTTCTGCTTGTACCTTGATTATATTAAATTAATCCAAAAATTTAAGCGAGAAAAGCTTAACGATTTAGAAAGCAAAGTTGACGCCTATATAATTCCTATTGTCACGTCTGTCGCGTCAGAATAAATGAATTAATTAATAATTTTATTTCCTATTGTAAAGGTATTACTCTTTTCAATTTTACAATGATAAATCTTTATAACATGAAGCAAAGAACAGACGTGGTACGTCCCTAGGCTACCGCGAGCCCCACCATAGCGATCCTCTGGCCTCCCACGCGAGCGCCGCACTCCCACCACCAGCGCCTCCCACATCGAGCGCGCACCCCACCACAGCGTCGCCGCAGTTTCGAGCCGCCGAATCAAAGCACTTCAGTGCACGGCCGACTGTAGGCAGTTCATCTCGCGAATCCGACTGGAGAGGACCTCCAGTCCGTGAACTCCCTCTTCTAATTCTAGTATTAAGAAAGTTCAATTCCAATTCTAGTATTAAGAAGTAACTCGAATCCAATCAATTCCAATTCTATTGTAGTGCTAGTGAATCTAACGTCACTCAATTCAAATTCAAGCTCTTATAAATCTAACTTTAAACGTGTTTTAGAATTTAATCAATCTTTGTATTAATTAATCTTGTATTTGAATATTTGAATATTTTGTATTTGAATTTGACCTTGTAACGACACCCGACGCACCCCCCTCAATGATTAATAATAATCGCGTGAGTCCCCGACCGATCAACCGTCGGGGCTCCGACACGGCGATCCTACCAGGATCCCACCGTCGAGAAAAGCCGGCCAGCGAACGCGGCAAACCGGCGATCACGCGGCTTCACGTGCGCACCGCGTGAAACAATAAAGCACGGCGGTAAGGCCACCACCGCTGGCCCCGCTACCGACCGCGCCACCGAACAGCCTCGCGGAATTCCCGAGCGAATTCGGCGAATTATCACGATATTTCCGAAGACATCCCCCGGAGCTAGCCCGACCCGAGTCCGGCCGACCCGTACCCGACGATTCCCGACCGACGGCCGGCTCGGGTATATTAGGCGACTCCGAGAGATGATCTGGACCTATCTCCTGCGAGACAGCAACCGATCCAGTGCTGTTCTCGATATTCCGAATCCTCATCCCGACAGCGATCTAGGGTGCTACCTATCGTGCCAGGAGCTTCTGGCCGATCGCTCCTTTCGTCCAAAAGCGCACAAGACCCTCACAGATTGAGGAGCTTCTCAATCTGGGCTCCAGACAGTAAGCCCTTGTGCCACCTTCCACCGCGGACAATCGAAACGCAGGGAGCTTCCTGCATTCGAAACCGGCATATCCCTACGCACAGCTGATCCGTCATCCAGCTGATCCGTCACAACAAAGACGGCCGCGAAATCCCCGCGCACCGTCGCGCCCGCGCCACTCATATCACGGAACGCGCCGGAATTCGGAGAAGCGATCGCGAGCCGAGCGAATATAAAATACTTAGAAACCACGCGTCTTTTCGCCGTACCAACGGCGAAATACTTGTAAATATTGTATATATAAAACCCCAGTCAGTCAAGATACTAAATATAGACTTGTATATATAACGAAGAAACTCGCAATATTTTATTTCTCCTACCGAATCCTGCCACAACCGATCGACGCTATCCTGCAAAACCGCGAGCTGTACGCGAAACCGGGAGAAACGTTTTATGGCGCCCGAACAGGGACCGTGACAGAGAAATAAAATATCGAGGAAAATGCCAACGACTGACTGGGTGCACCGTCTTAGAAAAGAAGAATTAGAGATCGAACTTACGCGCCGTCACGCCGAAACCGACGGGACGGTAGAAATTTTGCGTCAGCGATTACGAGAGCTAGTAAAAGCAGAAAACGCGGCCAGCGCGGCGAAATCTTCCGACATACCAGCCGCCGCGTCCGTAGTTAAAATGACCGAGAACGACTCAGGGCAAGCCATCGCGAAAACCATTAATCAGATTAGAAAATGGGGCTGCCACTTCGATGGCAAGGACCCGTGGGCGTTTTTAGAGCGAGTCGAGGAATTAAGTCTCGCATACGGATACAACGGTCAGCATCTTATACTCGGGTTACCAGAACTCCTGAGAGGGGAAGCACTCTCGTGGTACCGAAATCGACGACACCAGTGGAGTACGTGGGAACAATTTTGCGATGCCTTTCGAACACAATATTGTCCACGCCGTTACCGCAATCAATTATTGAAAGATATCGCCAGTCGCGCACACAAACCGGACGAAAAATTTAATAGGTACGCCAGTGAGGTAGAAACCATGATGCGTCGCGCCGGGGGGTTTACAACGGCCGCACAGGCGGAGCAAATTTACGAGAATATGCATCCCGAGTACAAAATGTATATCCGCCGACAGGACGCTACCGATCTCGGGACACTCCAAGACTTAGCGGCGGATTTTGAAGATATTTTACGGCAGCGAAAAACAACAACAACAACCGCGAAACACGATGCCCCTGCACCCGTGAAACCAATCACGGCCGCCGTATATAACCGAGCCGAACACTGCTGGCGGTGCAAGCAACGCGGACATACGCGCTTTAATTGTCAGCGCCCGCCGCGCAAATTCTGCTCACAATGCGGACGGGACGGCGTTTTCACTCGGGAATGTCACCCCCCGGCGGGAAAAGCCGCCGGGGCCGGGACAAACACGAACGAACCCCGGCCCCGCAAGTAACGTTCACGCCACGACCGCACCTCCAAGTCGTGATCTGCAATCTATCAGTAATCGCGTTGGTAGATACCGGATCCGAAATTTCATTTATCAATCGGAATACTGCACGTCGTATGCAGGAACTCCGGTTTATACCCGACGACACCGCGAGTCAGGCCAAACTCGCGGACGGCTCGCCCGTAGAAATACCAGGCACCGTCAAGCTTCCAGTACGAATCGGAGGGCAAATCATTGAGCATCGCTTCCACCTCCTGCCAGAATTAGAAAGCGAAATGCTCATCGGGGTAGATCTGTGGGGAAGATCAAATATAAGGCTTATACCACCGCGATTCGGTAGAAGGAAAGATCTCACACCGGCCCGCGTCTCCGCCGCTAGACAATGCGGCGAAGCCGAAAGCATCAAGCTCCATCACTTTTTGGAAAATGAAATGCGGAAATTCACGGAAGTTCAGGGTCCGACCGAACTGCTGCGGCATCATATCCGCCTGAAAAAAGGCACGCTGCCAATCAAACAAAGATACCGGCCGCGTAACCCGGCAATGCAGCGCGTGATCGACGATGAAGTGGACAACATGCTGCGCGAAGGAGTAATCGAACCATCTGAAAGCGCATGGAGTTCGCCGGTAGTAATTGTCCGAAAACGGGACGGCAAACCGCGGTTTTGCATTGATTTCCGACGCTTGAATCAAGTCACCGAGCGAGACGCGTACCCGCTACCACAGATCACGGCCACTCTGGATAAATTACGCGGAGCACAATTCTTATCAACCTTAGATTTACGGAATGGCTACTGGCAGGTACCACTAACTCTCGCAAGCCGACCGCTGACGGCATTTACCGTGCCGGGCCGGGGGTTAATGCAATTTAAAGTAATGCCATTCGGATTGCATGCAGCACCGGCCTCATTCCAGCGACTACTGGATCACGTGATCGGTCCAGAACTAGAACCGTTCGCATTTGCTTACCTAGATGATATTATCGTGGCAAGTCGTACGTTTTCCGAACACCTCGAACATCTCGCCGAGGTGTTCCAACGACTACGCGCCGCTCGTCTACGAATTAATCCAGAAAAATGCCGATTCTGCGTAAACGAGTTGAAATATCTCGGCCACGTCGTGGGGCGACAAGGCATCCGAACGGACCCCGATAAAACAAAGGCCATACTAGAATGGCCATCCCCGACGACCGTCAAGCAGGTCCGGCAGTTCGTGGGAGTTGCCTCGTGGTATCGTCGATTTATTCAGGATTTCGCGACGGTTGCCGCTCCGCTCACGGCACTGACAAAAAAGAACGCTCGCTGGACCTGGGGGGAACTCCAGAGACAAGCCTTCGAAACATTGAAAACCCGTCTAACTACCGCACCAGTACTAGCCTGCCCAGATTTTTCACGACAATTTTTCCTGCAAACCGATGCCAGCACGACCGGAGTGGGCGCAGTACTCACGCAATTCTTTACGGAAGGAGAGCGCGTGATTGCTTACGCCAGTCGCACATTGAATACCGCGGAGAAAAATTATAGCGCCACAGAGTTAGAGTGTCTCGCGGTTGTGTGGGGAATTAAGAAAATGAGGGGATATCTCGAGGGATATCAATTCACGGTAATAACGGACCATCAATCGCTGAAGTGGCTACAAGGCCTAGAATCACCGACCGGAAGACTAGGACGTTGGATGTTCGAATTACAGCAATACCAATTCGATATCCGTTACCGAAAGGGAACCCTCAACCGCGTGGCAGACGCCCTTTCGCGACAAACAACCGTTGCCGCGATACAGCCAACGCGGTGCTCATGGTACAACCGGTTATGGGGAAAAATTAAAGCCAAACCCCACGAACTACCAGACTATTGCATTCAGCAAAAACGACTCTTCCATCACGTACTCCACGATTTAAATTTCCACGAAACCCCACCTCAGGAGCAATGGAAACAATGCGTCCCCTCCCAGGAACGCACCGCGGTAATGAGGCGCGTACACGAAGAACCTACCGCCGGACATCTCGGAATCGCAAAAACCATCGCACGGGCCGCCCGAGAATTCTACTGGCCCGGAATGTTTCGCGACATCGCGCGCTTCGTCCGAAATTGCAAAAACTGTCAAGCCTACAAGGTAGAACAGAATAAACCGCCGGGAATGATGCACGCCACCGCAGTAAACCAACCGTGGCAGCAGATTACGGTAGACTTGGTGGGACCATTGCCGCGTTCAAATCACGGATATACGTGGCTATTAAACATGCAAGATCGATTTTCAAAATGGGTAGAAATGTGCCCCCTGCGGAAAGCCACCGGCGAAGCGATCGCGCAAAGTCTAGCCGAAAATATATTTTACCGACACGGGTGTCCCGACGAAATCCTCTCCGACAACGGGACACAGTTCCATTCCGCGCCTGTCACACGTCTTTTACAAGCTCTCGGCGTTAAACAGCGGTTCACACCCCCCTACGCACCACACTGTAACCCGACGGAACGGACGAACCGGACGATCAAAACGATGATCTCGCAATATGTGGGACGCGAGCATAAACGCTGGGACGAACATTTAAGCGAGCTGCGATTCGCGTATAATTCGGCAGTCCATGAAGCGACAGGTTACACGCCCGCGTTTCTAATATACGGCCGCGAAATCCAGCCTCCTCGCACCGTAACTACCCGCCGCTCCACCGCACCCGACAAACCCAGCGCCGTATACCGCCGCTTGCAAGACGCGTACGAGCTTGTACGAATAAATCTAGCGCGAGCGTTTCAAAAGCAGGCAAAATATTTTGATTTGCGCCGACGTGCCTGGCGACCGAAAGTAGGAGAGTGGGTGTGGAAGCGGAACCATCCCCTCTCCAACAAAGGCACTGCATTTAATGCAAAATTAGCGCCGAAGTTTATCGGTCCCCTGGAGGTGCGCAGAACTGTCTCCCCGGTAATTTTCGATCTCCGAGATCCACGGGGAAAGTGGCACCGCCATACGCACCTGCAGGACTTAAAGCCGTCTCACGCGGAACGCGAGTCCCCGATCGAGCCGAACGTTGACGAACCAACCCCGGAGGACAACGAAGGCAACCCCGAGCCCGATGACACGCCGACACGACGGGGGAATCAGCCCAGGAGAGGGAGGATCCAGGCGGCGAGACCACCGATTGAGACGTCGGGAACAATCAGTCGAGAAATCGATACGCATCATGGACGATATCCTAGAGGACATCAATCACCTGTTAGAGTGCGCAGATCCGCCCGGATACGATCCGAGCAGACCAGGACTCGACGAGCTGTGGAATCGGCTTCTAATGCCGAAAAACAGCAGGTCAAAAACACCAACCGGACCGGCCGAAAGCGGGGAAGGCCTCGGAAAAGCCGTCGTCCCTATCCAACGGGCACCCAACCCAGCAGGGCCGATAGAGCCAGCAGCAACAGACACGACGAGCCTCCACCTCACCCGTCAACCGCAACGGACAGTGCCCCGAGTAGGGACACTTATACAAAGATCCGACGTCCAGCAGCGCAAGAAAATGCGAGCATTATTGACACCGCCACCACCGCCGCCGGTGCGCCGACGGCCAGGAAACGCGGCCGCCCCGCAAAAACTAACCGCCAGGGCCCGCCAGCCAACGGTCGTTCCAGACCACAATAACAACGCCCCGGTGCCAACAATCGACGCAACAGCCAACAGCGGACGTACAGCAGCCGACAACCAGGGCCTAGGAGTCCCCTTCGGACCAGCCGGACCACCGCCCGTGGAAGTTGAGCTAGCGCCAGGCCTTCGATTTACGGTACCGTACTTCGCGGCACATATCGGCCGAAAATATCGGGCCCGCCGCGGCGACGAAAAATATGTGTTACGATTCGACCACGAAGGTCGCCTGCGCACGTGGCGCAGAGTGTATTAAAATATGCCCCAAAATTCGGGCACGTAAAGGAGGGGGTGATGTAACGACACCCGACGCACCCCCCTCAATGATTAATAATAATCGCGTGAGTCCCCGACCGATCAACCGTCGGGGCTCCGACACGGCGATCCTACCAGGATCCCACCGTCGAGAAAAGCCGGCCAGCGAACGCGGCAAACCGGCGATCACGCGGCTTCACGTGCGCACCGCGTGAAACAATAAAGCACGGCGGTAAGGCCACCACCGCTGGCCCCGCTACCGACCGCGCCACCGAACAGCCTCGCGGAATTCCCGAGCGAATTCGGCGAATTATCACGATATTTCCGAAGACATCCCCCGGAGCTAGCCCGACCCGAGTCCGGCCGACCCGTACCCGACGATTCCCGACCGACGGCCGGCTCGGGTATATTAGGCGACTCCGAGAGATGATCTGGACCTATCTCCTGCGAGACAGCAACCGATCCAGTGCTGTTCTCGATATTCCGAATCCTCATCCCGACAGCGATCTAGGGTGCTACCTATCGTGCCAGGAGCTTCTGGCCGATCGCTCCTTTCGTCCAAAAGCGCACAAGACCCTCACAGATTGAGGAGCTTCTCAATCTGGGCTCCAGACAGTAAGCCCTTGTGCCACCTTCCACCGCGGACAATCGAAACGCAGGGAGCTTCCTGCATTCGAAACCGGCATATCCCTACGCACAGCTGATCCGTCATCCAGCTGATCCGTCACAACAAAGGCGGCCGCGAAATCCCCGCGCACCGTCGCGCCCGCGCCACTCATATCACGGAACGCGCCGGAATTCGGAGAAGCGATCGCGAGCCGAGCGAATATAAAATACTTAGAAACCACGCGTCTTTTCGCCGTACCAACAACGAAATACTTGTAAATATTGTATATATAAAACCCCAGTCAGTCAAGATACTAAATATAGACTTGTATATATAACGAAGAAACTCGCAATATTTTATTTCTCCTACCGAATCCTGCCACAACCGATCGACGCTATCCTGCAAAACCGCGAGCTGTACGCGAAACCGGGAGAAACGTTTTAACCTTACAATATATATATAAGTGAAAAGTGATTAGTGTGTGTCAAACAATTAATAAACCCCAATCCTTCCACCCATCCTAGCGAAACGTACAATCGACAGAGTTCGCGAGGTAGAGTGACCACGCGTAATTTAATCGAATAATAAGCGACCCTGGAAGCCGTGCTTGCACTCTTAGCTAGCAAGTTGTGCGTCCACTCGCACTACTCCCCAAGAGAGGTATCGCTTCTCACGCATTTTAAGTCGTCAAATTACAAGATTATCTTACAAGATATATCTGACAACCTGTCCCGCCTCTTGGCTAGCAAGTTGTGCGTCCACCCGCACTACTCCCCATAGAGGGTTACAGGTTCTCACCGCGATAGAAAGCTTAATCTTTTATTCGTAACTTGTAAGGGAAGCAACATTTCCCTTCATGGTCACTTTCAATGCCGAATAAACGCAAAAACCGCGCCGGATGTCAGCATGCGATTCGTCGAACTCTATACGAAATTAAATCCGCGCTCACCGGTGATTTGAGTGAATTGCTCGGGTGTGAAGAAATCTACCAACCAGAATACGAAGCGCATTTTAAGAATAGCCTGTGGGCACCAAGTCCCCCGAATCCAGCAACGTTGTCTTCAGACGTCCCGCATCCTAGTGTGCATCCCGAGACCCGCCAGGCCGACAGCGAAAATTAAAAGCCCGAATCCAGGAACCGGGCCAACGAAAGGTAAGTGAATTTCCATTTCCTATTTGTGAATCGCGTTATGTGCAGAAGACGATCGGAAGGCTCACGTCAAAAGAGAACACATCCAGCCGCCGTCTTTAATCATCAAATAAGTATCTCTCGGTGTGTAGTCGAATTCGAGTATGGTCTTGTCGGCATAGCTACCGATACAAATTCCGCCAATCTTATATGCCTAGAGTGTAAATCCCGGTATAATTTCAATTGTGATCAACTACAATTCACCGCTATCTTAAGGCATTACATTAATGTTGGGACTACTCGGAAAGAAAGGCTTTGCGGTACTGAATTAGCTCTCTGGCGTGAGGTAACCGACTGCGATCCCTGCACCGAAGCATTTGCGGCATTCTTAGAATATTTACGCGAAGAAAATACTTCTTTTTACGCACTGCCAAATCCTATCGTCATTGACGTAGATGCAGAGATAGGACTGCATGATATCGTTTTCTCTAGGAGACTATCGACCTTTTTATACGGTCTATACACTCGCAATTTGTATCAATAATCCAGTCAATTCATTCTGTAAAAACCAACACGCAGCTCAGTGCGAGCAGACTCGTCCCACGCGTAGCACGTCTCGCCTGCAACGTAACACTATCTATATAATTCTTTCGAAGAAGTTTTGTATGTAACTAATTGAAAGAAAGTAATTGAATTTATTAATTAAAACTTGATCTCGACGACTGGAACAGAAATTAACAAAATATACTCCAAAGGCAGAATGGAATTCGGAATCGTACGAAACTACGAACCTTCCACTAGATGACAATTTTGAACTAGATCTATTTATCTGTTACTAATTTCATGATACTTATGACTGCAATTTTTAGAGTAGAAAACGAGAAGAGTAGGAAGAGAGTACGAAGTCTGTCACTTATTCTCTTACCCGGAGTCAGATTTCGGTCACCTCTTGTCCGTTTATGATTTCTACTCTCTAAAATCATTGCTAGACAGGACTCTTCGAAATCAGACCCGCTTCTTCGTGCTTCGGTATCTTTTCTCATATCACGAATATATAAGATTAGTCCAAAAATTCAGAAGAAAAGCAATTAGATTGTAAAGTCGTAGCCTACTTTTATAACCTGTATAAAAATCTTTCATATGCAATTATTTGAAATGTTACGTCCGTGGTTCTAGAGGAAAGGTAATACCTTTCGTCAGGAGGAGGAGAACTCGGGTGGACGCAAGGAACCTTTTCTGTTCTCACGGAACGACGTCGTGAGGTCGATCCGCGAGTCGAACGCGCGTTAAGGGGACAGGAATCGGGTCAGCGTCGGTGACGTTATAACCCTTACCTGCGCCAGCGCTATCGGTGGTCCGTTTTTTGGTCAGAGAACCGAATCTCTTTTACCAGGGATGGACCTCGTGCGATCCTCAGGGAGCCGGTTCGGGGTCAAGTTTTAGGGTAAATAAATTGAGACGGAATTCGAGTTAACTGATAATAATAATAAAAAAAGAATTACAATGTTATTTGCAAATTTTACTGTGTACATTAAAGTGTTGAAATACTGATTACAAAAAAGAAAAAAAATTTTTATACGTAAATTTTGAATAATAATAAATAACAAACAAACTGTTACGTCGAAACCGCGGGGACTTCTCCGATACTCTCAGCGGCAAATTATTGAAAACGCTTTCGAGGAATTTCGGCAAATTACACGGCCGACCTTGCGTTTAACCAGACGTCGGGTGATTGTTGGACTGTAAGCGAATCAGTGCAACGGAGAAATTGGTTAGCCGGCGCGATAAAATGCCGTCGGGAGCGGGATTTGTCTCGTCAAGGTAATATCGTCCGCAGATGTTCTCGATGGTGTTACCTAATTCCCTGAGCACTTCTAGAGACGCGGTGAAAACCTCGGTGCATTCAGGGCAAAGCTCAATGTCGCGGACTATTACAAGACTGGTACGGCAGCAATCGCAATGATCCCGGGCGGAAGTATATCCAAACTGGAACGCATGGGTCAATTCAAGACGATACGTAAGAATCCCCTCCGGTATTTCTTCCTTGCATCGAAAGCAAAGATATTCGGCACTATTAGGGAGTGATTCGGCGATAGCGTCGTCTACGCGTCGATACCCAAACGTGGTAAGGCAACGCACCGTACTCCTACGATATCTGTATACGGCGCCTGGGTGAGTGCGCGAATCTCGTGGCTCGAGAAAACAAGGCGGGCACATTACGTCGAATAACGGGAATTAATATTACGCGGCGAGTATTTAATTGTTACGTCAAAACCGCGGGGACCTCTCCGATAATCTCAGCGGCAAATTATTGAAAACGCTCTCGAGGAATTTCATGTTAAAATAGTATTTCGAAGCTAGAATATTTCTACAAGCAACGGTAGAGCGGCTCGAAACCCTACATGCCTTAAGGGAAAGTGGCAAGGGAGGCAAAAAAAAAGGGTCGGTCGTAAAACCCTTCCGGTAGAGTGATGCAGCTATGCGGCGGTCGGTCGACGCGAACAAAACGAATGACGCAACCCGAAGGAATCCTGAGCGCGAATATTCTTATATTCGTTCGGATTTAATTTCTTTGTACTCGATATTCTACTGCTGTAAACGTATGCCCGATGAGAAAACGCGAAAGCAATCGGGAATAAAACTTAATGTAAGATTCTCACTTACCTTTCGGTGTTTACTCTGCGCAGGTACTCCTCGAGGGAGATACGCGGTCGAAAGCTGCTTCCCTGGTAAGCTGCTACGGGTGTGGATGGTGCTGGTAATGCGCTCCAGAGGCGATCGTGCACTAGGAGTTCGTACTCGCCGTCAAAGGTCACTTCTTCGCCGATGATCGCGTTATGGTCGTAAATCGCGGCCACATGGAGGTCGTATTCAAGTCGTCGAAGTGTGTTATTACGACCCGCGCGGTTTTTTCGTGCCTTAGGCATTCGATAGAGGCTCCAGGCGTATGCGTATATTATATTTAATTAAGGGATTAGGTGAGGATATTGCATTCGGCTGCGAGCCAATTACACATTATGGTTCGGCGTCGCGTTGGAATGCATGAGTTACCGCGTGCTCGAAGTCCAATGTTTCCTTCGTGGTAAGTGCGGATAACGCACAACACCTTGCCCCCAGAAACGATCGGAATTCTTGCTTTAACTGCTAATTGTTCGGTAAAACAAGGTTTGAGTAATTATAAATGCCCGTTGCCTCTTTAGCCTCGCGAACACTTCCGATTTCTCGCGACGATAGAAAGGATGATGCAATGAATGACACGTGGCGAATACACTGTACTTACTATATTCAAATATTCAGGAATCGAATTACACTCGCGTAACACTTGATTAAATTTAGAGCAATACAAGATTTAGAATACAAATGATCACTTAATTTACTTAACTAGAATTGAGACGAAGTAGAATTAACTTAAAATTAGAATTAGAATTGAGAGTGACACTCGCACGATGTGTACTACTTGACGGCGCGTACAAGAGTGAGCGAGCATGGCCGCGTGTTGTAACGCGTGCCTGCGGCGGCGCTGTTGCGCAACATGGCGGATGGCGTGGGTACGCCAACGCACGTGGCGCAAGATGGCGGATGGCGTGGGTACGCCGAAGCAAGTGGCGCAAGATGGCGGGCGGCGTGGGTACGCCAACGCACGTGGCGCTCGCGGCGGTCATAGACTATAGAACTAGACTAGACGCGCGTATCTATAATGGTCGTTGGTCGGCCAATCAGCGCGCGGCTGACCGGAGATGATGCGCAACGGCAACGCGAACCTTATTGTAGTATTAACAATTTTACAACTAATTAAATTGATATCGTTATCGTTAACATGATTTTGTTATCAATGTAAGTGTTATCTTTCACATACTACTAATTATTAATCTGACCATTATCATTAAATTATTATTAATTATTAACTAGTAACCTATTAGTATTATTATTATTTAGCGGCGGTGATTATGTTATGAGTAAGGGAAGCGGTAATTGTTATTACTACTTATTATCTTATTTATTATTATTATTTAATTTTATTACTTGTTTTAGAAAAAATGCTTACTATTATCGGTTATTTAATAATTGCAACCTGTGAGATTGCCTATATAATACTTATATTTACTATGGTATATGTGTGCTGGCGATAATGCGCATCACGTGGTGCGTCGACGGCAGGAGAGCCGGTAGTTGCCAACTTCGGGGATTAGAATAATGGCGCTTCTGCGCAGGTGAGATAAAAAGGAGAAGGAAAAATTTTACCCGTTGGCTCTCCTGACGTCACATAATGTTAAAATGGTATTTCGAAGCTAGAATATTTCTACACGCAACGGTAGAGCGGCTCGAAACCCTGCATGCCTTAAGGGAAAGTGGCAAGGGAGGCAAAAAAAAGGGGTCGGTCGTAAAACCCTTCCGGTAGAGTGATGCAACTATGCGGCGGTCGGTCGACGCGAACAAAACGAATGACGCAACCCGAAAGAATCCTGAGCGCGAATACTCTTATATTCGTTCACATCTAATCTCTTTGTACTCGATATTCCACTGCTGTAAACGTATGCCCGATGAGAAAACGCGAAAGCGATCGGGAATAAAACTTAATGTAAGATTCTCACTTACCTTTCGGTGTTTACTCTGCGCAGATACTCCTCGAGGGAGATACGCGGTCGAAAGCTGCTTCCCTGGTAAGCTGCTACGGGTACGGATGGTGCTGGTAAGGCGCTCCAGAGGCGATCGTGCACTAGGAGTTCATACTCGCCGTCATAGTCACTTCTTCGCCGATGATCGCATTATGGTCGTAAATCGCGGCCACGTGGAGGTTGTATTCGAGTCGCCGAAGTGCGTTGTTACGACCCGCGCGATTCTTCCGTGCCTTAGGCATTCGGCAGAGGCTCTAGGCGTATATTATATTTAATTGGAAAGGTTAGGGTTAGGATATTGCATTCGGCTGCGAGCCAATTACGCCTTATGGTTCGGCGTCGCGTTGGAATGCATGAGCTACCGCGTGCTCGAAGTCCGATGTTTCCTTTGTGGTAAGTGCGGATGACGCACAACACCTTGCCCCCAGAAACGATCGGAATTCTTGCTTTAACTGTTAATTGTTCGATAAAAGAAGACTTGAATTTATGATGAACGCCCGTTGCCTCTTTAGCCTCGCGAACACATCCGTTTATCGAAATCTCGGAGACAAGGAATGAAATAATGAAGAACACGTGGCGTTAAATAGAAATCGTTATATTTAGACATTCACTGAATTTACACTCGCGGAACATTAACAACTATATATATATCAAACTAGAATTTGAACTATTAATAAGACTTAAACTAAAACTAGAGATTGAAACAATTTGAACTAAATCTAGAAATTGAAACACGCTTATACTTGAACGAGACGACGCTCGCGCGGTGTTCACTGGTCGACGACGCGCACAAGAGTGAACGAGCATGGCCGCGTGTTGTAACGCGTGCCTGCGGCGGCGCTGCTGCGCAACATGGCGAATGGCGTGGGTACGCCAACGCACGTGGCGCAAGATGGCGGATGGCGTGGGTACGCCAACGCACGTGGCGCTCGCGGCGGTCATAGACTATAGAACTAGACTAGACGTACATATCTGTAATGGTCGTTGGTCGGCCAATCAGCGCGCGGCTGACTGGAGATGATGCGCGCAACAGCAACGCGAGCCTTACTATATTAATAATTTTACAATTAATTAGATTTATTGTTCGCATGATTTTTATTGTTATTTATCATTTTATTTATTATTATAATTTTATTTTAATTTTATTTTAATTTTATTACTTATTTTAGGGAAGATGCTTACTATTGTCGGTTATCTAATAATTTGCAACCTACGGGATTGCCTATATTATTATAATACTTATATTTATTATAGTGTATATTTACTGGCGGTAAGGCGCATCACGTGGTATGTTGACGGCAGGAGAGCCGGTTGTTGCCAACTTTGGCGGTTAGAATAGTGGCGCTTCTGCGCAGATGGGATAAAAGGAGAAGGAAAAATTTTACCCGTTGGTTCTCCTGACGTCACAGGATGATGCAACTATGCGGCGGTCGCTCGACGCGAACAAGGCGAATGATGTAACCCGAAAGAATCCTGAGCACGGCGAATATACTTACATTCGTTTACATCTAATTTTACTTATACGTATACTTTATATTTCACCGATGCAAATGCATGTATGCCCGGTGAGAAAACGCGAAAGCAACCGGGAATAAGACTCAATGCATAATTCTCACTTATCTTTCAGTGTTTGCTCTACGCAGATATTCCTCAAGGGAGATACGTGGTCGAAAACTGCTTCCTTGGTAAGCTGTTGCGGGCGCGAATGGGGCTGGCAGGACGCTCCAGAAGCGATCTTGCACGAGGAGTTCATACTCGCCGTCGTAAGTCACTCTTTCGCCGATGATTGCGTTGTGGTCGTAGATCGCGGCCACGTGGAGGTCGTATTCGAGTCACCGAAGTGCGTTGTTACGACCCGCGCGATTCTTCCGTGCCTTAGACATTCGACAGAGGCTTTCGGTATATATTATATTTAATTAAAAAATTAGGGTTAGGATATTACATTCGGCTGCGAGCCTATTACGCATTGGTTCGGCGTCGCGTCGGAATGCAGGAGTTACCACATGCTCGAAGTCCGATGTTTCCTTCGTGATAAGTGCGGATGACGCACAACACCTTGCCCCCAGAAACAATCGGAATTCTTGCATCAATCACGAATCAATCGATTAATCAATATTGGAATTGCTAACACCTAGTTGCCTCGTGCCCTCGCGAACACATCCGTTATTATAGGAATCTCGGAGACAAGGGATGAAGTAATGAAGAACACATGGCATTAAGTAAAAATCGATATATTCAGATTTTCACTGAATTTACTTACACTCACGAACAAGATGGTACAGAATACTAATATAATATATATATTAAACTAGAAATTGAAATATTAATAGCTGGGTTTTGAACTAAATCTAGAGATTGAAATACACTTAGACTTGGACGAGAAAAGGATTTAGGACGACGCTCGCGCGGTGTTCACTGATCGACGACGCGCACAAGAGTGAACGAGTACGGCCGCGTGCTGTAGGCGCGTGCTTGCGACGGCGCTGTTGCGCAACATGGCGGTGGCGTGAGTACGCCAGCGCACGTGGCGTTGGCGGCGGCATAGACTATAGAGCTAGATGTGCGTATCTATGGTGGTCGTTGGTCGGCCAATCAGAGCATGGCTGACTGGAGATGATGCGCGGTAACGTTAATGCAAGCCTTATTGTAGTAATAATCTTACAATTAATTAAATTGATATCGTTATCGTTAACATGATTTTGTTATTAATGTAAGTGTTATATTTGACATACTAATTATTAATCTGACCATTATCATTAAATTATTATTAATTATTAACTACTAACCTATTAGTATTATTATTATTTAACGGCGTAAATTAGTGGCGGTGATTATGTTATGAGTAAGGAAGGCGGTAATTGTTATTACTATTTATTATTTTATTTATTATTATTATTTTATTACTTATTTTAGAAAAAATGCTTACTATTATCGGTTATTTAATAATTGCAACCTGTGAGATTGCCTATATAATACTTATATTTACTATGGTGTATGTGTGCTGGCGGTAAGGCGCATCACGTGGTACGTCGACGGCAGGAGAGTCGGTTGTTGCCAACTTCGGCGATTAGAATAATGGCGCTTCTGCGCAAGTGAGATAAAAAGGAGAAGGAAAAATTTTTCCCGTTGGCTCTCCTGACGTCACATTATAGACGATTTATCTCTAATTTTTCTAAATTAGCAAAACCTTTGACAAATTTATTAAAAAATGACGTACGTTTCGAGTGGATACAAGAACAAGAAGAATCATTTGAAATATTAAAACAAAGATTATGTGAAGAACCCGTGTTGCAATACTCTGATTTTTCAAAGCCTTTTATCTTAACCACCGACGCTTCCGGAGTAGTCGTAAGAGGAATATTGTCGCAAGGTGAAATAAATAAGGACCGACCAGTCGCATATGCCTCACAAACTCTAACTGATAATGAATTAAAATACGATACATACGAAAAGGAAGCGCCGGCTATATTATATTGTGTTAAACATTTCCGCCCATATTTATACGGCCAAAAATTTACTTTAGTCACAGATCATAAACCTCTATTATGGTTTAAAAACGCTCAAGATACCAACGTGAGAATATTACAATGGAGATTAAAATTAGCCGAATACGATTACGATGTCGTATACAAAGCAGGAAAAACTAACGTAAATGCCGATGCGTTATCCAGGAATCCGGTGAATTTTGAAGAAGTGAACTGCAAGGCAATTATTGACCGGAGAACTTTAAATCCCAACGAAGCAAAGTATGCAGAAATAATTTCTAAAATGTTAGAAGAATCCGACGAGGAGGAAGAAACAGAAGAGAACGAAAACTTCGAGTTATATCTTTCAGATGACGAGCAAACAGAAAATTTACTACCTGACGACAATCTGTTTAGGGATAATACGGATTCAATACCCTTTACACAAGAAGAACTGGACAAATTACCAGTGTAGCAGACAGAGAAAGCATTAATACACGATCCACCGAGAGCCAGAAGAGTGCTCACTCGCAGCCAAACGATAAATAAAAGAAATAAACGCTTAAATTCAATGCAACCTCAAGGAAGAAATGAACCCGAAGAAATTGAAGATCAAACCAACAAAAGCGACAAGGAAAAAGAGAGTGACGAAAACACCGACAATGAAAGAGGAAGCGAGATAACAAATGAAGAAAATGAAGAGCTTAATAGTATAGATAAACTTAAACCAACTATCATTGACCATAAGCTAATGAAAAACAATGTTGTTGATTCCCGCGAATTATTATTTTTGCGGAAAGATAACGTAGCATATTTTGTCGATGTCGATGGAAATCCATTGGATTCTGGAGCACGAAAATTACTCGAGCGCAACGAATTGCCTACCCTCAATAAACTCGCTCTGTGTAGACCGCAGGTTGTAAAACGCAAAAACTATTTTCACGTGGCCTTACCCATTGAGGAAGAGTCGAGAAAAGGGCCAACAATGATTTTAAATTATATAACGCAAACTCTGATGGAATTACGAAAAATAATAGAGGAATTAAAACTAGAAACTATTAGCATTGCTAAAACGAATTTTATTTGCAACATTCCGTGGAACAATATTAAGACACAAATACAAACGACCTTTCTCGACTCGTTAACTAAACTAATTATTTGTAACGGATTAGTAAAATATCCTCCGAAAGATTTTCGACCTTCTATAAGAGGCGAAACACATTGCTCACTTACAGGTGGACATAGAGGTGTTACTAAAACGTATAACAGAATTAAACATAATTACTATTGGGAAAATATGAAATCTGACGTCCAACGGTATATTCAGCAATGCCTGCAATGTCAATTGAAAAAGTTAGTAAAACGAAACAACCCATGATAATTACCGATACTCCGGGAACAGCCTTCGCCAAAGTACCAATGGATATTGTTGGGCCTCTACAAAAAACTGAGAGAGGAAACGAATACATTTTAACACTGCAAGATCAATTGACTAAATTCCAGGGTTGTCATGTTTTAAACAATATATTTAAAACACTTTGATTAAAACTTGTTTTAAACAGTGGACATTGTTTTAAACATTTTTGTTTTAAGCAATTTTAAACGGTTGTTTAAAACTGTTTTAAACATTGCAATTAAAACATAATTATTTTAATTATTTGGAAAAAAAACTGTAAAGAAAAATAAAAACAAACAAAAATTAATAGACGTGAATGTTGCAATAAGGTTTTTGTTTTAATATTTTTAGTTTTTTATGTATATATTATATATTTGTAATATTTTTAATTATAATTTATATGTTACATATACATATAAATATCACTGAACATAATCTATACATAAACTGTAAAAGAAAACTAAATTATAAGATATTGCATTTGACCTTTTATATTATCTATTACAAATTACAAATAACAAAAATTAAAAATATCATTTCTTTAATTAAAGAAAAAAAATAAACATTTAAGTACGAAAACGACAAATAAATGGTAACAATACATATTGGAATTGCATTTCTGTCATTACATATTGGGTACTTTTATAATGCCTTTATAATACTTTACTTTTAAATTAATTTAATTTAATTAAAATTTAAAATTAAATAAGTTTTTAAAATTAATAACTCAAAAACTCAAAATAAGATAAAGTAATAAAGAATAAAAGAATATATAATAATATAATGTAATACATTAATAAAGAATATAATATAATAGCCTCAGTTACTAGTTACTAGTTTCAATCTCAGTTTTATCAACCTTTTTATTGAGTGCTGTCACGTCCCAGCGCCGAGAGTACCTCTAGTCATGTCTAATGTAAATTTTTTCTTTTTAAATTTTTTAATTATTTATGACTGACTGTGTTAGGAGACAGCACCGTCAAGCCTTTGGTATACACATAATAAAAGAATATACCGCTTAAAATTATTTAAAGATTTATACAAAATGGCCGCTTCTTACCACAACCTTATGGCGCTACTACAGCCTTAATGCTCCTAGTAAATTTTCCCTAGAACCTCACTAACAAAAAACAGAACATACCAAAATCACTTCTCCAGACTGTTCGGTAAAGTAACAAAGAAAATAGAGCTTAATATCGCATCCTTATCTAAGCATTTCAACATTAACAACAAAATCTTAACAAATTAATATAAAATAGTAAATAATGAATAAAAAACAAATGTAGGAAGTATAACCTCGCCCACGTAATGCACGAAAACTATAACAAAACAATTATCGGTACATTGTAATATTTTTATTAACAATTAATAAACAAAATCATATAATTATATAAATAACAAAATACCAACCAATTTCTTTATATCGTCAAATATAACTTCAGAAACTAAGAAATCTTTGTATATCAAACCTTTCACTTTTGTTCCATTTTAATAATAAATATAAAAGTTAATAACAAAATTAATAATAATAGAAAGGATGTGAATAAGGAATAAAAGTCATAATGACAATATAACAAAATCCATGACGAAACATTTATTCACCAGTTCATCCGAAACATATCCTTATTTCAAGGATAAATTTTGTTGATGTCCTTATATGGATATATTTTTCCTGTATAAATACATTCTCCATCGAAAATCCTTTCGAAAACATAAAAACAGTTTGTGGCTACGATTCTTAATTCTCAAGATATAAACAAAATTAAGGGTATATGAAAGCACACACACACATATATACGTACATTTCCCTATAAGATATAGTTTTCTTTATGGAATTATATAAACAACCTCGATAGAAACATATTTTATCTCAGAAAAGAAATTCTACGATTTAAATTTCGTTTAATAAAATTTATAAATAAATAAATTATTATATTAACAAATAATTATTATAAAAGATTTGGACAACACATAGGAAATCCCGCAACTTACCTCATTACACATACCTACCTAGCTCGCACCGTTTAGAAGATATTTAAACAATTATAAACTTGTTTACATACACTTACCTCAAAAACTCAAATCAGTTCAGCAGGCAAATCTCCGTATATAAACCAGTTCAACTTCTAGAAACCTTCATCCTAGACTTATATTTATAATTGTTACTTCCCTTTTTTCATTAACACTAATCCTATGGCTATGACAAAATTTTGATTATTAATATGCATGGAAAACTACCCTAACGATTCAACCAATCACAATCAGAGCCATTTTGTACCTGAAAACATTTAATAAATAATGTATTACAAATATAAAAAGAGATATACTGACATATTTTAGATATACTAATTATACAATGTAATCATTATTATTATAAAAAATTGTAAAGTATATCTAAAACGATATTGCGATGATTAATATTTATTATAAAAGCTTAAATTCGAGCGAATTGTATGAAAAGGAATTATTATAACGAAGTATAACTCTTTGAAAATAAAAATAGATCGATCGAATAGTCACAAGTGTGATTCATGGTCAGTCTGTAAGCGAAAATAAGCCAACGTTAAATGTCAAGGGCGCCATAATATTTTAGTACCACGAGTCATCGCTGACTCATAGCTAAGTCGACCAATAGAAAACTATGTCAAGAACAACTAAAAGGTCTTAAACGCGTGAATCATAGCTGACTCATAATGAAAGTAGACTAACAATAGGCAAACCATGCCAAGGCCATTTGGTAATAAACTTTATTCAGACCTGTAGAATCATAACATTGGAATTTAGGTCACCCCTACTTCCATGTTTTGGCAACATATAAAAACCTCGAGCAACAATACCTCGGCGCACTTACGTTTCCCCATCCACGGGCACTTACATTTTTGCACTTGTACTTTCACTCGCACTCGCTAAATATATATACATATATACATATCTATTATTTATAACAGTGAATAAATTCCGATTCAAATACCACAAGTGTGATATTATATTATTCCTTATCCCCAAAATCGAAAACTCTTTCCTGAAAATAGAAGTCACTTCGACATTCCTGTTACCCACTTCCTTCGCAGTATCTAATCCTGAGGTTTTACCCTCTTAACCGCACGGAAAAGAATCCCACAAATAACGTGTGAGTGTAGCAGTCGAGGATCTGTTAATTTCGGCTCCGTCCGATCTATCAGGACTTCCTAGGACGTCACAGTGCTTTTAAAATTGTCACTAATTTTGAAGCTTTTTCTACGCCTAATCTGTTTCTCAATTTTGTGTGCACTAAACCAAAAGCTGAAAACAGCCTTTCTATACCAGCAGAAGAAGCAATTGCTGTATGAAGTTGTATTGCTAAATCAAACGTTACAGTATTAATATTTTCTTTTAACGCAAGCCACCACGTTATTGGCTTAACATTTTTAATGGATTCTTCAGAAAAAAGATAATACTTGAATGGAGAAGTTTTTGCTCGATAAGATATTACGTCAGGCATGGCTGCAGGGTGATACAAATTGATATATTCCATTGCTTCATCTAATTGTTCTTCGCTTAACTGAAGTCCTCTAAATCGATGATCTAGCAAATTTGCTAAATAATGTGCAGGCGTTATTGCCATTTTGAAACGCTGCAGAACACATTTAAGATCAGATTCCGAAAAATTATGTTGAAGTTTAAAATGATTTATTATTTTGATCCAAATTTCTGTGGCTTCACCAATTGTACAGCAATCTCGTTGAATTTTGTCTAATGCGACTGAAATTATTTTTAGTTTTTCCAAATAGTCCGTTGCTTTCACTTTTAAATTCACATCGTTAATTTTGGATGAAATATCCGGACTAATTGCTACTCGATTATCAATGCAAACTTTAGACAAAATATGCCAGTTATTAATATATGATTCCAGACAATCGGCCAAAGTATTCCATCGAACATCTTGTGGCATTACTAAAGCTTTTCCACCTGTTTCTTTATACTTAGCAGCAGCAAAATGCGTGTTTCGAAAATATTTCATAATTGTTTTAACTTGTTCTTTGATTCCTGGAATTTCAATGTCGTGCGCAAGAAGATTTAAAATATGTGCGGAGCATCCATAAGTAATAATATCAGGTTCTTGCCAAGTTCTTCACATTTTGCCAATTGTTCTCTAACTCTACAACCATGTTTTTGACAACTTTTGATTGAAGTTACTGCCAAATTTAGCAAGTACTCTGCTGTATGGCTGTTACCTTCGGTATCAATAGTATCGCATAAATGCATAGTTTCGTCAATGATATCAGTCACTGATATACATAAAACAGAATCATTGTGAATGTTACTCCACCCATCTTAAGCCATACATACATTCTTTCCATGTACATAATTTTTTACTTTTATCAACTCTAAGTCAAAAACTTCATTTAATAGCTCATTTGCGATTTGATGTTTTGAGGGCGGTTTATAGCCAGGATGCAATAAGTATATTAATTTTATAAACTCTGGATGTTCCACATGTCTAAAGGCCGAGTTTGTGGCGTAAATAAATTTAGCTTCTTGTATGTCAAATTTTTTCTTGTTTGCAATTGATGTTTTAATAACAAAAGATTCCATATTTATATTCGTTGACCTCAATTTGGATTCTGTTAGCATGGATATGGATTTTGTACATTTTGATGTTGATGATGATGATGATGGTAAAGTATCTGTCGCTGTAAAAAAGAAATTCAAAACTCAATTAAAATAAAAAAATCAAAAGAAAAGTTAAAAGATACGTGAAAATTATTCTAGATAGTATTCTAGGTAGTATTAGATAGTCAATGTTAAAAAAATGCTTTAATACTAATTAATTACTAAATAGAAAATAGAATATGTTATATTACATACTAATTTATGCAAGACGGGGACCGCGAACGGATGCTGCTGCTGTCAGAAGTACTATCCTCATCAACATCAACATTAATTAATGTGGTGTTACATGTTTTTACGTGTTTCTTCATTCTGGCGACCAATGCTACCATAATTTTATTACATTTTTTACATTTTGCTTTGACAGGTCTATTTTCTTCTTTAATTTCAATGAAATTACACCATGTTGGATCTTTCTTCCTTCCTGTCATTTTTTTATATTTGCAAAATCTAAAAACTAAACTTGTTAAAAGCTGACAAAAAGAATCAAGACTATAAGTAAATTATTGAAAATAGTCAACTAGTATTTATCATTTATTTGTTTTAGATTTCACTTGAAAAAGACTCGAATCTAGGGTCGAAACGTTGTGTATTTATTAATTTCTCAATAAATTGGCCATTTGAGTCGACGTTAAGATAATTTACTTTATCATTTACATTTATAATTTTATAATGAATTATAGAACTGAAAACACTAACACAACTGAGAACTCTAACAACCTAACCTAACAACAATAACAGTACTTGCATTATTGTCATTTATACTTACCTATTTTGTGTTGAGTTGCAGTATTATTAGTATATAAATACTCTGTAAATTGTAAACTGTAAATTGAATCAACTTGTTTTGTTTACATTTTGCACGCTCACAGCGATAAAAAGTCAGTAACCCATGCACCATACGTCGAATCAAGCGACGCAAGTGGTCAAACATTACATTACGATTACAGTTACGATTTATAGTTACGGTATGTAGGTACATTTAACTTTAGCGAAAAATTTAAATGTTTACATAGATCAAAGCTATCAAGTGTTTTTTGCTTATTTAAAACATGTTTTTTTGTTTAAAACATGTTTTTTTCTTACTTTACTAAAAAACATGTTTAAAACAAAAAAAAACATATCCTAAACAAAAAAAATCAATGTTTTTGTTTAAAATAAAAAAAACAAGTTTTTTACCAACCCTGCTAAATTCAGTATGGGAATCCCCCTACCAAATCAAACCTCCGAAACAATAGCCGAGGCGTTTGTTAATAAATTCATCTGTATATTCGGAGCACCCAAAGCAATACTAACCGATCAGGGAAGAAATTTTGTCAGCGATTTAATGAGAAAGATTGCAAAACTTTTTAGAATTCGTAAGTTTCGTACAACCGCCTTCTATCCTCAATCCAATGGATCTCTAGAGCGATCGCATCACGCACTAGGAGAGTATCTTAAACAATATGCAAACGAACAAGAACAATGGGACCGATGGGTTAGCCTCGCAATGTTTAATTATAATACCTGCGTATACGAAGCTACAAAACATACTCCATACGAATTAATATTTGGAAAAATTGCAAGAATACCTTCGAAAAAATTTTTAGCAGAAGATAAATTAACTAGTTATGATGACTATTTGGTAACCTTAGTCACTCAACTCCATAACCTTCGAGGGAACGCGCGTGAAAATATCATCAATGCGAAACATAAATCAAAGAAATATTATGACAAAAAAATCAACCCTCAAATCTTTAAACCTGGGGATTACGTATTTCTATTAAAGGGACCTAAACCGGGTAAATTTGGGGATCAGTATACCGGACCACACGAAGTACTAGAAATATTAAATAAAACTAACGTAAAAATTAGAATAAAGAAAAATAGTCGAATCGTCCATCCTAACCGTTTACGAATTTCGTATATTAAGTTACCGCCAAATAATAAGAAAAAAAAACATAACCATTTTCAGATGGATCTCCATAATTGCTGGGCAGTAATAATAGTAATTTTAACAATCCGGTTTCATAAAACGCATGGGATAATAGGCCTATGACTGCGGCTCGCCCTCAACAAATCTAACAACCTTATCCCTATTTATTAAATATCGAAGAATGCGACATCCCGCCACAGAACGTAAATTCAACTAATGTCTATATACAACTTCTACAAATAAACGAATTCAAGTCAGTAAAGGTTATTCAATGCAAGATCGAAATAGACAGATTAATAAAAAAATGCGGAATGTTTTCCCACTCCATGGATGTTTTAAATGGCAAATATTCATATATAATCGCGCGAAGTATGCCAACGAATGTATTCTTATGGAACTTATCAGTTACATAACGGATATATCACTGGATTAAAACCGAATCATACCACTGCCCGACCAGTAACATTGGCAGAACACGTAGACGCCGATGGATCGTGCAAGGGGAGCACGTGTTCAGATCCGTACGGCACGTGGACTGACGTCGTGGTATTCGTCAGTATAAAAATCTCACTACAAGAATATATAGCCAACGTACGAATAAATAGTAATCGAGTGATACTCAGATCCGGAGTGGCCTGTGAACTCACTACCACTCATTGCACAGATATAGAGGGAGGTGAAACCTATTGGAATCCAGTGCCCGCCGACACTTGTAAATTCAACAATTATGGAGTATTGTACAGTGGAATTGCAGACAAAATAATAGATAACGTAAATGAACAACAATTAGTAGTCTATTCATTAACTGCACAAGATACAACTTTCTCCTTGACTAGCAAAGGAAAATACGCAACATGCGGCTATACACTCACTCGAACCGAACATCCCAAATTAATCATCTTCGAAACCTCGCGTGGCGTAACGATCTTCAAACAACGAACGCGTGTCTCTAACCTCGACATATTCACCTACATGAATTCCAAATTCGTATACGTCGAAAAACACATCCGTATGCAGATAAATCAATTATACAGAAATATCCTTTTGCAACAATGTGAATTAGAGGGAATGTTAAAAAACGCCTTAGCTATAGGTACTCAAACACCCGATATCTTTGCTTATTATCTAATGAAAGGACCTGGATATATGGCCCTGTTAGCCGGAGAAGTAATACATATCGTAAAATGCGTACCCGTAGAAGTAAAAATCACAAGAACTGACAACTGTTACAATCAGCTACCAGTCATTCGGGGAAACGAAAACTATTACTTAACGCAAACCCATGTATTATTGCGACAAGGAACTCAGATAAATTACAACTCTTTCGCACCCATTATGTATCACCTAGGAGACTCATGGTATAAACTCATGCCTAAACCTGTGGAATCATTACCGCCCACAATTATGAAACCTATGACCAAACCTATGTGGAAATATATTAGCCCTGGATCGCTCGCTACAAACGGAATATACACCGAAAATGATCTCAATGATCTACGAGACCACATATTGTTCCCTGCTGAGCGACCGGCGGTGCTCAACACGGTAGCCAGGCGGATGATGGGACAATCAATCTCTCTGAACGGTGGGTCACTCTCAAATCTATTAGACAAAGCATCCATAACAAAAATCGCTGCATCCGCATGGAAAAAATTTTGGAATAAATTCTTAATTTTCGGCAATATCAGTGCCGGGGTAATTGGAATATACCTCACCGGGGAATCATGAAACTAATAGTAGACACAATCGTACATGGTTACGCTTTGTATACCGTATATAGATGGTCCATACATCTACTGGGCGCCATCTGGGACTATTCTCTATTACCCATCTTTTATTACTGTTGGACACAAAAAGGTTTCAAAAACCCGAGCAGGCCAGCGCACCAGAGTCTGACCTGTATAGTAAGACCCCCGAAAACCAAGTATACCCTTTATTACCACCAAAGGAAAAACCAGGATTTTCGTTCGAACTAAAAAAATAATAATAACAACAAAACAACCTCTTTTCTTTCCTTCTCCTATCTACTATTCCTTTTCAACCACCTAACAATCATGGGGCTGGCAGGACGCTCCAGAGGCGATCATGCACGAGTTCTTGCTGTCGTAAGTCACTCTTTCGCCGATGATTGCGTTGTGGTCGTAGATCGCGGCCACGTGGAGGTCGTATTCGAGTCGCCGAAGTGCGTTGTTACGACTCGCGCGATTCTTCCGCGATTTGGGCATACGGGCGAGTGTTAATTTATTAAAGCGATGAGGTTGAGAAATATCGCGAAGAGATGTTGTGGTAGCAGCGTCACTTAGGATAGAAGACTATCCGCGTGCTCGAAGTCCGTTGTTCCCTTCGTGGTAAGTGCGTACTCCGCACAACACCTTGGCCCGGTGACAGGACGGAATTCTCGCTTTAGCCGCTAATTATTCGATAAAAGAAGACTCGAGTTATTGTGAACGCCCGTTGCCTTTTTAGCCTCGCGAACACATCCGTTATTATTGGAATCTCGGAGACAAGGGATGAAGTAATGAAGAACACGTAGTATTAAGTAAAAATCGATATATTCAGATATTCACTGAATTTACTTACACTCACGAACAAGATGGTACGGAATACTAATATAATATATATATTAAACTAGAAATTGAAATATTAATAGTTAGGATTTGAACTAAATCTAGAGATTGAAATACACTTAGACTTGGACGAGACAAGGATTTAGGAACGACGCTCGCGCGGTGTTCATTGATCACGACGCGCACAAGAGTGAACGAGTACGGCCGCGTGCTGTAGGCGCGTGCTTGCGACGGCGCTGTTGCGCAATATGGCGTGGGTACGCCAGCGCACGTGGCGTTGGCGGCGGCATAGACCGTAGAGCTAGATGTGCATATCTATGGTGGTCGTTGGTCGGCCAATCAGAGCGTGGCTGACTGGAGATGATGCGCGGTAACGGTAATGCAAGCCTTATTGTAGTAATAATCTTACAGTTAATTAAATTGATATTGTTATCGTTAACATGATTTTGTTATTAATGTAAGTGTTATCTTTGACATACTAATTATTAATCTGACCATTATCATTAAATTATTATTAATTATTAACTATTAACCTATTAGTATTATTATTATTTAACGGCGTAAATTAGCGGCGGTGATTATGTTATGAGTAAGGAAGGCGGTAATTGTTATTACTATTTATTATTTTATTTAATATTATTATTTAATTTTATTACTTATTTTAGGAAAAATGCTTACTATTATTGGTTATTTAATAATTGCAACCTGTGAGATTGCCTATATAATACTTATATTTACTATGGTGTATGTGTGCTGGCGGTAATGCGCATCACGTGGTACGTCGACGGCAGGAGAGCCGGTTGTTGCCAACTTCGGCGGTTAGAATAATGGCGCTTCTGCGCAGGTGAGATAAAAAAGAGAAGGAAAAATTTTACCCGTTGGCTCTCCTGACGTCACATTAACATCGTATGTCCATTGGAAAACGGGGCCGCAATGGTCAATTTAGTTTTGTCGCACGAGGACAACTGGGGGGTCACGAACCTTCGTGATGCACTGGTATCTCTAGGGGAGGCACGAGTCGAGAAAGAGGCCCGAATCGTGGATACCTTCCCAGCGATCTAAAAAATGAATCTATATACTCAGTTACACAACCTTTGTTTTTTTTATTTTATTATACATCCTTATTTCTGTTAGTTATATCTTTTTTTTTATCTCGTATACTTATTTAGTCAATAAAGTAATGTTTAAGTTGAACAATCGTAAACAATATAATTTAATCATAATTTAATCATAATAATTTTGATAACAATTATTTAAGTTCCTTGTACACATATATCATCCACTTCCTTTATTATTAAACTTATTATACTAATTTTTTTTTCTTTCTCTTTGTGGCATAAAGAGGGAGGAAATGTAAGTCGATTAATTCTTTATTCATATCGATGTTGCTTGAGTGCCTACTGAAGAGCGGTAGCGCTTATTATTTTTATTTTTCTCTCATCTGCAATCACCAACACTCTGAACTACAGCATAATAATATTAACAAGTTAGTGGTAGGATAATAATCCTACACATCTAATTGCCCAGTCGAATAAATTGTCATGTGAACGTCACCTTATCTAATATAACAAATATATTATATAATCAGACGATACGCAATGATTGAGGCAGATAAAGAGCGCTAAAACGCCTAATGGCCACGGCTTACCATTTGTATTAAGACCCTGAAAAAAAGGGGGGAAGAGGATAGAAAAACCATCCTGGAATGCAGAACATGGAAATATAATTCCAAACCAAGCGAGACGCGACTGGTGGTACTCACGTAATATAACATGTAAAAAAAAAGGGAAAGAGAGACAAGAATTTGTTGATCGTTCGTTATATAAAATCATTTTCTTCCTCTTGAACGCTATATAATGAATACGATAGAGTTAAGCCAAAATTATCATAAATCCTTTCGAAATTCTTATAATTCTTTCAAATTTATTTGTAATCGTAATAATAATAATAATAATAATAATAATAATAATAATAATAATAGTAATAATACTCTTCTTATTGAATCCAAGCACCTCCGCATACATCAAGATTTTGTGCATTCTTCACCCTCTACAACAAGGAGAAATAAGACCTTTCAAAATAAATACGCATTAACAAATGTCAGGCATGAAACACTTAAGATATTTTTTCTTTAAAAAAAAAGGGGGGAGAGGAGAGTGAATGATGCGCACAATTTAATTTTAAACAGTATTGAGAATATAATGTAACGTTAGTTAATGTAAGCGAAGACGAGGAAGAACGAGGGAATAAGGAAGGGGTTTTGGTGGTCGCCTGTTCCTTCTTTCTTCTTCACAAAAAAAAAGGGAACTGAAAGAGAAGAATTATTATCCTATTGTTGCAAATGTTGTGCACCCCCAACATTTGTCTAAGTCGGGGGGTGTTACGTCCGGGAGACTTCACGAATTATTCTCTTTCGGAAAAAACAACGGCTGCTAATCTATAAACGAAACGCTTCGAACGATCTAAGGAAACCATAAATAAATAAACAAAAATTCCTCTCGAGATATGTCTCATTATCAAAAAAATTCTTGGGATAAACAGCTTTGTCGGCAAGTTTATGACATACCAATAAAAAAAAATAATATTAACATGTTACGTCAAAACCGCGGGGACTTCTCCGATAATCTCAGCGGCAAATTATTGAAAACGCTCTCGAGGAATTTCATGTTAAAGTAGTATTTCGAAGCTAGAATATTTCTATAAGCAACGGTAGAGCGGCTCGAAACTCTGCATGCCTTAAGGGAAAGTGGCAAGGGAGGCAAAAAAGGGGTCGGTCGTAAAATCTTTCCGGTAGAGTAATGCAACTATGCGGCGGTCGGTCGACGCGAACAAAACGAATGACGCAACCCGAAAGAATCCTAAGCGCGAGTACTCTTATATTCGTTCACATCTAATTTCTTTATACTCGATATTCCACTGCTGTAAACGTATGCCCGATGAGAAAACGCGAAAGCGATCGGGAATAAAACTTAATGTAAGATTCTCACTTACCTTTCGTTTTCTCTGCGCAGATACTCCTCGAGGGAGATACGCGGTCGAAAGCTGCTTCCCTGGTAAGCTGCTACGGGTACGGATGGTGCTGGTAAGGCGCTCCAGAGGCGATGCACTAGGAGTTCGTACTCGCCGTCATAGGTCACTTCTTCGCCGATGATCGCGTTATGGTCGTAAATCGCGGCCACGTGGAGGTCGTATTCGAGTCGCCGAAGTGCGTTGTTACGACCCGCGCGATTCTTCCGTGCCTTAGGCATTCGGCAGAGGCTCTAGGCGTATATTATATTTAATTGGAAGGTTAGGGTTAGGATATTGCATTCGGCTGCGAGCCAATTACGCCTTATGGTTCGGCGTCGCGTTGGAATGCATGAGCTACCGCGTGCTCGAAGTCCGATGTTTCCTTTGTGGTAAGTGCGGATGACGCACAACACCTTGCCCCCAGAAACGATCGGAATTCTTGCTTTAACTGTTAATTGTTCGATAAAAGAAGACTTGAATTTATGATGAACGCCCGTTGCCTCTTTAGCCTCGCGAACACATCCGTTTATCGGAATCTCGGAGACAAGGAATGAAATAATGAAGAACACGTGGCGTTAAATAGAAATCGTTATATTTAGACATTCACTGAATTTACACTCACGGAACATTAACACTATATATATATATATCAAACTAGAATTTGAACTATTAATAAGACTTGAACTAAAACTAGAGATTGAAACAATTTGAACTAAATCTAGAAATTGAAACACGCTTATACTTGAACGAGACGACGCTCGCGCGGTGTTCACTGGTCGACGACGCGCACAAGAGTGAACGAGCATGGCCGCGTGTTGGCAACATGGCGGTGGCGTGGGTACGCCAGCGCACGTGGCGTTGGCGACGGCATAGACTATAGAGCTAGATGTGCGTATCTATGGTGGTCGTTGGTCGGCCAGAGCGTGGCTGACTGGAGATGATGCGCGGTAACGGTAATGCAAGCCTTATTGTAGTAATAATCTTACAATTAATTAAATTGATATCGTTATCGTTAACATGATTTTGTTATTAATGTAAGTGTTATCTTTGACATACTAATTATTAATCTGACCATTATCATTAAATTATTATTAATTATTAACTATTAACTTATTAGTATTATTATTATTTAACGGCGTAAATTAGCGGCGGTGATTATGTTATGAGTAAGGAAGGCGGTAATTGTTATTACTATTTATTATTTTATTTAATATTATTATTTAATTTTATTACTTATTTTAGGAAAAATGCTTACTATTATCGGTTATTTAATAATTGCAACTTGTGAGATTGCCTATATAATACTTATATTTACTATGGTGTATGTGTGCTGGCGGTAATGCGCATCACGTGGTACGTCGACGGCAGGAGAGCCGGTTGTTGCCAACTTCGGCGGTTAGAATAATGGCGCTTCTGCGCAGGTGAGATAAAAAGGAGAAGGAAAAATTTTTCCCGTTGGCTCTCCTGACGTCACAATATGCTTCGAGTATTTGCTTCCCCAAAATTTTCACTCTATTCGCGTATGTTATTACGTCTTCGTCGTTCCCTTGACACATCCCAATTCCCCTTGTAGTTGATAGACATTTTTTGAAGGACCGTAAATTTGTTTTAAATATTTGGGCAACATTGTTAAAGTCTTGATCCTGAATGGTTCGACGTGTTTCTCCGATTATACGCGTTCTAATGATTTTAGCAAATTGAGGCTCAGCCTCATCAGGAAGCATAGATTTCGTCTCCTCGCAACCCTCGATAAAATAATTCAATGGAATATTTTGTCCATCAAAGTATGAAATGGCGTCGACGGCGTACTTTAGCGTAGCGAAAGGATTATTTTGCGCCATTTTTAAAGATTCTAGGTTTTTTGCTTTTTCGTCAAAATTATCAGAATTATTACTAGCTGGTGTCGTTTCGCGTGTGGAAATGTTAGATTCAAATGTTTCGTAAACAGTTTCGTATCGCTCCTCCGCTATCGAAGTGTCCTCCAAAGAAAAGGTGACGTGTTTGGAAGCGAGGAATTTAGATGGAGTGGATGTGTGTACCGTTTTCGAAGCGCCTGGTTTGGGTTTACCGCCACTCTCTAAACCGAATTTATAAAGTTCATCTATTTCGGACTTATTCGAACTTGACCTCGTACTCATTCCCGCTAAAGATCGCACTTTTTATATCCCGGACGAGCCCCCAATTTTTATTCTAGCTCTGTTACGTCCGTGGTTCTAGAGGAAAGGTAATACCTTTCGTCAGGAGGAGGAGAACTCGGGTGAACGCACGGAATTTTTTCTGTTCTCACGGAACGACATCGTGAGGTCGACCCGCGAGTCGAACGCGCGTTAAGGGGGCAGGAATCGGGTCAGCATCGGTGACGTTATAACCCTTACCTGCGCCAGCGCTATCGGTGGTCCGTTTTTTGGTCAGAGAACCGAATCTCTTTTACCAGAGATGGACCTCGTGCGATCCTCAGGGAGCCGTAAATGTTTCGGGGTCAAGTTTTAGGGTAAATAAATTGAGACGGAATTCGAATTAACTGATTTAATAATAATAATAAAAAAAAAGAATTACAATGTTATTCGCAAATTTTACTGTGTACATTAAAGTGTTGAAATACTGGTTACAAAAAAGAAAGAAATTTTTTTATACGTAAATTTTGAATAATAATAAATAACAAACAAAAGAAAATCTGGATTTTATATACTTAATATATATACCCATGTTCCAATTGGAGTAAAAAATTGGTGATCGCGAGCATGTCGATGGGATCGGGTTGAAGGTGTGGCGGGGAATTGGGTAAGCGCTGCGGAAAGCCTTGACTGGGACGAGGTAGGGAAGAGGATCACGGGAAATATACATGGGGATGGTATCGGTAATTTGGTGTTTTGAGATCTGATCCCAAAACTGGCTGTCGGGTTTGAATCTTCTTTTAATGAAGAAGGTGCCAGGAGGTGGATGGGTGGGAGAGCGGGGAAATTGACGGACGAAGTCGTAGTAATAGTCGTAGTATAATTTTTTCACGTCGAAGTGCTCTGGAGTGCACTGTTTCTCAAAGGCCACGGAGCGGAGGGCGGTGGCGTATTGGTGTAGCGAGATGTTAGCTAGCCTCGGTTCTACGTCTATCAACTGCTCCGCGAGTTCTTCGGCGTGTCCGGTTTCGCGACAAATCCGCTTATTAAACTTCTCCCGACGGTGTCGCAATGCCCGTTTCGTTGGGTTGTTCGGGATGACTTTCGTTTGGTTCACTATGTAAATAAGAGTCAGATGAAAGAGAATGTGAGATGAGAGTGGTAAAAAAAAAGAAATTGAGGACTCGTGGTAAGGCAGCTTCGCCGAATCAATCGGCGGCTTGCCAAGTCAGAGTGGAGAGATCGGGGAAGGCAGCTTCACCGAGTTAATCGGCGGCTTGCCAATTTGGAATGTTGGAGTATTTTAATGAAACAACTAGGTAGAGATTCGCGAACCAAACAGCCAATCTACCGCGGGAAAGGAGTAATAAAATTGGACTTACTCTTGTCGTGGCGGGCGCTGGTGATGGGTGAGAAGTGTGGTGCCTACGCTGGATCGTGGATCGTATCACACGTGAAATAAAGGTATCGCGCACAGATTCTAACTGAAAAAGTTGGCGCCAACCTCGGATGGTCCCGTCCGTCAAAACGTGGGGCGATGTGAAGAGAGCGATCCGCTCCAAGTCGCGATTTCTAAAGGGTTCCGAAGGGGTGAGAATATTTGAGGGCGTGATGGATTTCCGTTGGCTTGTCGAATGATAGTTTAGAAAAATTGTGAGTATAGAGGAAGGAAGGAAGCGGTGTTCTGTGAATTGTGGTTGTTTTTATATTTCCAGATTTTCTAGTGAATGATGGAATTAGTTAGTAAAAATTTTCCGCCATTCCACACCCTCAATCATTCATTGGTGTGACCGCCAACGGCCGCTAATCGTTTCTTCTTGGTTGGCGTTTCCCTTAGTTTCCCCATCAATTTGGGGAATGTCATCCTCGAACGACGCGTTTCTTATCCGTTAGGAATTTGCTTTTGTTAATATTATTTTTTTTTTATTGGTATGTCATAAACTTGTCGGTGCTGACAAAGCTGTTTATCCCAAGAATTTTTTTGATAGTGAGACATATCTCGAGAGGAATTTTTGTTTATTTATTTAGGGTTTCCTTAGATCGTTCGAAGCGCTTCGTTTATAGATTAGCAGCCGTTGTTTTTTTCCGAAAGAGAAGAATTCGTGAAGTCCCCCGGACATAACAGAAATAAGGTCATCGAGTTTCTTTAACTAAATATAAATTTCATACGAAAATGAAGGGCATAACGAAAGAGTACGAATCTTGTGAACTCTTATATCTTACTCTCGGATTCCATTTAGCCACGTATTTCAGAATTCAAAATGCCTACAAATTTGGATCACATTATTACATTTATACAAAATGCAAACCTCTAACCGATAATTATGACTCCGATATAACTAGGCTATAGACCTTGGAGATTTTTATTAAAATATGAATTCTGCGATTTATAAACTGAAGAAATTTGTCTCTATTAAACCCAACGATAGTTGCTTGGTTGTCAAATAATTCGTGATCGATAATTTAAACCCAGAGCTAATCGGGAAAATCGGGTTCATTGAGCCTTAAGAGTTAGAATTCCGAGCAGAATCATAGGTGGAAGGTTCTTCTGGTCAAATATTATTACTCACTTTTATTAAGTAGCTGGTTTATTGATACGGCTTCTCGACAATGTTTTGTGTGAATGTCGCTATTACTGATAACGACTGGCTGTGACGAAGTACGACTGCTCTGTACCGCTTGTGACTGCCCGCTCTCGATGATTTAACGATTTACCGTTTTTATAGTATTTTAGTAATGTCGTGTTTCATCGCGTTATAATTCTAAATCGGACCATATATGTTTCGCGCTCTGCTTTGAAATTTGCAAACTTGCTTGCTGCATACTTGCATTTCCGGCCGACGTTTCCATAGCACCATCCGGTGCTATTCCGAGATTCGAGAATGATCGTAAAGATATATAAGAAATAATAGATATATAAGATATATATAAATAATAGATATGTAAGAAGTAATTCGATCTACAACATGCCTCCCTCGCCGGGAAAGAAAAACGGAGTTTTTCGCATTACAAAATTCTTTAATCTGATACATTTATGTTATAATCATTTAGTTTAAATTTTAAAATCGTGAACATTCGTTTCTTCTGATGTTTGAATTTACTATGCACAGTTCGCTGTTTTTATTTACATTTTTCGCTTTTCTTTTTTTTATAATTACACTTATTGTGGCTATTATAATTATAATTATTATTGTTTCGCTAAAACCAACCGGGGTAGATAAAATGTACGTTTTGAAACGCTCGGCTTTTCATCTAATTGCTTATTTAATTCATCTATTTTTGTGCTTAATCTTGTTAATTCTAACGGATGTTTCATTATCAGTCACAGCTTTATTTTTTCTGTGAGTTGTTTTATATCTTTAATGTTTTTCGATATTAACGTTAAATTGTAACGATAAGTGCGCTCGTCATAACGGATCGCTATTTGTCATCGCGTGACTATCGTTATTTCCGGCGTCGTTAGTTTACAATCGCCGTTTAATTTTACTTTACCTACACCATTTATCTCTAGTTTTCTTGCTTCCGACTTATCACATTGAATTTCTATTTTTTGGTTCACTTGTGCGGAATATAGCCACGCTTGTAATTCCGTTAGCGCTAACCATAATGAGATCTCGAAAATTATACGTCCTTGTTCGCAATTCTGGAGCTGTTCGGGCGCGTTTATATAAATTTGCACCTCACATGATGCGTTCGTACCTATGTGACGGGAAAATTTCGTTCGCACGTGTAAGTTTGATCGTTTTGCACGCACGCATTCAGTTTACGCTCTTCCAATAATATATATGGTTTTCTTTATTTACTGCTAATAAGGCGTGATTTATCTGTGTAAATGAAAAGATATTTGCGTGTTCGCGTATCGGGAACGGTATCGATTTTATTAATTTGAATGTTGGGAAAGCGAAGATTGGGAAATCGAAAGATTGTGTAAATGTCTGTTTCATCATAGTACGCATTTGTAGTCACATATTTCTGTATAGTGCGCCAATTTTTTATACTAATTTTAAATGGAAAGTGTTATCCTTCCGTTAGCTATGTCGCGGCTTCTTGTAATTCTTTTCTGATATTCTCAAGGTAATAGGCGGGTTTGCACTATTCCGTCTTTCGCTAATAATAAATAGTCAATAGTGTTCCGACATCTCTGATTAGGTCCGTCATTATTGTCCTCAGTATTAATAAATTTTCCTCTCGTTGCGTGTATTTAGTTAATTGCAATTCCATTCGCGCTGTTACATTTTTTAGCCGATCTTCATTATAACTGATGATTTTTTTCTAATTCATCTATGGCCTATCGTAGCATTGATAATTTTTATCTGATTTTTTGCAGCATGCTGTAAGAGTTGTTGGTTGTTTCGCAATAATTGCATTTGCTCGTCTAAGTGCAGTCATCCATCGTTTCAAATATGTTTTGCTCATTGTATCAATCGCATTTAGTAATTTTCTCTTGCTGTCAGAAGTTTTATATACATTTTATAGGCATGTTAATAATGTTGTTAGTTTCTCGTTGTCTCTATGCATTATTTGCAGAATATTTTGACAAGTAAATTTGACTGGTCCAATAGTACACTTGCATCGCTTGTCCGTCTAAGTAATTTTGTAATTGCTGTGCTCGTATCCTTAGAGCGGTAATATCTAATTTGATAACTAATTTCCATGTAGTTTGTACCTAATTCATCAATTCAATTTCCTCGAAATATATCCGAGGATGATGGAAAAAAACTTTTTATTTCAAATGGCGATTTCCCTTGATTTCTTCAGTGCCTATGATAGTCCATAAAGTTATCTGTCTGGAATTATAAGGTTTCTCTTACTTCTAAAAAAAATTTTTTTTGCTGTCGTAGTGTCGGGACTGACGCGTATATTCTTTTACTTCTCAAGATATGTTTTACTCTTATTTCGTCCTCCACTGTATCTTTTCTTAGATTCTGATGTCTATCTTTTGACTTTGGAATATCCTTTTCAAGATAGCACCTGCTTGCCCGCCTTTTTTATTATATTAATGTTAGTTGTTTTCCCGTGGGTCGTTGCTAACAAGTGCTCTTAACGCATCTCCTCGCGATGAAAGTTTCCTATTTTGTAGTTCATCCGTGCGCGATACTCGCGAGTTAAGATGAGGAAATCGTAGATGATATTTTGAATATAGATATTTTCAGTGCTAATATAATTTCCTATGTTTCGAACAGTACTCAGACTGTTCCTCAGGATTCTGGGGAAGAGAATATCTGGCACGAATATTTCGCTTTGTTTCGCGGGGTCTTTTTAATGACAATGTAATGGATTATTTGGTGCATTACGACATTGAACACTGTGATACACCTATACTACCGAGTTTTTTAGCCCACGGCCTTTTGTGGGCATTTGTGAAGATCCTATAGTACTGAATACAATATAACTGAGAGTGTCATTGTTAGTAGTGAGACCGATAATGATGTTCATCAGTTCGCCGCGTGGTTATCGAAGTCTTTTCGTTTTGTTACTTCTCCCGAACTCATTGATTTTGACTTTCCAGAGGGTGCTATGTTTCTTGACGAAGATCCATTGATTGATTTTCTGGAGGAAGAAGAATTTAAAAATTTATCCTCTCTTTTTTAATTAATTCGGGATTAACCTTTCAACAGTTACTTTAGTTTAGTTTTTGCTTTGTTGATTAGTGCAAGTTAATTTTTTTATTTTGGAGATGAAAATAAGACATCAAATTGAGACATTAAAACGTTGATTCAATCCACGATATATTCTCCATTTTGATCGATGATCTGCTGCCATCGTGCAGGCCTGCCGGCAATTCCATAATTTACTTCTCGTAACTTCTGGGACTTCTGAGCAAAAAAGTCGTCCAGATGCTTTTTGACGTCCTCCACAAAAATGAATGATTTTTCCTTAAAATTATTCTACAGTGCGAAACAAATATGTATCCGATAAAACAATATCGGGAGAATATGGTGGATGTAGCAAAACATCCCAACCTAAGCATAATAGTTTTTGACGAATCTGCAAAGATGTATATGGTTTCGGGGAAGTCCCAGTTGCGCACAGAATAAATCGGATACAGCAGGTTGAATGGATCGGACACAGGTCCAAACGGACACAATAAGGAATGGACACAAGGTGGAAATCGGACACAATGAAAATCGGACACATTGAAAATCGGACACATTACTAATCGGACACAGTAACGATCGGACACAGTAGCAACCGGACACAGTGACAATCGGACACAGTGGCAATCGGACACAGTGGCAATCGGACACAGTAGCAATCGGACATAGTGCCAATCGGACACAGTAAGAAATGGACGCACGGATAGTTAAATAGATTAATAGATAAAAGAATCTGGCAAAAAAACGCAGTCTCCCTCGCGAACCGAGATATTAAGCGTTAAAGTTGACGACTTTTTTGATTAGGAAATCTATCATAGCGACGTAATGCAGCAAACTGAGCATGCGTTGTGACTCTGTACGCATGATAGGGGAGCTTTGCGGGGCGAAGTCCTCCGAACGGGGGTCGAGGGGGCAAAGTCCCCTCGTCAGGGATCCAGGAAGCGAAGCTCCCTGGGAGGGGGGGAGCTGAGGAGGCGAAGTCTCCCCATTATCACAAAACTAATTACAAAAACAATACAAAATTATATTTATAACAAAATGAAAAGATCAGCGAAAACTTCACACCCAATCCTTGCATTGGGGTCTTTGCTAATCTTTCTAGGATCTATCATTTTAGTATATGATAGACTCATCAATTTAGTAAGATGAAAGATTACGTCTTCACCCCCAAATTTTGCATAAGGGTCTTTGCCAATCTTTCTAGGATCTATTATTTTAGTATATGATGACTTATCAATTTAATAAAGCGAAAGATTGCATCTTGCACTTCGAATATAATAACACTTTTAACACTTTTTTAGGAAAACTGTCATGATTGCAACTATCCGTACGTCCATTTCTTACTGTGTCCGATTGACACTGTGTCCGATTGTTACTGTGTCCAATTGTCACTGTCCGATTGTTATTTTGTCTGATTGTCACTGTGTCCGATTGTTATTGTGTGATTGCAGCTACTGTGTGTCCATTTCCTACTGTGTCCGATTTTCAATATGTCCGATTGCCATTGTGTCCAATTTTCACTGTGTTCGATTTCAACCACATTGTGTCCGTTCCTTATTGTGTCCGTTTGGATCTGTGTTCAATCCATTCAACCTGCTATGTCCGATTTATTCTGTGCGCAACTGGGACTCACTCGTTTCGTGTTATTGTGATGAAACACAACACCTTTTCCGTTCAACAATGTTGCTTTTCTGCAATGGCGCTCTTCAATTTCTCTAATTAGACACAATATTTGTCAGGATTGACGATCTTGCGGGAGCAGTTTGTAATAAATTACTCCAAGGTAATCCTACTAAATCGATAATAGCACCTTTTTTGAATGCAAACCAGCTTTGATCATGGTTTGGGCTGGCTCGACGCGCTTTTGACATGACCGTTTTCGCAGGACATTTTCGTATAAAATCGATTTCTCATCCCCAGTAACCATACGCTTCAGGAAATTGATAACGTTTCAGCAACAAACCACACGTGGAAATTTGTTCGATGTGATTTTGCTCAGTCAACTTATGTGGCACTCAAACATCAGCTTTATTCATCATCCTCAAGCGTTTTAAGTGGTCGGCGACATTGAATAGTGTATATTTAAACGTTCTGCGATCTCCCGCGTGAGATGTCGGTCATTCAACACTATGCTAAGAGTTAATCATCGACATCCGTGGATGGCTGTCCAGAGCAAGCAGCATTGGTTACATCCAAATTTCCAGAACAGAAACGCGCGTATCACTTTCGATATGTGCGTTCACTAATGGCATTTTCCCCACACACAGTATATATTTTTTTACGAGCATCTCCAGCGTTTTTGCCTTTCTGATAATAATATAATAAAATATGCCGAAAATGTTCTTTCTTGTAGTCCATCTTTATACGATTGCAACACACACACAACGTAATTCTGTGCAATCAAAATATTTGTAAAGTTTTAAACATAGTGTTCCCTTTCAAATGATATATAAAAGTCATATTAATTTATCTCATATTATTTATATTGCCAACGTCATCTATCGGAAAAACGGCACGAACTTTTCCGACAACCTAATATATTACGCTCTATATTCAATCTGTACGCATACATATATGTACATGATCTTATATGTCATATTTATCCATATTATCTTTTATCCATATTATCGTATACATATTAATCTCTGTAGTATTTATTGTTACGTCACGGCGGTGGCAGGTCGCGGAGCACGTCGCCACGTGGCATCGAACGATCGTAGGAATAGCGTCAATTAACAGATACGGAATACGATAATCGAGCGGCTAATTATCTCTCCTGCTCTGAATTGGATATAAATGTAAGATGTGTGGTAGGTCTCAATTATTTACGGAGTCGAGTGTTTACGCGCGAGAGTAAGAAAGTTGTAAATCTACGCGAAAAGATTACGTGGGCTGGATGCGAGCGATCGATGTAGACACGGATTTGGATATTTTTGAATGTTTCCCCGTTGCGTCCAAGTAAATCACATAGCAATACAAAATAAAACAAATAAAAATAAAAAAATATTAAATGCAAAAGTCTTGGAGCTGCTAGATCTCATATATAATGAAATAAAGTAAAAACTAATGAAATAAAGTAAATAAAGTAAAGACAAATAATACAGTTTGTTTAGGAAACATGTAGAAAAGAATATTATACTTTTATAAAAAGAGATGAAGAAAGATAAGAAGGAATAAAGACTTTTTTAACAATATAAAAATTTTACTTTTGTGTGCCGCTCTGGGCGCAACTCGGGACTGTGTGTCGGAAGGGGGGAAGGGAGGCCACAACCACACATTCGATATCAAATAAAACACTTTATTTAACCGACTTGGGTGTTCGCTAATTTCAAATCACTCACCACTGATGTGTTTTATTACTTCCTTACGATCCTACGCGGTACTCGTGCGTCCGCGCTTCTGAATCCCGCACCTGATACTCTCGTCGTTCTTTTATCGGTCCGCTGTTACGCGGCGCGTTCTCGACGCGTCCTCGTATCGAAACGTTGTTTGATGTGTCAGCGTTTCGACACGTGTTGTCGGAGGCAACATCTTTGCCGAATTGCACATCGGCGCGTTTGCGCATTATTCTTTATTATTTTTAATTTGCATTTTAATTACATATTTTAATTCTCGGGTTAGTCAGAATTCTTGGGATTCTGACTAGTCGGCGATGTCGCGAGGTCGGATTACGTTATTCAGGTTGCCTCGCAACATCCCTCTCCCTCTTGGAAAGAAAACGAGGGGGAGTTTCTTTTAATTTAGCGCTTATACTAATCGTACAATAATATTTCGCAATGTTACTCTTATAATTAAGTTTTACATGGGTTGCTACTTTGTTTTTTACATCTATTTTACATTTATTTTACATTTGCTCTCAGTACATCATTGCTTCGTCGCAAACCTTTGATGTTACGACAGAGGGTTCGCAGTTGTTGAGTTGACTCAGCGCATTAGATAGCGCATTTACATAGATTTGCACCTCGCATGGTACGTTCGTGTTAATATGATAGACAGGGAAATCTCGTTCGCATGTGTACAGGTGTCCGTCTTGTATACATGTTTGTAATTCGTTTTCGTCTGGCAATATGTAGTGATGATTTTCTTTCTCTATCGCTACTATCGGGTGGTCAATTTTTATGAATAAAAGTATCGTGGTTACGTACCGGAAATGATACAGTTCTTATTAGTTTAAATGTTGGAAACGCGATTATTGGGAAACGAATAATCGTGTAAATGTCCAGTTTATTATAATATGCGCTTATTGTTATATATTTTTGGATCGTACGCCAGTTTTCCATCCGTATTGTAAATGGAAAATGTAGACCTTCGGTCAATTACGTCGCTGCTTCTCGCAGCTTTGTTATGATCATTTCCAACAGTAATAGCCGCGCGTGTACTATCCCGTTTTTAGTCAGTGATAAATAATCGATTGTGTTTTCTACGTTCTTTGTAAGGTCTGTCATTATTGTCTGCAGTATTAGTAAGTTTTCGTCCATGTCCTCGCGTTGCGTATATTTCGCAAGCTGCAATTCCATCCATGCCGTGATATTCCGCAGTATATTTTCGTTGTGACTAACCGTTTTTTCCAATGCATCCATGTGCCTTATTGTGGCGTTGATAATTTTGATCTGAGTTTTCGTCGCGTGTTGTAAGATCTGTTAGCCTTCTTGCAACATTTGTATTTGCTTGAGATGTTCCTCGTCCTCGGCATCCATGGTGCCAAATAACGTTTTACTTATCGCGCCAATCGCGTTTATCAATCCTCATTTGCTGTCTCTAGTATAGTAGATAGTTCTCAGTCGTTAACAACTATGTTAATAACTATGTTAATTTTGCATTGTTCTTTTGTATTATTTGCATTATGTTTTTACAAATAAACTGGACGGGTCCGATGATGCTCTTGCATTGCTCGCTGGTTTGATCCAGGTAATTTTCCAGGTAATTTTCCATCTGTCGCGCTCTTTTTTCTAGCGCGTTGATGTCCAGTTTGATTATTAATTTCCAGATCGTTTGCACCTGGTTCATCGATCCTGTTTCTTCGAAATAGATGCCTAGCGTGTTTTAAAATTTTTTCAGCACGTATGGCAATGCGGCGTCCGCCTCGGTGCTGCATATGTGCCATTGTATGGCCATTATCCTGAAAAGTTCGGGAATCATATTACACTTCATTATTCTATTTAATTTTTCTTATGCTGTTTGGTGCACGCCAATTCATCAGTAGCTTTCGCACCGGACGGTTATTCAGATTGTTAACGTCATGTTCCGTACGCGTTGTACGGCTGTACCCGTTGCTATATGCCTATCCTGCGCGTCGTGTGACCGCGTCTATTGGCTTCGTGTCGCGTTACTCCACGCGCGCGACATGAATTGGTGTATGACGAAATGTGTATGTTACGGGGCACGGTGCACGTACCCCCAGACGGGAGCCAGGCGATTGCCGCCTGGATCGGATTTTGATCATCGTTTGTGACACTACCGGGGTATGACATGTGGAAGTGTTGTCACTGTAACATTAAGATAAGCGTATTTCATTATCTCTTCCTTTTTTGTGTCTCTTGTGCATTTTTCTTTCTTTTCTCTCTCTTCCCTTTTTCTTTGCATGTAGTACGACATGGTTTATTATAATCTCGATCTATGTTCCTCGAAACGAAACAGTTCTTTGTCATCCATACGCCGGGAATGTTATCTGTATTCCTTCGCGCGCGGGGTGTCCTGCGAGGAGCACCGGGATTCGGATTGCTTTTCGGTAAATCCTACCCGTGCATCTTTTTCTGCGGAGTGCATATAGTAAGTTATTTAATTCAGTCTGACGTTGTCCGTAGCTGCGCATAGTCTTGTCGTCAAACGTAATTGCGAAAACGCGCAACTGAGTTTTAGCAACGGAATCAACAATGCAGTGCGCGATGTGCGAGCGGGAGTGCGCTCCCATCGTGTGTCCGGGGTGCGTGTATGCCTCATGAGTAGTGGCTCAGCACGTGGCCGAGGAAGCGCGAACGTGGGTTGAGGCGAGATATCCTCGTGATCCCCTGCTGATTCGGATTTGTGCCGCTACTGGGTTGTCTGCGTGTTGCGTCGCGATAATTGGTATGTTTTCAATTTTTATTTACTAACCTTATTATTATTAATATATAATATATATAATTTTGCTTTTACTAATGCTTTACTAATGCTTTTCCTCGCGAGTGTTTCGTCATGCGCGTCCGTTTTCTAATTTTCGATAAATAGTTCGAGTCGGTTCGCGTGTATAGTCACGACTCTCCGTTTTAATTTGATTCTATAATTCATGTCCGAAATTTTTTCGAGTACTTTTCGAGTACTTGGTACGGATCTATCCATGGTGCTTCTAATTTCTTTGACCGTCCTCGACGCACTGCTTCGTCATGCAGGAGGACTTTATCACCCACTTTGAAAATTTTGCTGTTAGCATTTTTGTCGGCATAGTTTTTCGCTTTTTGTTTCGCCTCGCAAATGTGTTCCTTCGCCAGTTTCTGTGTGGCTCGGAATCGTTTCTTCAATTCTTGCGCGTAGTTATCGTACGTGTAGTACGGTTTCGGCGATGCCGTCAGTGCCGTAGGTAGGCTTGCTTGGTGTCCGTACAGTAGTTTGAACGGCGTATAACCTGTCGCAGTATGCGGTGTCGTGTTGTAAGTAAACAGCGCATATGGAATCCATTCATCCCAATTAGTTTGGTCTTCATCTATGCAATATCTCAAATATTCGGCTAGAGTTCTATATGATCTCTCTAGAGCTCCGTTACTTTCTAGGTGGTATGCAGTAGTTTGAATTTTCGTTATTTTCAAGAGGGTGCATACATCCTTAAATATCTCGCTGACGAAATTCGTACCTTGGCTCGTTAATATTTTTTCTGGTATTCCAAATTCGCAGATTATCTTTGTGGTAAATTCTTTGGCGATTGTTTTTGCTTCCTGGTCCGGTATCGGTATTGCTTTGTTGAATTTTGTTAGATCATCCTGAAATGTTAATAGGTATTTATTTCCTTGCGTGGTGACCGTGAGTGGTCCCACGATGTCCAGGGCGCATTTTTTGAACGGTTTCTCTGCCGTTTCTGTTAGTACTAGCGGTATCTTAGTTTTTCTGCTTAACTTATTCTTCTGGCAATACTCGCATTTTGCGATGTAATCTTCCACGTCTCTTGTTAGTCCGTGCCAGTTGTATATTAATTTTATTCTGTTTATTGTGCGTGTAGCACCTTGATGTCCCCCGAGGGGAGCATTATGATATCGTATATTATCTGCTCTTTCTCCTCCTTGTTGTATTCGCGCTCTTCCTTGTCTTTTCTTGATCACGCTCGACACTGTTTATCTGTGTGTCGCGCGTGATCGGATTTCTGCTAAGCGCGTCAGCGTTTGTATTGTCTTTGCCGGCCTTATGTACTACTTCGTAGTCGTATTCCTCCAATTTGAGTCTCCATCTAATTAATCGCGAGAACGGATCTATTATGCCAAATAACTAGATCAATGGCTTGTGATCCGTAACTATTTGAAATTTTGTTCCGTATAGATACGGTCAAAAATGTTTGGCTGCCCATACTATGGCTAGCAATTCTTTTTCCGTCGTATTGTAATTCTGTTCCGCTTTGTTTAGAATTCTGCTCGCGTAAGCAATTGGTCGATCTTGGTCCACTAGCCCTTGCAATAATACCGCTCCGATGGCATAACCAGATGCATCTGTTGTTAATATAAATTGTTTTGTAAAGTCGGAGTAACTCAGAACTGGTGCGGTCAGCCTCTCTTTTAATGTTTCAAATGCGTTTTGTTGTTCTGCCGCCCAATTAAATTTTTCATCTTTTCTAGTTAATTTCGTTAGTGGTTTTGCGATCTTCGAAAAATTTTCGATAAATCTCCTATAATACCCAGTTAATCCTGTGACTGTACATCCCTCACTTTCTTGGGTACTGGAAAGTTTGTTACAACCGTTATTTTTGATGCATCCAGGATTATACCGTTTTCCGAAATAATGTGACCTAAATATGTTATCTTCTTTCTTAGAAATTCATATTTGCTCGGCTGTAGTTTGAGATTATAGCTTCTCATTATAGTTTCTCAATTTTTGGAAAACTTCGATTAGTCGCTTATTATACTCCTTTAAGTTTGGTCCGTAAACAACGATGTCGTCTAAATATACAAGGCATCTTATGCCCTGTATTCTCGTTAACACTGAATTCATTAATCGCTGAAACGTGGCGGGCGCATTTTTTAACCCGAAAGGCATTCGATTAAATTCGTAATATCCGTATGGCGTGGAGAAAGCCGTTTTGTTTTTATCTTTGTCGTGCATTTGATGGTAATCCGACGCGAGGTCTAGCGTCGAGAAGTATTTGGCATTCCCGAGCTGGTCGAGAATGTCCGTGATATTCGGTAACGGAAATGAATTTCCTATTGTTAAATTATTTAGTTTCCGAAAATCTACGACAATGCGTAGTTTAAGTATTCCCGGACGCATAGGCCTTCTTCTGAACGTACCAATATTGGTACGTTCAACTGATTTGTACGATTTGGTCGAATAATTTTTTCCTCGAGCATTTTTGTTATCTGCTTATTCACCTCCGCCTTATGCTTCTCGGGCAGGCGGTACGGTCGGACGTTGACCGATGCGCTATCCGTGCGCGTGGTGATCTCATGTTGCACCGCGGTCGTGTGCGAGAGTGAATCATCTTCCAAATGAAATATATCACTGTAGTGATTACGGTGTTACATATTTGCTCCAGCGTTTCTTTCTCTTCAATGTTAAGGTGATCTGCGTAATTGTTCTCGCACTCGTTTTCTTCTTTCGCCTATGGTCTCGGTGTCCTTTTTTTGTATTGAGCATTTCAGCGCTCTGTGTCTCTATCTCTTCTAAGTTTACCATCGGTGTGCTTATTTCAACGGGTTCTTCTGTCGTATTTATTATATTTATCGGACAGGTGAATTCCTTGGGGGTTGCCAGACAGCATTCGATAAATACTTCTGGCCTCGGTTGCTTTTGCCTTATTATACCCACTTGATTTCTATTAGTAAATGCTTCAATTATTATTTCGCTATGCAATTTCAGCAGTACCTTTTGGTATGGTTGCAATTTTAGATTTGTTTTGCCGATACTAGTATCTTTTTTTCGTGATCGCATTTTGCCTTTTGTTTGGCTAGGAAATCAATTCCGAGTATTCCTTCGTAATCCATAGGGAAATCATCTCTCATTATGTATACTGAGTGGCGAATTTCTTCCTTTCCTAATTTTATTGTCAGTTTCACCTTTTCTAGCGTATGGATCTTATGTTCCGTCACGCCGGCAATGCGTTTCTCACGCACCGGAGTTTCGCTTTTGAAATTTCCAATTTTCATTAAGGTGAGGGCATGCACTGGTGTCTAGCAGAAAAGTTGTCTTACTTTTTTTTACTTCTTTTATTGGTAGTATTACCTATTCTAGCCCGTTGCGCGCTTCTCCTCGCGTTACTTGTACAACTTAATATTTTCCGGCCGTGCGCGTAACCCTGGCCTTCGGTCTGGCGCTTTCTTTACCGCTGCTGCTTGACGCTGAGTCAGCGCTCTCTCTTTGCGGTTTATCTTGCTTCGTCTTTATCACAGTATTTATCATAGTATTTATTCACGTTTTATTCGCATTATTATTTGCATTACTATTTTTGAATTGGCGGGTGCCTTTTTCGGTTTTACCGTGAAGTATCCAGCATTCTGCACGATTATGTCCTGCTTTCTTGCAGTGCGTGCAGTATCTACTCATTGTGTTTATATGTGGTCTGTCTGTCTGGTTGTGATAGAGGGAATTGACTCGTGTATTTATTCGTTCGGCAATCTCGGTCATAATGCCCCAAATAAGAAGGGAGGGTGTGCGTCACGGCGGGGCCCGACCACGAACCAGTCGTGAAAACTCGTAATTATTTTGCGAAAAAATACCACCTCAGCCAGGAATCGAACCTGGATCTCCTGCTTACCGGGCAGGCATCTTATCCTTTCGACTACCGAGGCATGTGATGATATTTATCGCAATAACGTGTTTAGAACGACAAGTCAACAATACAATGACATACACACATATACATATATTACAATATACATATATATATGTATATTCTCTCGAATCCCCACGACCGGTACTCCAGAGCGATGTTGGTCTCTCACTCGATGGATGCAGGTCGGACTGCAGCGGCGACACCCTCCAACGCCATTGGCAAATATACAAATAATCCTCCTGGTGCGCCAGTGCTCCACCGCTTACGCTTGTTCGATCCCATCGCTTCTCAGTCGCCAACGTCATCGAAGCTACACGGTTTCTCTCGTTGCAAAGTAGAGCCGGAAAAACCAATTATTCCCTCTGAGTGAAGCGCGGCGAAGCCGCATTTTTTCAAACAGGCGAAGAGAGAACAATGGGTCCTCCTGCAGGGCGGCAGGAGAGATTGCATCAAGCATGGCTCGAGCCCCCGAATAAGAAGGGAGGGTGTGCGTCACGGCGGGGCCCGACCACGAACCAGTCGTGAAAACTCGTAATTATTTTGCGAAAAAATACCACCTCAGCCAGGAATCGAACCTGGATCTCCTGCTTACCGGGCAGGCATCTTATCCTTTCGACTACCGAGGCATGTGATGATATTTATCGCAATAACGTGTTTAGAACGACAAGTCAACAATACAATGACATACACACATATACATATATTACAATATACATATATATATGTATATTCTCTCGAATCCCCACGACCGGTACTCCAGAGCGATGTTGGTCTCTGGCCGTTTTTCCGCATTTGTAACATTGCAGTCTATTTTCGTGGATGGGTGGGTGAGATATATTTGCTTTTGGACGTGCGAAATTCCGACTTTTCAATGTATTAAATTCTAGCTGCAAATGTGTGATGCTTTTTTTGCTGAGATAGCACACTTCCAGCTCTTGCTTTAATTGTGCAAGGTCACGTATATCTCGCATTTGGAAAGCGGTCATGACTCTTCCTTTCAATTTTGTGCATAATATTGCTTCTAAGCGTGCTTTTTTCTCTCGGATTTGTGTTTTTCATGGCATACATTGCCGCGCTTAAAAATTCTGGCAGTTTGTGCGAAGCTCCATCGAATTCCGGAATCATGTCGCGAGCTTCTTTTAATCGCATGTACGCGTTCACGGGATCTGGCGAGTTCCGGACGTCGTTCATCGTACGCCTGTATACAGTTTCTCTCGGTTCATTAATTCCCGCGTCTGCATCCCGATTGTAATTTGTGATGACAGTGAGAGATGTCTAGCTAGCTCATATGGTTCTGTAACGCTCGCATTCCTTCCAATATTTCTGTTAGCATCATGTCTCGCGAGTCGCGCGAGGTTTCAAGGTTTCTAGATCGGTTTTCCAGTGTGACTGATTTAAAGTGGCTCTCATTTGCTTTGCTTCATCCACTAATTCTATATCGGTTACACGTCGTTCTTCTACGATCAGTCGTAATGGCGTGCCTGACGGCTGATTTGCCATTTCTATCTGGCTTGCGTCTCGCGAAACGGTATGGCATTCAGTCGGATCGAACACACTGCTGTCATAAAATGTCAGCGAAAATTCTTCGCGGTTGCTTGCGTTCATATCACTTACGTCGGATCTTGCGTCTGTCGGGCGTAAATCGTCGTCTTTCGTTACTCGGCAGTAAATTGTTATTGATGTCGCTGAGCGAGAACACGCGTTCAATTACAATATTTGGATGTAACTCCGTTTGACTCTCTAAGCTATCGTCGGAATAATAGTCATTTAAATTACGACGCACGTTATCACGTGGATCTCTCGTATTTTCCGCCTGTGCGGGGCTCGGAGGGCTCGGACTAATAATAAACGCACGGCGGCCTGTATCGCTATGTAACCACAACGCGTTTCTCTCGACGGTTGTTCGATTGATATCTTTGTTCGACATCTATTTTACCGCTTTGCTTAATATCTATCGTGCTCGCTTTTAATGTTCTGTGACTTACGGTCGCAATTTGCATGTTGTAGCGTTCGCTCGCCTGTTGCGGTAAATCGGCGCCTTCTCCAGTGTCGCTGATGCTCGCTGGCTGCTCTACCGGGTGTCCCTGCTGGATGGCGCGACTGGCTCTCAATTTGTGTCCTCTTTTCCTTTCAGATTCCAGAACGTCTCGAGAGGGTGATGGCTGCTCCTCTTCCAGTTTCGGCACTCAATATCCTATCGCTGCCATCAACTGTTGTGCCGCTCCGGGCGCAACGAAAGGGATAGTGTCGGAAGGGGGAAGGGGGGATTCATAACCACTCACCAGTTATTAATAAATCACTTTATTTAAATCAATTTAGGTGTTCGCAAATTTCGAATCACCCACCACTGATATATTACACTTTCTTACAATCCTACGCGTCGGTATTCGTGTGTCTTCTCAATCTAAGCCCGCGCCTGATATTCTCCTCGTCCTTTTATCGCTGTTACGCGGCCTCGGTGCGTCCTCGTGTCGAAACGTTGTTTGGTGCGTCAGCGTTTCGACACGTGTTGTCGGAGTCAGCATCCTTGCCGAATTGCAACATCGATTGCAATCAGCGCATTCGCGCATTATTTTTTATTATTTTTAATTACATATTATAATTATATATTTTAATTCTCGGGTTAGTCAGAATCCTTGGGATTTTGACTAGTCGGCGATGTCGCGAAGTCGGATTACGTTATTCAGGTTGCCTCGCAACACATGTGTTTTTATTTATTTAGTAAAATAATAAAAATTAATATGACAGTAAACGGAATTAGTCATGTCGATAATATCGACTTTTTAAATTGTCGATCGTTACCACATTTCTTTAATTCCGTTTGGATGGCATTAGCGGAAGGCCGTCGGAATTGGCCTTCGCTTTAGAATCCCCTTAAATTCAGATTTTTCAGTAACAGAGAAACAAGTTTGTTATTATAAAATTAAATTTTGATAATATAATAATTTTGATAATATAATGTGGAAGGAGATTTTACAAAGACAATATTTAAATAATGAAATCAAATATCCCAATTTAACATCCCTCTTGAATTCTATTAGAGCACTCCCAAATTCAACTCCAGAAAGAATATTTTCTCTCTTAACAGATGTTAAAACAAAAAAAACGAAACAAATTATCGTCGACTACTATAAATGCCATTTGCGTATTGAAGTCAGCATTAAAAACAAGAAACGAAACTGCTTTAAACATAAAGCTCGATGAAAAGCATTTTCTCTTATGACAGATAAATTATATGTTACTTCTTCGGTAAAGCGAAAGAAAAGTTTTTAGCTACATGCTGCAGACGATACAATTTGCTGGTCCATCTTCATTTAATATGCAACAATAATATACAAAAAGGATAATTGCTTGTGTTTCATCAAATGCATTAAAGCATTAAGTTAAATTTAAATAATATACAATAAATAATATACAATATCTATAAAGAACATCTGCACAAGCCTTTATCTTGTTTCAATATGAACATATTGCACTTGTTACAAAGATAAATATGTAAAAAATATAATAAAAAATAAAATTAAAAAATATAAAAAATAAAAAAAAATACAAAAAAATACAAAAATACAAAAGATATAATAAAATTTTTTATTTTTCTAATTTTTATCTTCCGTTATATCTATTTTTTATTATTTTTTAATTGCAGATATAATTCTTTCTAATAACAGATATAATTTCCATTTTTTTTAATATGACGAACATTGTATATCAATTACTGATATAATGCTTACAGCTGTAAGCGCTATAGCGAACATAGCCCATATCGTAAAGCGCGATCGTTTCGATGGTTTCAGAAATCAGAATCGCCGAACGAGCAGACTAGCTATGAGAATAAAGAGCGAAAGAGTCAGAACTAGGTTTGCTAACCTCGTCTATTATCCAATGCTGGCCGAACTTCCAAGCTCTCACGGACATGCTTTCTCGTTGTGTGCGGCATCTCCACTCCCTGATTCTCTGGTAACTCGTCTTGAAATTCCCATCACTGCTTTTTCTCCGCGCGCTCTTATTTGTGCAACTTTAATATTTAGTAACTCGAAAATTATTGAAATTCCCATTACTGGGAGAAAGTGCTCGGCTGCCTGACCCGTAGGAAGGCCCAGCGTGACAACATTAGCTGCCCGGCGCTTGGCGAATGGTGGGGCGCACGCGGTGAGGGGAAGGATAGGCCGCCGCTTACGCTTCTTATTGACGCCGAGACTTGCGTCAACGTTATACACGCGATTACAGTTATTAAATATTTTATTCTTTTTAATATTTATAGCTTTTTTAATAGCGTAATATTTATTGCTTTTTTAATAGCAAAAAATTAAATTAAATAATATACTAACTTTGCGAACGTAGCCTAACATCTTTTCTTCTAAATTATCAGAATAGAGTAAATATTATCATTTTAAACAACAGTTGTTGTTAATTCTCGAATAACATTAATATTCCATTCTCACCATTATATGTAATTTCAAGAAAAAAATTTAAACAATTACTACTTTTTTTACTTTTCATATTAAACACGGTACAACACTCGGAAGAAGAGTATTGCGCTGATTATTTATCGCAGTTCTAACAGAATTTTTCGCTCTACAATCATCCTCTAATTATTTTACACATAAAAGCAATCAAGTATTCATGATTATAAATGGTTATAAAAAAATTTATGGAAAAATAAACTTTAGTGTCGTACTTTAGTGTCGTATTTTAAAATGAAATATAAAATATCTCGTGTTTTTCTGGTAACTGTACTTCAATACACAGAGAAAAAGGTTTCTTTAGATTTAGTAATTCTATTTGTTTGAATTTGTTTAATTTAAACAACATACTTTTATTAAATATCATTTTGTGTTAAAAATTTTGTTGTTTCATTAGAGTATATCATATTATTTAATTGAAAAATACTATTATTTAAAGAAAATAAAATTTATTTTTTAATTAAATAATACTTTATTTTGGTCAAATTAGATGTTGTTTCAAGAAGAAAGAAGTTCTTTAATATTGTTGAAATAATATAGAACATTATTTCTTTCAAACAATTTATTACTTGTCACAATTATTATAATATTTGGATGAAAATCCAAACGCAATAGTTTACACAAAGATGAAAATAGTTTACCACTATTCAGATATTAGATGGAAAACGTTATCATACGGAAAGATACATATTTGTAGAAGAATACACACCAAAGAGAAATTACATACATGTGCGCTTTACGGTATTTCGAATGTTTTGGCTCCTTTTTATACATCATATCTGCACAAGACTTTATCTTGCTATAGGTATATATCTTTCCGTACGATCGCGTTTTCATCTATGTCTCTATTGTGCAACTTTTTTTATTTGTGGACATTGTACGGAAGTGATGTGCGCTCTGATTGATAATATCGCTGCCATATCTACGATCGTAAGCCAATAAATAATCGTTTTGTCCACAATCAATGGATAATGTTGAACTTATTGCATGGAAGTCATTGTCTTTTGGACGTTGCCTGTGTCGTTTTGTACGTAATGGAGAAAAATACAAATGTAGACTGTGCTACATCATTTTTAAAAACATGTCATCTAGAGCATTTATGTATAATATTTGCTGGTAAGTATATTTTAATAATATATAAATAATACTTTTTCCTTGTGCGTATAAAAAAATGCTTGACATAGCTTTCTGGTTGGTATTTTGTGTTTTTCATTTGTTCCCGACTATTCGTAAACAAATTCCAAACCATTCCACACCAAAGACACGGCATTAATTCAGAGATTATATCGAGCATCTTTTATATAACTGTTATAAAGATATGATCACTGAATCTATAATATGTTTATCACACACACACACATATACACATAAGCACGCACGCCGCACGTACGCACGCACGCCCGCCCACCCGTCCGTCCGCCCGCCCGCCCGCTAAATATAAAAATCTTTAAATATAAAAATCTTATATTTCTAATATATTTCTTGTAATATATTTCCAAGGATTGATTGCAACGACATTAAACAAGATTTAAAACTTTAAATTTATTATAACAGTCGAATTTGATTGGTTCTTATTTTATATCTAGCTAATTACATTAAGACTAAGTTTGGAAACGTCATTCGAGTGCTCCTACGCATCATTATTCTTCTTTAACATTCGGTGAAAAAAAAGATAAAATGATACATGAGGTACTCAAATGTTTTCGAACATAGCCTAAAAGTGTGAGAACGAGGGTGTCAGTGCAATTGGCTGATTCAACTCAAACAGCTTTGCAATTGTGTAGGATTTTTAAATGATTAGTTTATACATTTTTAGTTTATACATTTAGATCCATGGAACAAACTAATAAAAGTCAATCATATTAAAAATTTTTATAAGAGTTGCAAAACTGCTTTCTCTGCTAAACGTAGTCATTGTGTCATTTTATCATTAAATAAAACCCTTGTTTGCGCTAACTGACAAATAAATTTGAAATATATTATATAAAGATAAAAGTAATTATTAAATTAGTTATTACGCGGGAAAAAAGTTTATATCTAATTATATATAATTATATATAATTTTATAGATCTAATTATGTATGGATTTTGACCTGATCTAATTATATATAAATAGATAAAATTGTTTATGATTATATATGAACAGATCAAATTATGCATACTTATGATGATAAAATTACGGTTACGTTTCGATATTGATTGCTAATACTGAAAATCTATAATATATGTGACATAAAATACTCTTACAGAAAATAAGTGAAAAAAATGAAAAAAATGAAAAAAAATGATAGAAAGTGATGAAACATTTTTTATCTCGTATCATCGCATATTTCTAAAATCAGTCACCCATTCATTTGGAAATCCTGTTCGATGCTGTTTAATCTCGGTATTGGGATGAAACCTGCTATTGAAATGACCAAATAAGTGATTATGGGATCTCTGCTTAAAATATGATAAATCTGGTTAATGAATGTTACTATATTATATAAATAGTCTCAATTTTAAAATCTCGATTGCATATGTAATTCTTGTAGATAATTTAATTATATATATAAAGCCGTGAACCTATATGTTTAATAAGAATCATTATTCTTATGAAAATGTTTATAAATTTTGTATATATTTTATTTACTTGTTAATGAATTTGTTAACTGTATTAAATATGGGAAATATTTTTCTTATTTAGTTATATTATAGTTATATTACAGTTATATTATAGTTCATTAAGAAAGATAATTAATAATGTTATTATTATTTATTCATTAAAAATGACGATTAAATGACGATATATTTATGACGATAATATTTTGTGACAAATGTCACATTTATTTTACGTCATTAATCAGTATACTGATATCGAATGACGAAAAATGACTTTAAATCATCGTCATAATGACACACACACACACACACACACACACACACACACACACACACACACACACATACATTATACATTTTTAAATATAATTAGATCAAGTTTTTAATGGATTCATTTTTGTGATAAATATGAAAAACTCTATATTTTTATAAGTATATTTATTTATAATACTTGTATTTATAACACTTTATGAACAGTCTCATATATAAAATATTAAGTTTTTCATAAAATAAACGAAGTAAACCAATGTAATTATATTAAACTTAAAATTTTCCTTAAGGATCCTTTATCCTTTATATTTGATTGAAAATATGTGTTCATAAATTGTGTATATTCGTATATATGTATGTATGTATAAATCGTACAATATCAACTAAACTCGTAATATCTCGGAAATCTCTCTCGTTTAGATGTTATTACTTATACTTAGTTTGATGCAGCAATATATTATGTATAAATTTTTATATAATTTAATGTATATCTTTCTATTTGAAAAAGAAATATAATTTTGTATAATTCAATTTGAAGTTATAAGCATTTTGATATAATTATTTCTAATTAGATATAAACTTTTTCTTCGAAAAAAATTTCAATATAATGTTGTTACGTCTGCAGCAGGGTTGTCATATTTTAAATAATATATTTAAAACACTTTGATTAAAACTTGTTTTAAACAGTGGACACTGTTTTAAACATTTTTGTTTTAAACAATTTTAAACGGTTGTTTAAAACTGTTTTAAACATTGCAATTAAAACATAATTATTTTAATTATTTGGAAAAAAAACTGTAAAGAAAAATAAAAACAAACAAAAATTAATAGACGTGAATGTTGCAATAAGGTTTTTGTTTTAGTATTTTTATGTATATATATATAGTTATATATATATAGTTTTTTATGTATATATTATATATTTGTAATATTTTTAATTATAATTTATATGTTACATATACATATAAATATCACTGAACATAATCTATACATAAACTGTAAAAGAAAACTAAATTATAAGATATTGCATTTGACCTTTTATATTATCTATTACAAATTACAAATAACAAAAATTAAAAATATTATTTCTTTAATTAAAGAAAAAAAATAAACATTTAAGTACGAAAACGACAAATGGTAACAATACATATTGGAATTGCATTTCTGTCATTACATATTGGGTACTTTTATAATGCCTTTATAATACTTTACTTTTAAATTAATTTAATTTAATTAAAATTTAAAATTAAATAAGTTTTTAAAATTAATAACTCAAAAACTCAAAATAAGATAAAGTAATAAAGAATAAAAGAATATATAATAATATAATGTAATACATTAATAAAGAATATAATATAATAGCCTCAGTTACTAGTTACTAGTTTCAATCTCAGTTTTATCAACCTTTTTATTGAGTGCTTTTAAAATTGTCACTAATTTTGAAGCTTTTTCTACGCCTAATCTGTTTCTCAATTTTGTGTGCACTAAACCAAAAGCTGAAAACAGCCTTTCTATACCAGCAGAAGAAGCAATTGCTGTATGAAGTTGTATTGCTAAATCAAACGTTACAGTATTAATATTTTCTTTTAACCCAAGCCACCACGTTATTGGCTTAACATTTTTAATGGATTCTTCAGAAAAAAGATAATATTTGAATGGAGAAGTTTTTGCTCGATAAGATATTACGTCAGGCATGGCTGCAGGGTGATACAAATTGATATATTCCATTGCTTCATCTAATTGTTCTTCGCTTAACTGAAGTCCTCTAAATCGATGATCTAGCAAATTTGCTAAATAATGTGCAGGCGTCATTGCCATTTTGAAACGCTGCAGAACACATTTAAGATCAGATTCCGAAAAATTATGTTGAAGTTTAAAATGATTTATTATTTTGATCCAAATTTCTGTGGCTTCACCAATTGTACAGCAATCTCGTTGAATTTTGTCTAATGCGACTGAAATTATTTTTAGTTTTTCCAAATAGTCCGTTGCTTTCACTTTTAAATTCACATCGTTAATTTTGGATGAAATATCCGGACTAATTGCTACTCGATTATCAATGCAAACTTTAGACAAAATATGCCAGTTATTAATATATGATTCCAGACAATCGACCAAAGTATTCCATCGAACATCTTGTGGCATTACTAAAGCTTTTCCACCTGCTTCTTTATACTTAGCAGCAGCAAAATGCGTGTTTCGAAAATATTTCATAATTGTTTTAACTTGTTCTTTGATTCCTGGAATTTCAATGTCGTGCGCAAGAAGATTTAAAATATGTGCGGAGCATCCATAAGTAATAATATCAGGTTCTTGCCAAGTTCTTCACATTTTGCCAATTGTTCTCTAACTCTACAACCATGTTTTTGACAACTTTTGATTGAAGTTACTGCCAAATTTAGCAAGTACTCTGCTGTATGGCTGTTACCTTCGGTATCAATAGTATCGCATAAATGCATAGTTTCGTCAATGATATCAGTCTGATATACATAAAACAGAATCATTGTGAATGTTACTCCACCCATCTTGAGCCATACATACATTCTTTCCATGTACATAATTTTTTACTTTTATCAACTCTGAGTCAAAAACTTCATTTAATAGCTCATTTGCGATTTGATGTCTTGAGGGCGGTTTATAGCCAGGATGCAATAAGTATATTAATTTTATAAACTCTGGATGTTCAACATGTCTAAAGGCCGAGTTTGTGGCGTAAATAAATTTAGCTTCTTGTATGTCAAATTTTTTCTTGTTTGCAATTGATGTTTTAATAACAAAAGATTCCATATTTATATTCGTTGACCTCAATTTGGATTCTGTTAGCATGGATATGGATTTTGTACATTTTGATGTTGATGATGATGATGATGGTAAAGTATCTGTCGCTGTAAAAAAGAAATTCAAAACTCAATTAAAATAAAAAATCAAAAGAAAAGTTAAAAGATACGTGAAAATTATTCTAGATAGGTAGTATTAGATAGTCAATGTTAAAAAAATGCTTTAATACTAATTAATTACTAAATAGAAAATAGAATATGTTATATTACATACTAACTTATGCAAGACGGGGACCGCGAACGGATGCTGCTGCTGTCAGAAGTACTATCCTCATCAACATCAACATTAATTAATGTGGTGTTACATGTTTTTACGTGTTTCTTCATTCTGGCGACCAATGCTACCATAATTTTATTACATTTTTTACATTTTGCTTTGACAGGTCTATTTTCTTCTTTAATTTCAATGAAATTACACCATGTTGGATCTTTCTTCCTTCCTGTCATTTTTTTATATTTGCAAAATCTAAAAACTAAACTTGTTAAAAGCTGACAAAAAGAATCAAGACTATAAGTAAATTATTGAAAATAGTCAACTAGTATTTATCATTTATTTGTTTTAGATTTCACTTGAAAAAGACTCGAATCTAGGGTCGAAACGTTGTGTATTTATTAATTTCTCAATAAATTGGCCATTTGAGTCGACGTTAAGATAATTTACTTTATCATTTACATTTATAATTTTATAATGAATTATAGAACTGAAAACACTAACACAACTGAGAACTCTAACAACCTAACCTAACAACAATAACAATACTTGCATTATTGTCATTTATACTTACCTATTTTGTGTTGAGTTGCAGTATTATTAGTATATAAATACTCTGTAAATTGTAAACTGTAAATTGAATCAACTTGTTTTGTTTACATTTTACACGCTCACAGCGATAAAAAGTCAGTAACCCATACGCCATGCGTCGAATCAAGCGACGCAAGTGGTCAAATATTACATTACGATTACAGTTACGGTTTATAGTTACGGTATATAGGTACATTTAATTTTAGCGAAAAATTTAAATGTTTACATAGATCAAAGCTATCAAGTGTTTTTTTGCTTGTTTAAAACATGTTTTTTTCTTACTTTACTAAAAAACATGTTTAAAACAAAAAAAACATGTCCTAAACAAAAAAATCAATGTTTTTGTTTAAAATAAAAAAAACAAGTTTTTTACCAACCCTGGTCTGCAGCGGAGACTGACGCTCTCACTTATCGCGCACTCACTCGCGATTCGCTAGGAAGCCGCGATCGGAAATGAACAACATCGCGATCGGAAATGAACAACACTGTTTAATAAAATACGTAGGCTTTATTCAAACCAAACTACAATAATAATTCGGATATCCGTATGCCACGAGTCACCGTGCCATTGATCACGTAAACGAAACAACTGTTGCTCCGGAGAGCGTTTAATTCTATTCTAAACGGCGGCTCGACTCCATTCGGCCGCAGAAGACCTGCGCAGGCATAACAATAATTTTACATAATCATATATAGAATTATTAATATTTTGATATAATTACATATAATTAAATATAAGATAAGGCTCTCGATAAAAGAATATAAGAATGGGATATAATGGCAATGAGAGCGCAGTACTAAGAGCGCGTAAAATTTAATAATAATCAATGTAACATAATCAAAGTAACATAAAGCGAACTTCGGCTGATCTTTCAGCCTTCCTCAGCGCAAGAGATAAAAAATACAAATAAATCTACTTAGACAGTGAACCAATCGCAAATTCATAACGCCGGTCGTCTCTCAAAATACGATGCATCTTCAAGAACAGTAAATTACAGTAGTTGTTAGGATGACCAACTGCTCGATTATACGGTCGAAAGTTGAGAAATCCCAGATTGTACAGAACATGATGTTATGATGCATTTGTACTAATGCTTGTAAATGACCGGCGTGGTTCATATACGAGACGATGTGAGAGAATGCACAGATATATAAAAAATTAAAAAAAAATAACTTACATATAAATTTAGAGCCGACGACGCGAATAGAAAATGTTGAATGTTGTCTATAAAATCAATTGCAATAATTGTGACGCGTCATACATAGGACAGACTAAAAGACAATTACATACTAGGATCTTTGAACATAAGAACCATATTCGGAAGAATACGAATAACCACTCTGTGATCACAGGCTAGCATACAACCACGATTTCAATTGGGAGAATGTTGAGATTTTAGACAGAGAGTTACATTCATCATGCTCTGTACAATTTGGGATTTCTCAACTTTCGACCGTGTAAGCAGTTGGTCATCCTAACAACTACTGTAATTGTTCTTGAAGATGCATCGTATTTTGATAGACGACCGGCGTTATGAATTTCGATGTTTGCTGATACATTGACTATAAATTTGCGATTCGTTCACCGTCTAAGTAGATTTATTTGTATTTTTTATCTCTTGCGCTGAAGAAGGCTGAAAGATCAGCCGAAACATCCGCTTTATGTTACTTTGATTATGTTACATTGATTATTATTAAATTTTACGCGCTCTTAGTACTGCTCTGTACTCTCATTGCCATTATACCCCCATGCCATTCTTATATACATATAATTAGATATAAAGTTTTTACCCGAAAAAAATTTCAATATAATTTCATATAATTTGACATGGAATTATTTTGATATAATTAAACATTTGATATAATTAAACATTTTATCCGAAAAGAATTTCAATATAATTTTATATGGAATTATAAATATTTTGATATAATTGCATATAATTAGATATAAACTTTTTACCCGAAAAAAATTTCAATATAATTTTATATAATTTGATATGGAGTTATAAATATTTTGATATAATTGTATATAATTTGTAATATTAATAGATCTCATTATATATAATTATATTTAATATGATATAATTATATATAATTAGATATAAATTCTTTTTCCCACCATTTCAGAAACAAGTCTCTTCGTAAAACCAGGTTTCTTGTCCAAAGTTTTAATGTTCTCCCAATCAAACGAATGATTTTTGGATGAGCGGTGCATGGAAACCACGGAAGGAGAACTACTTTTTAAAGTAAATAAATATCTTCATTGAAAACACTTATGTTTTCTTAAGTTCAGTTTTCTTTTTCCCACATAAAATGATATTTTTATTCAAGATTATATGAAGGACTATACATATATGATTGAATTTGTTTTTTTATAACCTACATTATTACATTAATGAAAATACGCCATTCCACTTTAAAAAATCATGATGAGCTTGAAATCACAAAAAATATGACCGTGAAAAAATTTTTGCTCATCGCAATATGTGTCCCTTCAAATCGAACAACTTTCCTCTATAATATTTTCTCGTATTATCAAAAACGGAAATATTTTAAATGATCAGGTTATAGAAAACATCCTATATAATACATTGTCAAAATATAATTCTTTTTAAGACAATTACAATTAAAAACCTGAACTAGTTCATGAAATCTAATATTTATACACAATTTAATATTTATTTTTTAAAAGATTATATCTAAGATTATATTTCTAAAGATTATATATTTAAAAAATTATATAAATCTTAAACATCATAAACTTTCATAAATAAATGAAGTTTAAATGATTTCACAATGTTTATCTTATATACAGAATACGTTCTTTTGTTTTTTATTTGTTTTTCATTTTTTTAAATTTCTTTATAATTTAAATTATAATATTGCATCATCATTTGCTATTTTTTAATGTTTAATTAAAATAATAATAATATAATTAAAATAACAAAATAGCATATTATCTTCAAGGCAATTGAATAGGAAAAAATTAAAACACAAACATATTCACTTAGTTTTATATATCCAAAATTAATTATAAATTATTATAATTTTGAATATAAATCGATGAATTGAAACCATGAAAGGAGAATCACTTTTTAAAGTAAATAAATAATAAAAACTACTTTTAATAATGAATTATGTGACAGACAAATAGAAAACAGTTTGAATTAAAATTTAATATATTTTAAGATTTTTTATTTTTAAACTTATTTCTTTTTTAATATTAACTAAATAAAATAAATAATATAAATAAAATATATAATTAATTAATGAAACATTTTTTATATAAATAATGCAAGAAACTTAAGAGTTTATTTTATTATTAGAATGTTATCCAGTATAAATGCATGTGTTTTAATATTTATTAATAAATTTTTTTAATATTATATATTTACATATAAAAAAAATTATATAAAGAAAGTTAAAGAAAATTATATAAAAATTATATAAAAAATTTATTTACAAATATTTTTAAATGTAATATATACATTATTAATGTAAAAAGATAAACAGTAAGAGTGCAATATATTACAGTAAGTATGTACGTACGTGTTTTAATGCGACCCGGGCGCGCCAAGTTTTTGTATGTCGTTTTTTTTCTTACACATCAGACACATTTTCTTTTATATTTTATTTTTATATAAATACAAGTACAATAATTCAATAAAATTTTTTTGGCAACCACAAATTGACATTAATTTTGGATCGATAACATCTTTTTTCACCTTTGCAAAGTTTCTTTTCTACTTCATATAATTAAAAGTTTGTGCAATTTTTGATATCATTTTTTTTGTAGAAATAATGAAACGATTTTTCAAATAAAAATGAACTACAAAATAAAATGTATATTTCAATGTAAAGCTCTTTTTATTTTATTAAATTAGAAGTTGGCACCAGTTCTTCACATCACATCTTTTGTAATAAAAAAACCAATATGAAATTATTATTAAAAAGACTTTTGTAGATGGAAATTTTTGTATAAAATTCTTTCTTTTACATAAATAAGAAAACGGGCGCGTGAACTTGGCGTTATTTTTTACCTTTTTTAAAAGGTAATTTTATTAGATATTTATAACTCCATGTCAAATTATATGAAATTATATTGAAATTTTTTTCGGATAAAAATTTTATATCTGATTATACAGGGTGTCCCGTAGCACTGTCCTCATCGTCCGTAAGACGAATAGGAAGCGTGAGCGGCGACTACTATCTTTCCCCTCGCCGCGCGCGCTCCGCCTATCATCGAGCCGAATGACCTTTATCATCACGCTGAGCCGTCCTACGGATCAGGCGAGCGAGCGCTTTCTCCCGCGCGCTCTTATTTGTGCAACTTAAATATTTAATAACTCGAAAATTATTGCGATATCGCAAAACGATATAAGACATTTTCATTTATCTCGCTTCTGTCTACCTTCTCACGAGCAATGAGGACAGTGCTACGGGACACCCTGTATGTAATTGTAGCAAAATATTAATAATTTTATATACAATTATGTAAAATTATATTGAAATTTTTTTCGAAGAAAAAGTTTATCTAATTAGAAATAATTATATCAAAATGCTTATAACTTCAAATTGAATTATACAAAATTATATTTCTTTTTCAAAGAAAGATATACATTAAATTACATAAAAATTTATACATAATATATTATGATGTATCAAATTAGGTATAAGTAATAACATCTAAACGACAGACATTTCCGAGATATTACGAGTTTAGTTGATATTGTATGATTTATATGTACATACATATATACGAAGATACACAATTTACGAACACATAATTTCAATCAAATATAAAAGACAAAGGATCCTTAAGGAAAATTTTAAGTTTAATATAATTACATTGGTTTACTTCGTTTTATATATGAGTTTTATATATGAAAATGTTCATATAAATACAAAGTATTACAAATAAATATATTTATAAAAATATACGAGTTTTTCATATTTACCACAAAAATGGACCTATTAAAAACTTGATCTAATTATATTTAAAAATATGTAATTATATCTAATTATATATATACCCAAGTAGCAATATGATGTCATTATGACGATGATTTAAGGTCATTTTTCGTCATTCGACGTCAGTGTACTAAATAATGACGTAAAATAAATGTGACATTTGTCACGAAATATTATCGTCATAAATATATCGTCATTTAATCGTCATTTTTAATGAATAAATAATGAAATAACATTATTAATGAAATAACATTATTAATTATCTTTCTCAATTAACTATAATATAACTGTAATATAATTATAATATAACTAAATAAGAAAAATATTTCCCATATTTAATACAGTTATTAACAAATTCATTAACAAATAAATAAAATATATACAACAATTTATAAACATTTTCATAAGAATAATGATTCTTATTAAACATAATATAGGTGCACGATTCTATATATGTAATTAAATTATCTACAAGAATTACATATGCAATCGAGATTTTAAAATTGAGATTATTTATATAATATATTTATATAATATATTAACATTCATTAACTAGATCTATCATATTTTAAACCGAGATTTTGTAATCATTTATTTGATCATTTCAGTAACAGGTTTCATTCCAATACCTAGATTAAAGCATCGAGCAGGATCTCCAAATAGATGGGACCAGTTTTAAAAACATGCCATAATACGAGATAAAAAATGTTTCGTCACTTTCTCTCATTTTTTTCATTTTTCATTTTTTTCATTTTTTTCACTTATTTTCTGTAAGAGGTGTCACATATATTATTTTCAGTACTAGCAGTCAATATCGGAATGCAACCGTAATTTTGTCATAAGTATGCATAATTTGATCTATTCATATATAATTATAAACAATTTTATCTATTTATATATAATTAAATCAGGTCAAAATCCAGGCATAATTAATTTACAAAATTATATATAATTATATATAATTATATACATAATTAGATATATAATTAGATATAAACTTTTCTTCTCAGGATATTCATGCCTTTTATGTCATTATTGATCACAAAAATTATCAAACATCACTTATTGCTGCTTTACAATTCTGTTTTCAAATATATTTTGTTTTAAACGTAAAGTATACGCCAGAAAGCCAGCATTTGGGATTTTTATTACAATGGAAATTATTTAATATTAGATATAAACAAGACAAAAATTCCGTTTTTAAATAACATATTGCAATATAATAAGTAATTTTATTTTATTACCACTTACAATTGCATTCTAAGATCACTTACAGGATATGAAATTGAAATAAATGAATATGTTCAGTGGTATTCTGTAAAGTGGATAGATTTACCAAATAAATTTCCTTATAATATACACATAATGAGTAACAGAAAGAATTACATGTACCTTTGCAATGATCTCAAAAAATAAATATTTATTTCTTTTAATAGAGTATGCCAAATTTCGAAAGCCATTTCATTTAAGTTGGATGTACTTAAGTCGCTGATTAGAAATTCTTTTCTTTTTCTATGTTGCTTCTATTATCATTATGTTATTGTTCCATCCCTTGTTTCAATAATTTGTGTTTCTGAAACAGTTGTACTTAATAGAGAAAACATAATAGAGAAAAAAGAAATAAAATCATAATCTATTATTAATAAATTGATAGAATAAAATTGCTTTATATATTAATATTTATAATAAAACTCTCATTACATTTATGTTGTGACGATATATACATTATTAAACTTTAAGATATATAATATGATATAATTTCTATAATATATAGTTTATAGTGATATTGCTATATACATGAACATCCATGTACATGCACGCACAAGATACATTTTTTTATTATATACATATAAAATTATATATATATAATTTTCTATTATATGTTTCTATTTATCTTATTTATCTTATTTTGATAGAGTAACATGAATGAAATATTTTTGTTTTGCATAATACTAAATATATAAAAGATAAATAGATAAATAATAATGATAAATATAGTGATAAGTTACTCTAGTAACGTGTTTGTTATAAAAATTAGTAATCAAGATTTTAATAAAGATTAGTTATAAGGGTTGGTTATATAAAAATTTACAAGGAAATGATTCCGATTGTAAAATTCCAAATGGGATGAGTCATAGCCTATTCGAAGGAAGGAGTTGGGTGTAGTAACACGGTAAAATAGTTTATGTGAATGGGCTTTGGTTTCTGAGAAAATTGCAAGTAAAGTTGGGCGCCCAATCAGCTGTGGAATAAGTACTGGAACCGTGCATCGATAAGCAGAAAAGTGGCGTAGCTGAGCAGCCTGAAGTGCGCAGTACTTTTTTTCATCCGTCTGACTCGAGTTCGAATCCCTGCAATGTTAAATTTTTTTTAAGTAAACGTTATATTTTTTAATACAATTAATTAATTTTTTTAAGCAAAAATATTAATCGTTACACAATTTTTGTTATGAATAATAATAATAAACAAGAGTTTAAAACATTTTAATTTTTAATTCTTAATTTTTAATTTTTAATTCTTAATTTTTAATTTTTAATTCTTAATTTTTAATTTTTTGCTTGGTACACGTCAAAGTTGGCATCCGAACGCGAAATTTTCTATAATATAAAACAGTTATGTTTTCCTTCAGATACTTATAACAAGAAATGTATTTGTAAAAATAATAATTCATTTAAAATGTTCATGATGTACGTTCTACTTGTTTTAAATGTTTCTACATTGATTTTCATTCACAAAATTGTATGGTAATGTCAACTTTTTACAAAAAATAATTGTACGGCAATGTCACACATACACAAAGTTTTATAATAAATAATTAAAATGTTTTAAATATTATGTCTAAATAAATGTTTAAATAGTATGTCTTGTTATTTATTATTATTCAATGAAAATTGTGCAACGATTAATATTTTAGCTTAAAAAAAATAAATTAAAAAAAATTAATTGTATTAAAAAATATAACTTTACTTAAAAAGAAAGTTAACACTACGGGGATTCGAACTCGCGTCGGACGGATGAAAAAAAAGTACCGCGCGCCTCAGACTGCTCAGCTACGCCACTTTTCTGCTTACTGCTGCACGGTTCCAGTTTATTTATTTCACAGCTGATCCCCAACTTTACTTGTAATTTTCTCAGAAATCAAAGTCCCTTCACATAAACCATTTTACCGTGTTACTATATCTTACCCCCTCCTTCGAATAGGCTATGGCTCATTCCATTTGGAATTTTAGAATCGGGATCATCTCCTTGTTAGTATAAAGGAGCTTTCCATCATCAAAATAATTTAAAACTTAAATAATCTGACAATTTTTGAATATAATTTACTTTAAATAAAATACGTTTAATATATATATCTTTTCCTCATTATCAATTTGCCATCTTTTATAATTTTTGTAGTAATATATTTTAATTTTTTAATATGTATAATAATATATCCATAAGACTCGAATAATATTTTTCTATAGTTGTAGAAAATACCTCTCTCTTTTAAAATAATTTTTCTTTTATAGAGACTAATAGATTTTAGTAAACAAATTTATTACTTATAGATTCTTTCTGCAATCGTAAACAAAAGAGATTATATGGTTTTATAGATACAATCTAAAAAACCAAATAATATTAATTTATCTAATATTTGAAAGTTTCACAATATGAAAGAATATTTAATCTGAATTTAATCTAAATTTTGAGTTATTGTTACGTTGTCCTTTATGTTGGATTTGTTTTCGATGTTTTATGAATAGTTCCATTATTTATTTAGAATCATATTTTCTTTAAGTAAAATAATAAATTACTAGTGTTCATTCTAAGTTAATATCACGCCCTTCGTGGATTTATCTTCGGCGTTTATGAACATTTCAATTTACTTCTTCAAGAAAAGAACAACAGAAGACTGTTTCAGATTGTTCCTGAACAAGTGATTACAATCCACTTGTTTAAAAACAATTTGAAACAGTTTTCTGTTGTTTTTCTCCCTGGAGAAGTGAACTGAAACGTTCACAAACCGTCAAAGATAAATCCACGAAAGGCGCAATATCAACTTAGAATGAACACTAGTAATTTATTATTTTACTTAAAAAAGAATATGATTCAAAATAAACAATGGAACTATTTAAATGAATAAGTAGTCATTTAAAAGAAACAATTGAATTGTTTAATTGAAATTAAAAAATTAATTATGCTAATGGAACTATTTAAACTAAATGGTTAAGTTGTCTAAACAATGAATTTTTTCAATTAAAAAAAAATTTAGATGAAATTTAGATGAAAAAATAAACATCTTTACTGAAAAAATTATATTGTTTTAAAACAATAACTTTTTCAATTTAAAGAAATAATGTCATCTTATTTACAAATATTTTATTTGAAGTAAAACTATTTATTATTTGAAAAATCAAACAATCGAATTTATTGAATCAATGATTGCTTTGTTTGGACTATTCCAAAAGATAAATTTCTTTGAATTTAATAAAATTTATTGAATCCAAAGAAATCTTTTTCTCTGTATATTTTTATAATAATGAGATGAATAATGAGATGAACCAATTGGTGCAAAGAAGACACGAAATTGCTTTATATAAAAATTATTTGCAAAATCTAACTACATATTTCTTTCATGAAATCGCGCAGGATTGAGAGATTAAAAAGTTATTAAAAAATATGCCATCGCTGAAACTCTTCTTAACGAGTACATTCTCCTCACGAGTACATGAGAAATTCTGCTAGAACTACCGAGAACTGTCGCTAAAATTGCAATAAATAATCGGCGCGATATTATTCTTCCGAGTGCCGTATCGTATTTATAATAACATGAAAAGTGAAAAAGTAATTGTTTAAATTTTTTTCTTGAAATTACACATAATGAATCGAATATTAGTATTATTCGAATATTAACTACAATTGTTGTTTAAAATGATAATATTTATTCTATTCTAGTACTTTAGAAGGAAAGATATTAGACTACATTCGCGAAGTTAGTATTTAATTTAATTTTTTGTTATTAAAAAAGCTATAAATATTATAAAGAATAAAATATTTAATAATTGTAATAACGTTGACGCGAGTCTCGGCGTGATAAGAAGCGTGAGCGGCAATTCATCCTTCTCCTCGCCGCGCCGAGTGCCGGGCGGCCAATGTCGTTACGCTGGGCTGTCCTACGGATTAGGCGGGCGAGTGCTTTCTCCCCGCGCGTTCTTATTTGTGCAACTTTAATATTTAATAACTTGAAAATTATTGCGAATATCGCAAAATGGTATAAGATATTTTTATTTATCTCGCTCCTGTCTATCTTCTCACGAGCGGTATTACACATGCTATGGGACATCCTGTGTGTGTGTGTGTGTGTGTGTGTGTGTGTGTGTGTGTGTTGTGTGTGTGTGTATATATATATATTCATTTATACAACTATCAAGCATTAATAACATCCAGATTTTTCTTCTATTTTCATTGATTTTTAAAATATTTATTATAAAAAGAATAAAAAAGGAACTTAAAAATATTTAAAACATTAATTGATAAGATTAAATTTGATAACTGGATTGGATGATACTGATAATCATTGATCAGAGATTATTGTAATTTACAAAGTTTTTACGATAGTTTTTGGAGATGAAGGTCTTGCTACAGTCAAATCTAGACGTGATCCTGCCGCTGCAATAAGTGGGACGGTCAAACAACAATCACAGTCCTCTGTGTTAATTTCATTTACTCGGAGAATCCTATCATATGGTCGCAAAATGCCATCGCATGGTCCACCGGGTCGCAAACAATTTATGTAAACGCCTCGTTCGTAAAGACCGTCTGATACTGAGAAGCCAAAATCTTCATAAACTGAATCTTTATGAAGTGATACATACACTATTTGCTGAGACTTATTGTTCGAACCACTGGTGCAGTCTTGTGTCCTAAAGTTTAAAGATAAAAAATGTTTATATCAACAATTAATTTAAAAAAACATTTTAATTAGTAGATAATTAATTGATACCCAGTATATGTCGATATTGGTAAATCTAATTGTCCACTGTCTGTGGAAGCTGAATCCCAAAGCCTGAATATTTCCGGCATGATACCACTATTATCTTCCAATTCATCCCAAGAATCCATTGCACTGTCCATGCTAGGAAGACTCTCCCTGCCCGAACGTAATGGATTGGTTGGAAATTGCATTTGAACTGTGTCGTTTCCTATACTGGATTCTCTATAATAGTCTCTGTAAAATAATTTTTTTAGATATTTTTGTACTAAGAGTTTTTAGAATAGTTTTAAAGTTAGTTTCTTAGAATAATCTTTAATTTTTTTTTAAGATATTTTTTTGTTTTTTATTAAAAATATTAGAAATAAATTTTTTCTTTCATTTAAGATCGACTGACTATATTCTAGATAATTTTTAAAATATATTACATTCTCACTTTGCATTAATTTTATTATATCAAAATTTTATTATATCAAATATTTATATTGATGTTTTTGCTCCTTTTTTTAATGCGTTTATATTGTTTGCATTTTAATTTTAGAGTTCAGAGAGATTTTAACATATATGTAATACTATTATATGGCTAGCGAAGCTTTTAGCGATACCGCAACACTACGGTGCAGACAATGCTCGTCTGTCTTTATCACTGTTTATTGTAAAGCGTATGCGTGATATTTCTCCTTCCACTATGGTCTAAGCCAATGCGAATTGTTTCATAACTGAGAAGATTATTCGGCAAAATTCGCATTGTATGAATACTATAAATATTAAACAAATTTTATTAAATGATATTTTTAGACAAATAGGGATTCCTTTCGATAACGACAATAAGCGTGATCATATTATGACACAGAATATTTTGGATAATTACCGAACACAACTGTGTATCTATTAAACGATATCTATTATAACGATATTTATTATAATGAAATTTATTATAATGATATATTTAAATATTCGATTATTTTCAGAAGCAAAACAAAAATGAATATTTACGAAATAAATACACTAAGCTAATTTTGTATAAAAATCAATAACTTTGTATATTTGAACATTGTCATTTTTGTAAATAAAAAAAAAGAAATTGAATTATGAATTTGAGTTTTATTATTATTTATTATTATTATTATTTTATTTTATTATTATTAGTAAATAAAAAAATGAAACCATTATAGATGCTTTCCATATTTATTTTTCTTATTAATTATCAATTACTTAGGCCCGGTTGCACCAATATTATTTGGGCTTTAAGCGAGACTTAATACATAAAATACATGACACATATTATATATTAAATGCCATTTAAAATTCAAAATAATGTTCGTGCAATCGAGCCTTAATTCTTTTAATAAAAAAAAAGATCTGTTTATTTTGTCGTCACGCTTGCGCATTAACGATTATTAAACACTGTTCCCACTCTTTTCTATAGAGCCAATAGCTGTCCATCTTCTATCCTTCAGTGTTGGGTTTACTCTCGTTTATAGGAAAACTGTTCCATAGCCATATAGTAATATTACATATATAGATTTTAATATATATACAATTACAATTTTTCTGACAGATAAGATAAACTCACAAAAATTAGAGGAACACTTAATTTTTTTTTTTTAAATAAGCAAACTTCAGACAGTTGTGATTTTATTAAAAATGAACGAAATTTAAGTCGAAAAAAAGGATTTGCAAGCTTAAAATCTTTATTTTTGAGAGATTACTATATTTTTTGAGTTTCTGTGAATTTGATAATTTTTATACATAGAAAACTATGAGCGAGAAGAAATGGGAAATTTTTTCTCTTGGATCTGTGATATATAAAAAATTGTAAAAATGTTTAATTTTTTAATGTGAAAGCTTGAAATTTTTTCATAAGATCATTCTTTAAATATCTACAATTTTTTGTTATTACGAGTTATCATGGATTAAATATAAAAATGAGCATTTTGACTTTGATTCATAATTCCGTTAAAATTTATCGTAATTAAAATAAAAGATTCTGAAAGCTGAAATTTTGCTTTATCGAACGGTATGATTGTAAATCTTTTTTTAAGAATATATAGATAATAAATGGTTGGGAATAACGTAAAAAAAATTTTTCGGCAATTTTTCGTTTTTTCATTTTAGTCCAAGAAATATTAATATAAAATAACAAAGAAAATTTATTCTTTATGCTTTTTGTATTTTTAAATACCCATTCAAAAAGAAATTTGCCAAATAGCTGTAAGATTTTTTTTTCATGGTGACTATTACAGTTTTTTGAGACAAATGTATAAAGAATTGTGAAATTGTAATTTAATTTTAATAGAAAAAAATTGAACAAATGTTGAAATTTGAAAAAAATGCTCTCTCTCTCTCTCTCTCTCTCTCTCTCAGCGTTAGCATTATTCAAAACATATCAGGAAGTTGCACATATCGAATGTATGCTATGGATTATGGATTTATCATCGAGAAATATGATTAGAATGAATAAAAAGATGTCTTGTAAATAATAATATATGCTTTGCAGACTTGATTTATGTTATGCAATGTGCAAAATTTTATAACGATACGTCTTCCACGCACCATTCTAATTGTAAGTGCGACCGGGCTCCGTGCCCGTTACCGAACACACTGATCGACGCACGCGCCCGTAAAACCGAACGCACCGTCACGTGCGTGTCAAATATCGCCAACGACTTGCGCTATTTTGTAAGTTGCAAAATAACAAAACGCGACGGGTATATAAATCCGGCCGATTCCCGATACAACACCAAACCGATTCGATCCTTCGACTTGTTTTCATCTTCGACTGATACCGAAAATCGAGACCAGGCATTCCTGATCTCCGCTGAGCATATTCAACACCAGATATCATCCCTCTGCCAAAGAGAAAATCGGGACAAAGCATTCTCAGTCCCTGTCAAACATACTTGGCTCTCGCTTCTCCGAGATAGAGCAGTCTCAGTCTCAACGCTTCCTTGCTAACGATACGAGCAAACCGGGACGGAGCATTCTCAGTCTCCGACAAACATACTTGTCACTCGTTCCTTCTATGTTCCCACTCCGAAACGGAGCATTCTCGGTCTCACCATTCTTACTATTACACGAGCACACGGGACGGAATATTTTCGGTATCTCCGACAAGTATACTTGTCTCTCATGTAAAATCCATGAACGGAAGTATTCTCACTCCTGGTATTCGAACGCGCATCGATTACGCGGCAATATCGAATAGCGCAGCAAGCACTGCGAGCGCTACTGACGAATCGCTATTCAACCAATCACGCGCCTACGCGACCAGTAAGCCCCGTCACGAACCAATATTTCGCTCCGACGCACGCGCCGCGCACTTCGTACACCTCGCATATTTCACGCGCACCAAAAGTCACACATTAAACAGGACGTAACACCTGCCAACAAGCGAGGCAAATCAACACTGTGTATCCACATCAATCAAATCGAATAAATATATTTTTACCAATATCTGAGTCAAATAACCTTATTAATTTCCGAATCCGGTAACCGATGAGCACGTCCGCGCACCCGAACTTGCACGACACCGCCCGGCGAGGACGGACCGTTATAATTTTTATGTGAGGTATAATTTATAATTCTTTGAAATCGATTTACCGATCATACAAGTGCTTACCAGATAGCAAAGTGCTAGACATAGCTTGCGAAGCGCTATCGAGAAACTTTCCTGCGAGATTTCTCCCTCATGCAAACTGCGGGATGCTTTGTCACTAGGTAGCTATATTTTTCGTAAATAAAAATGCTTAAGCTATGATACTTAATGCTGCGTACTGAACTTTATTGCTATCCATATATGGAATAATCCGCTTCATTATTTTGGTTATTTTAACGATTAATTAACGGTATTCAATGATCTTTCAAATTTTTTAATTATTGTTATTTTCTTGTTATTATTTTCTATTATTGATTTTTTTATAATTGTACTTTTTTTTATTTTTGGTATTCTTTTTATTATTGATATTTTTTGTTTTTCCTTTTATCTCTTTTTGAACTGTTTACGGATGAATCTAGATTTTGATTTTTTAACAATTTGGTTTTTGACAGACGAGTTCGAGTTTAGCAACGTTGTGGAGAATGCTATTCGGACGACTATATCGATTCGAGCTTTTCATGGTGGTTCTCTAATAATGTGGACAGAAATATCATGGACATCTTTAGTAGTCATTCCTCCACTAGAATTGACTTCTACGATATGTCCATGGACGTAGTACACATGGATTCTGAACGCTCTTTGTTCTGTCTAATCGAGTGAAGCCAACATCTAGAAAGAGAGCAAGAATAGAGGGGCTCGTTTTCTTACTGCGCCATTTATCCACGCAGAAAGAGATAGGGGCTCGATGTTAAAGGCTATATTGGCTTCACTTTTCTGATCGTATGCGGAGTCCATGTATACTTCGTCCATAGATATGTCTATGAAATATTGCAGCCATATGATTTACCTATGAAAAATCAAATTGATCGAAGGTTTAGCCTATTGCATGATAGCACACTGCTCGTTACATGTAGCAATTTCTAAGGAATTATTAAATTGAAGCATTATTATATCCGCTAATGAGTCTCGATTTGAATTCAATCAAGCATGTTTGGAATATGTTAGACCCACGTAGCACAGCAGCGCGTACAAAATGCTTTAAAAGCGCTATTGAGTTTTCAATAGCGCTTTTAAAGCGGTTTGCACGCGCTGTTTTGCACAGCTGTGCTATATGGAGAACGTAGAGTACACGAAAACTATTCTAATGTTGTTCTAATGTTGTCAAAACTCTTCAGTAAACCTGGCAACGAATTCCTCAAGCAAATATATCATTGCATTAATATGCAAACCGATTACGAGCAGTCATTCAAAATTTGAGTAAAAGGAAAAATGCCTTATTGAATTTATTTTTAAATTTTAAATTTTAGCTCTTACACACATCATCCATTCATACAAATCAAATATATACATACATACGTGCGCACGCACAAGAAAAGGTTTGGAGTTAAAAAAATGTCGCAAAAGTGACAAGTTGTGAGATCTCAATGCAAACATATCATACAACAAAGCATAAATCTGACCATGCGACTTCCTAATCATGTTTTGAATAACGCTAACGCTGAGAGAGAGAGAGAGAGAGAGAGAGAGAGAGAGAGAGAGAGAGAGAGAGAGAGAGAGAGAAAGAGAGAGAGAGAGAGAGCACTTTTTTCAAATGTCAGTGAAAAAAACTAAACAAACTTTTTTTTATTCTTGTTAATATTTATAATTAATAAAGGTCAAGTCATTGCACTGAAAATCAATTTTTTAACGTTACTTGAATTTTACTTTTATTTTTTCTTTTTTTCCATTAAAATTAAGCAATTTTACAATATTTTGTATGTTTCTCCCAAAAATTGTAATGAATCAATGAAAAAATTCTCCCAGTTATTTGACAAAGGACCCCGCAGAGATCTTATGGAAATGTATCCTCGGTTAAATTGGCTGGAATTGAAATATGTTGTTCTTGATGTCCCAAACAACAAAAGTCTCAATAGATTCGACTCTAAATTCTATACTTTTCCGTCCAGAATCGTTTAAATTGGTAGTCTCCCTATGATTGTACCGTGCTTTCTCACGAATCAAGTATGTCTTTCTATATATACACATATACAGGGTGATTAAGAACAATCTTGTCCCCCATGTCCTTGCAAAGACATATTTCTGAATTAATTCTGAAACGATTTTTCGTCTCAGAAATTTTGTCCGAAGCTTACATTTTAAATTATAAATGGAAAAAAGTTAGCAAATTACGAGACGTGTACGGAAGGTAGGCAGGGACGGCGCAACTCATCGTCCGATGCAGGCGATTACCGCAGGGCGCTTGCTGCGTCAGCGTGTACTATATGCGATAGTATGCACATATGTGATTCCCCATTCCCTCTCTCTCTCTCTCTCTCTCTCTCTCTCTCTCTCTCTCTCTCTCACATTTACTTATCTTATAAAGATCTCTATGATATCTTTATACCGTTGTAGCTTGATGGATGAATAATTTCATCGTAGATGAACAATGCCCCATGTGACGCGCACGCACGCACGCACGCACGCACGCACGCACGCACGCACGCACGCACGCACGCACGCACGCACGCACGCACGCACGCACGCACGCACGCACGCACGCACGCACGCACGCACGCACGCACGCACGCACGCACGCACGCACGCACGCACGCACGCACGCACGCACGCACAGAGTAATAAACCAGAAACTTTTTCATTTAATAAATTGTATCGCGTATCAATACGTTCACTGATTTACTCACACACTTGATGGATAGAATGAATCTATTAGTTTGTTATTATCAATCTATCGATTAATTATTCGGTGACTAAAAATGATTTGAAGACAGAAATGCACATTACATGTAATCACTAAACTCAAAAGTTCTCTTTTATAAATTGTAAATTGGCGGGAACTTGGGGTGTCCATAAGAACGAAACGGTCTACGGAAGCTTCCCCCTCTCCTTGTCCGAAAATTCAAGAGAAAAGTGCGCAAGATACAAACATAAAATAAAGAAGCATCACGGAAGAAGAAAGAAGAGAGAAGATGACCTCGCAGCGGCACGGAACTTCCGGGAAGAGTGAAATTTGGGACTGGTTCGGTGCTCGGTAATTCGCAGCAGCAGCTCGGGGTAGAGCAGGAAGCCGACAGATTCCTTGAGAGGTTCATGGAAAAAGCCGCCGGGGATTTTTCTGCGAGGGAGTTCCCTGGAATTGTCGGGACGACAATTTCGAAGAGGAGAGAGGGTATTACGATCGAGCAGTGTTCCGCTCGACGCTACCCTCATTTCCCAACGATTTCCAACCTGAAGATCGTTTCTTGCCGACGCGGTCGTCAAGCGATTGTTAAGTGTTGTTTGGCAAGAGAGTCGACGGCGCGGCGCGAAAGTTTGAGCCGTATCGCGGCGAATTCTAATTTTATTGTAAAAGTTCTTGTTAATACTCCCGTGCTTCAATGTATAATAAAGTGTGTTTCTTCCTTAAACTTTTCTTCCTTTCCTGCCGCAAATGCGACATTATTATATGACAATAATTTAGAAAACAACGAAAGAAATAACAATAAATAATGCACAAATAGCCGAAGGAATGTGAATAGAATTGGCCGTGATCGGGCGAGACGGCGATCGGTGCGTGTTTATACAGGTTACACGTTTTTATACAGATGAGGTATTGCTCCGGCGGTCGGCGCGATACTGATGTCGCTAATGTGGTGATGCGGAGCGCACGAGGCGTGCGGCGGTATCACACGTGTATTCGTGGACCTTTAAACGCGGCGTTTTAAATCGCGTACGCATATGACCATGTGCGTTGACTTCGTTCGCGAAGGTGGAAGTTTCGCGGAGAGAATTATGACCACTCGAGTCGGAGAGCGGGTGTACCCGTTCCCTGCCGAGTATATTCGGCTGGCGGAGGTGTGCCCCTTGCCTTGACGGAGTGCCGAGTGAACTTGGCCAGCTGGGGAGGATCCCAGCTCTGGCGGAAGGTTTCGGTTGTTCTTGCCGAGCATACTCGGCTGCCGGGCGTATCCCGGTGCTCGGAATCAGTTGGATGTTGTATCGGGGGGCACCCGATACTTGGCAACGGAAATCGGTGGTGGCGGAGTCGGATCGAGCGGACTCGATGCGCTGGGGAGACCCCACCAATTTTCGGCTTGCCGTGGAAGGTTTCGGAGACGGTTTCGGCCAAGCCAAGCGAACTTGGCGCGTTGAGGAGGGCCCCAATATATCTCAGACTTTCTACCGGATTCGGATACTCGCTTTCCATGAGACGGGCTCTTAGAAGGCGAGCGCGGAACAGGATGATTTTCTGCCTTTTTATAGCGATGCCTTTTTATATACCCGAGATCGACCTCGGTATTTTTCGGTCGGATCGATCAGATTGGTTGATCTCGGAAGTAGCATCCCCCTCTATAGAAGCGGAGAAAAAGGTAATTGATTTTTTGGGAAGATAAGGAATAGGAGCGGGGAGGTCTAGGAGTAAGAAGAGGAGTTCGGTGGTGCGGTAACGGCGCGGCGCTTCTAGATGCGGTCGTGGCGTGGTGCGAGGCGCTCGCTCGCTTTCGTGGTGCGGTGTCGGTGCACGTTAGTGCTTGCTGGCGCGACGCGTGGTGCGGCGTGGGGGGAATACCACGAAAACATTCATGGATTCATGGTATTCCGCGCTCTAACTCCGACGCTTCGGAGTTTCGCGAATTTTACAAAAGATTAAAATAGGCGTAAACGCCTTTTGCGGTCACTGCTGCACTCCGCCGGATGGTCGGTCGGGCGAACATTGGAGAAGGAACGGAGCGGAAGGATGCGCGTCGTTACAACGTCACTTTCACTAACTTTGAGTGAATGTGTCTTGAGAACAGAACTGTCCCTTTATGATACTATCACGAGTCACAATAGCCAAGTACTAATTCGAACATAGACATATGACATATATAGACCGAGCCCTACGAGGGGTAACTGATATTTGCGGTAAGGAGGGCACTCGTCTGACTTCGATTATTTTTGTAAGTTCTCGAATATATTCGGCTTCTTACGTGACTGTCATATTGTAATTAGTGATTCTTAACTTAACTATGATACATAAAAATAATTTAAACTAATTAATAATGCGAAACATGCTGCTTTCGTTATTTTATATAAAATATTTTCTGTTGTTTCTTAAAACAAAATAGTCTTTAAAATTTAGAAAGTAGAACTTAAAAAAATACAATGTAAAGGATTTATAACACAAAGAAAATTCAAAATCACTGATACAATTTCGCATTGGAAATATTGAAAAAAAAAACACATTATTCATTTCATTTAATATTTACATATTAAATATATTATTGATACATTTAACAAATTTTATATTTATACCATTTGATATTTTTTATAATATTATATTTTTATAAATGTATAATCTTATGTATTGCTTGTTATTCTTACTAAACGCTCTCTCTAATGTAGGAAGATAGTAATGTAAATTTTTACAAAAAGGTTGAATAAAATAAATGCTTATATATATGTTTATTCTTTTTATATTATTCCTTATATTTATCCTTTAAATAATAATTAATTAAATAATATTAATTTATTAAATTTATGTCTATCGCTTATTTCAACTTCTTATACATAATGCGTCAATCTTGTTTTTGTATATAATTGTATAATTGCACGTAATAAATTATTTAAATGATTTGAAAAAAAATCTCGGTCATTTATATGTTTTTTTAATTCGGAAAAAATATTATTTATAAAATGTACCATAATATTATTTGTAAATTTACTCATATTAAATTAATCTAACGTTCTATGTATATATATATAAGTAGTTAAAGTTTTTTCTATATTCTTACATATGTTTGTTAGAGTTTTTGATGGATATAATAATAATTCTCTGTTTTTAATATTTATTAAATTACAATTAACATCTGTACTTTGTTCCATTAATGTTTCAATTACATACAACGCAAAAACTCATTACTATTTTAATATATTTTTACTTCAAACGACTAATTTCTTCAAACTTTCATTTACCACTATTCAAATGGAGCACAAAACATAAATAAATCGAATATTACCGAGTCTACTCGAAATGAACCGATGTCAGACGAGTGCCCTAGAGTGCCCCTCGCCCTGTATATCAGAACCTCTCTTGTCTAAAGTGGCAGCTCGGTCTATATATTTCATATGTCTATGAATTCGAGCGATATGCGATATGCATAATGGCCGAAAAGAGAGAGATCTAGTGAGAGCGCGCACTAGAGAAGCGCCGGAAGCGCTTCAAGCGGCCTTCCCACGATGATGCATAATGTATGTGTGCGTGCGGTGCTGCCATCTAAGAACTAGACACCCGCGCGCAACTTTCATCGAGAATATAAGCTCATTCTCGAACACCCTAAAAGGAACAGATAAATTATTATAGAAACCTTCTTTTCTTTTTATAATAAATATTCAAAATGTCTGCTGTCCATTCTGATGGACAGCAAGCTCTCATACGTTTCAGTAAATTTTCCTGAGTTTTCTCCATAACTTCGTTGTCGATCGACCAAATGGCATGGTGAAGTTTGTCATTTAATTCTTCGACATTCTCGGGAAACTATCTGTAAATGATTTCTTTGCAGTATTCCCACAAGAAAAAATCTAATGAATTGAGATCTGGGGATCTTGCAGGCCAACGTATCGGACCATATCTGCCCATCCAATGACCGGGAAATTGCTGATTTAAAAAGTCTGTGATTATTTCTGGCGTTATATGGACCAGCACCGTCCTGTTGAAATAAAATTTTATTTCTGTTTAACGATAATAACGGTATCTCTTCCAAAAAGTCCGGCTGATTTTCTGATAAAAATTCCAAATATGATGCGCTATTTAATCTTTCTGAAAGAATAACTGGATATTTTTGTACCCATAATCCCAGCCCAGACGTTCAATTTCTAACAAACTTGATAATTTCTAAGTCGTGTCACTCGAGCATTCTCGTCGTCTCACATATGTATATTATGCGAGTTCAAAATTCTTTCTCGTGTGAACAGCGATTCATCACTGAATATTACACGAGAAGGAAATTCTCGATCTTCGTCTACTCTTCTCAGGAAATTCTCGCAAAATCCCTTTCTTCGAAAATAGTCTTCTTGTCGCAAATGTTGCATGCGAGTATAATGTTAAGCATGTAATTTTTCTTCTTTGAGTATTTTTTTGACGGTGGAATAAGATAATCCGTGTTCTCAAGCAATGTCCCGAATATTAGTTTTAAATTCTTGCTCAACACCACGAAGGACTGTTTCCACGTTTCGTAAATTTCTTACAATATGATGTCTACCAGTGTCCTTTCTTTTTGGTAACACGCTTCCGATTTTATATAATCTTTGAGCCGCTTTAAGTATAACATTTAAGTATAAAAGTTTAAGTATAAAATTTTTTATAGAAGGATATGCCGGAATATTATGTATACATATTATATATTGAGATAAAATGAAAGCTACTACCACTTATGTTAGATACATATCATTTGAGTTAAATTAGATTAAACGCAATTTTATATCATTTTGAAAAAAAATTAAAGCTACTATCATTTGGGTTTTAGAATAAGAAGACTTCAATGAGAATACAAAGATACGAATCATTAATTGTATAGCTAGATCTTGGATGTCTTGCTCGGTTCGAATATAATTCAACATATCTCCTCGCAGCAACGTGATATTGCCCTTGATACTCGTCAAGTAGCATCATCATGTCGTAATACTCTTTGTTCGTGTAGGCTGCCATCGTTCATGTTGTCAATGATGTTTTAATAATCAAAGGAGTGAGGTATCGATATCATCCTGATAAGGACATTAAAAAATCAAAAGATTGTTGATGTCGTCCTGACAAGGACGTCCTAATAATAAAAAAATTATTGAGGAAGTATCGATGTTGTTCTGATAAGAACGTTTTAATAATCGGAGAATTATTTAGTGAGTTATCGATGTCGTTCTGATAAAAACGATTTAATAACCGAAGGATTGTTGATTGAAGTCTCGATGTCGCTCTGAGAACGTCCTAATCGAAGGTTTATTGATTGAAGTATCGATCGGTTCACTTTATTTATACGGTATTGGTGGGAGGTCGATGTCCCCTCTCCGCCCCCTCTGTCGAATGAGACGTTGGGATCCGCGCACCACTATCTGCGACGGGCAAAATTTTTATGTAAAAAAACTTGACGCTACTAAATCTTGATTGAAATAATAATAAAATAAAAATGACAAATTTTTATTTATAAAAGTAATGACAAGATTTAAGGAATACATTATTACTTTAAATAGTTTTATTTTTTTTATCTAGCGCTAAGTTTTTTTACATAAAAATTGTTTTATTTAAATTAAATTTTTTTCATTTTGTACTATTACCTCTTTGTAATTATTAATTCTTTGTAATTAAATTTTCCATTCGATTTAAATATACGTGTATTTAAAAATTTTTTATAGAAGGATATGCCGGAATATTATGTATACATATTATATATTGAGATAAAATGAAAGCTACTACCACTTATGTTAGATACATATCATTTGAGTTAAATTAGATTAAATTTTATATCATTTTGAAATTTTATATCATTTTGAAAAAAAATTAAAGCTACTATCATTTGAGTTTTAGAATAAGAAGACTTCAATGAGAATACAAAGATACGAATCATTAATTGATTTACATTTTTTAAAAACAATTCTATATTTAACTTTCGAAGTGGCACTATAACTTGGCATCACTTTTTTGATATCAAATCTTTTATATAGATCAGTGCTCGGAATTAATTGCCCTTTTCGGCTCGATTTTGAAGGCGACGCCTACAGTTCCCCCATTACCGCTCGAGACTTGATGGCCGAGTCGTAGTCTTATACCTCAGGAACATCTTATATTAAAAATGCACCGTTTTCGCTAAACTATTATTAAATCATTTTTTTATTAAATTATTTTTATTTTTACAAACATTAAATTTTCTTTTTAATATATTTTATGTGTTTTATAATATTTAATGATAATAAATACGTTTATAATAAAATTATTACATAATAATTAGAATAATTAAAATTTTACAATAGGTTTCCACATCACTCATAAGATATTATTGTTGACGTATTTTTTAAAAGTGATTTCCATAGTAATTTCCGTACTTAATAGTTTTCTATTTTATTGAAAGGAATCAAATATATGACTTCATAAGAAATGAAAAATAAAAGTGTGACCGGTATAATTTTTCTTTGTTTAGATGTTAGATGGAAAATTAATTTCATTTTCTATGTTGTATGCATGATTTTAGTAGAGATGATATATCAATAGAAATTTTGAGAATTAGTTTGCATCAGCAGAGATAGTAATGCATTGTTCAAAGAACGTTTTTCTTTTCTTGTGCATCACTATCCTCGTTGATGCGAAGTTCTTCTAAAATTTTTGTGGATATATCATCTCTAGTAGAATCGTGTAAACGACCCAAAAAATCAAATTAGTATTTTTATACATCTTCCTTTCGTTTTTTTTTATTCTTTATATATCATATTTTACAATATAGAATTTTATTTTCCTGCCAAGTCATATATTTGATTTCGTATTTTTTAATGAAATAGGCCTACTGGGGAAACCACTAAAAAGAAAACGCAATAATATCTCATGGGTGATGCTGAAACCTATTGTTAAAACTTTAATTATTCTATTTACTATGTAATAATTCTATTATAAACGTATTTTATTATTATTAAATATTATAAAACACATAAAATATGTTAAAAAGAAAATTTAATGTTTATAAAAATAAAAATAATTTAATAAAAAAATTGATTTAATAATAGTTTGGCGGAAACGATGCATTTTTAATATAAGACGTTCCTGAGGCATAAGGCTACGGCGGCTCGGCCGTCAAGTCTCAAGATAGTGGGTAGTGGGTAGCGGTAATGGGAGAACTATAGGCATCTTCGAAATCGAGCCGAAAAGGGCAACTAATTCCGAGCTTGATATAGATGATATACATGTAACGCGGTCGCGTCGCTTGACGCTCGTCGGTGTCCGGGTTCGAGAGGAGGAGAGACTCAAGCGTACGCGGACACAGATTGCAGCAAAAAGATCGTGTATTGGTAAAAAGATAGATACAGAGTATTGCAGAGCCGGGTGATGTTGCAGTGTCACTGGTAGCAAAGCGGAGACGCAAAGCAGAGACGCCAAGCGATTGGCGTAAGGCGGCGAGAAGCGCAAGACAGGTGCGCCATGCGGTCGACAACAGTTTATTTACACGTGACTATGGCGCAGTTACAACTAAAGAACTTAGAGCTACCGGCTTATAACTAACGGACTTAATTTGTATCGCATGCACTTACAAGCTAATGCTAGGTTGGACGGCGAAGTATTGTGGGCAGGGCCGAGTGTCACGTCGAGCCCTGCCTTCGCAACGGAAACCGGCGAAACCCGGTGGAGCTGAGCGAAATCTCAGCCCGAGGCATGGTGACAGGAGTCGGCGAAACCCGACAGAGCTAAGCGAAACCTTAGCCCGAGGCGTGGTGACAGGAGTCAGCGAAACCCGACAGGGCTGAGCGAAACCTCAGCCCGAAGGTAGAGAGAACCGGTGAAACCTGGCAGAGCGAAACCTTGGCCCCGAGAGGTAGTAGGTACTGGTCAGGTCGGTGTCAGGAGTCGGATCGCAGGATGGGATCTGGTCTCGATGTCTCGGCCGGCCAGGCTTATATACCCGGCCGGCATTCCCCACTGCGCGCCGTCGGTCCGGCGGTGGGGAGTCGGTATCGCGTGGGGCACCATGAGAGATAGCGTGAGCGAGACGGCGCGTGCGGCGTACAGGCAAGCGAGTGAGACAGCGCGAGCGGTGTGCATGCAAGCAGGATAGATAGCGCAGGATAAATAAGCCAAGCGTATATCTATATATATATATATATTTGGTACAAATAACGGCCCTGCCGTTACATCACCCCCCTCTTTAGGTGCTGTTGCTGGCGCGGCGTAGGCGGCTGCTCCGGAGGGTCCCGTCGGTATTGAACCACAGGAACCACTGACCCTCTGGGATCCACTGTCGGTACCGCCGGGAGGTGTGTACCGTGCGGCACGTGGAGCACCGTTCCTGCAGCGACTCTTATCTCCACTGGCCCGGGGGCGCGCGGTCCCACCGCATGGAGCGGCCGGGTTGTTGGTCGGCTCGCTATTGGCAATGGGGTTTTCGGCAGCGTTGGCCTTGGCCCGGGTTGCCGCTCAACGCTAACGCGCCTCGGTGCGTTCGGCGCAGGTGTGGTCCGGGCTGCTGCGCATGCGACCGGGGCGGGCCGCGTGGTCCTGGGCCTCGGCGGTGGCCTCCGCTCTTGTAATCGCCGTCGATCCGGTGGTGGCAGGGTCAACAGAAGGAGGGCCTTCCTTCTGTGATCGGCGTCAGACCGTTGGATCACGGTTTCCACCCGCGGGAGTGGTCGCCGGGATGGGTCGGGCGCTCGCTCCGGTGCGCCGCGTGGTGGATTGGCGGTCGTTATCCTTAGCGGGTCCGGGAGGCTATCGACGTCGTCGTCGTCGGACCAGTGTCCGAACAACTCCTCGAGCTGTCTCTTCTCGGCGTCTGTTGGCATCGTTGCTACTGCGGACTAACTGATTGTTTGGCTATTTAGTGCATGGTCTTTTATACGCGGGCGTGGAATGTTCGGAATGCGGCGCGCGTTGTTTTTGCGCTTGTTTCGATGCGTTGATAAGCTGGTGGCGCCCTCGGTCGTTGTCCGTGTGTTTCGCATGTGCGGATATCCCCGATCGGTAACCGTGATTCTACTGATCGGTCGATGCTGCACTGGCGTAGCAGGGCCGGTCGTTACTTGGTGGGTTATCATCGGTTTTGGACTGCGCCTTCAGGTCCTGTACATGAACCTATCGGTGCCAGCGTCCGCGGGCGTCCCGTAGGTCGACGATGACAGGCGAGATAATCTTCCGGACTTCCAGGAGTCCCACGAATTTTGGAACCAGCTTGGCATTGAACGCCTTGATCTTATTGAACAGGACGTGGTTCCTTTTCCACACTCATTCTCCGATTTTTGGCTTCCATTCCCGCCAACGCAGGTTATAATGCCGTTCCTGATGTTGGAAGGCAAGCCAAATTCACTCTCACGAGTTCGTAGGCCTCTTGCAACTGTCGGTGCGTCGTTTCTAAAGCCGGAATGTTTCCCGGGTGCCGTCGGTTCTCCGGGTAAGGTCGGACGAGCTCCCTGTCATGGTTGAGGTAGGCAGGAGTGGCCCGACAGCCTGGAGCGAGACCTGACGGGGCTTCCAGGCATTGAAGCCACCGGAGGGACTGGTGGTCGGTGAGCACGGTGAACCGATATTCCTCCAAGTAGTCCCGCATCCGGCGAATCCCCCAGATTACGGCGAGGCATTCCAGCTCAGTGGCGCTGTAGTTCCGCTCGGAGGGGTTTAACGTGCGGCGTACGCGATGACCCGTTCTCCTTCAGTCAGTCATTGTGTTAGGATGACGCCTAACTCGTGCGTGCTGGCGTCTGTCTGCAGGGTGAAAGGCAGCTCGAAATTGGGGCACGCGAGTATCGGAGCGAAGATTAGAGCGTCCTTGAGACGTTGGAAGGCCTTGTTCTCGACGGCGGTCCAGGCCCAGCGGGCATTTTTGCGAGTCAGGCATGTTAGAGGTGCGGTTACGGCGGAGAAGTCCGCGATGAAGTGTCGATACCACGACGCTAAGCCCAGGAACTGACGAACTTGCCGGAGATTGGTGGGCGCTGGCCAATTGACGATGGCGCTCACCTTTGCCAAGTCGGTGCGGATTCCGCGGCGGTCAATAAGGTGACCCAAGTATCGGAGGCTGTCCCGGCAGAAGTGGCACTTGTCGGCGTTGAGTCGGAGTTTGGCGGCTCGCAGACGCCGGAAAACCTCGGCTAGGTGTTGCAGGTGCCTCTCGAAAGTCGGGCTGGCCACGATGATGTCCAGATACACGAGGACGTTGGGCTCGAGCTCTGGCCCCAGGATAGAGTCCAGGAGGCGCTGGAACGTGGCGGGAGCCGAATGTAGTCCGAACGGCATGGTTTGGAACTGCATGAACCCCCTCCCCAGCACGGTGAACGCGGTGACTGGTCGGCTTTCGGGTGCCAGCGGGACTTGCCAATACCCGTTCTTAAGATCCAACGTGATGAGATATTTGGCGCCGCGCAGATTATCGAGCGTAGCCGCAATATGCGGCAAGGGATAGGCATCCTTTTGCGTGACGTCATTCAGTTTCCGGAAGTCGATGCAGAACCGATACGTGCCGTCCTTCTTTTTTACGAGTATCACCGGGGAGCTCCAGGCGCTTTGGGACGGCTCGATTATGCCAGCCTCTTCCATCTTGCGAACTTCCCGGTCTATTACGGCCTGCATGGCTAGATTACGCGGTCGGTACTGCTGCTTAATTGGTCGGTCATTAGGCGGATCCGATGCTCGATACGGTCGGTCGGGCCGAAGGCGGCTAGCTCCTGGTGTAGAAATTCTCGTAGTCGCTGGTCTTCGTCCGCAGTGCGTGACGTCAGTCCGGCGAAATCTCCCCTACCACGGGCTGGTCGCTGGTCTTGGTGATCGGGGTTGTGGGGAGCTCGGGGTCGGCGACCCCGAGCTTAGCCCAAAAATTGATGCCGATTAGGATCGGCCCGCTGAGATTCGGCATGACTTGGAACGTGTGGGTCACAGTGCGGTTGATAATGATGATCGGTAGGTCCACTGTGTGTGTGTGATTGGGACCGTGGTGCCGTTGGCCAAGTTGATTTGTTGGGTTACCCCCCGAGGGGAATGACCACAGGACCGGGCTCATTTGGCCGTGGCGGGACTCACGAATGAGACCTCGGAGCCGGAGTCGAGCAGGGCTCACAGATGCCGACCGAGTAACTGGATCTTTAGATGCGGTCTAGGCGTGAACTTGGCGTTCTGTCGGGACGGGCGGCGGCTGCTGATTCCCCGGCCCGTGTGCCGTTTCCCGCCGGTGGGTGGCAGTCTCGAGTGAACACGCCGTCCTTGTCACAGCGAGAGCAGAACTTGCGCGGTGGTTTCTTACAATCGAGGTGTGTGTGGCTTCGCTGCTTGCACCGCCAAGAACACTCTTCTCTGCTGTAGGCGGCGGCTGCGACCGGCGGGCTCCGGGTCGGTGGCTGTTCTTCCTTTTGCCGACGGAGTACCCTTTCGTGCTCGGCTGCCCTGGCGCTTAACCTCGCGATGCTGGTAGCTTCTGTCGATCGGATGTATAGCTGGTAACTGGAATTTAAGTTGTTGTATAGCAGACGGACTTTCTCTTGTGGCGAATAGCCCCCAGCGCGGCTCATCATGGTCAGCAGGTCCGTGGCGTACTGGTCAAAGGATTCCCCCAGCTTTGCCTTCGGGCCTGGGCATCTTGCCGCAGTTGGTCTTGGTAGTCGGGTGGAAGGTACTTCAATCGGAAGGCGGTGCAGAAGGCGTCCCAGGTGGTCCAGTCCTCGTAATTGTTGCGATACCACAACAAGGAATTTCCACGCAACATCTCTGGTAGCCCTAGGAGGAACAATTCGTCGGCATAGCGGTAGGATCGCCTCAGCTCCTCTAATCGAGGAATGCGAACGGGTCTTTGCCATCGAAACAGAGGCCCCACTTGCGGATTCGGTCTAGGATTGCGGTGGGGTCGAGTGGCGTTGGCTCGACGCGGTCAGGGGCCGGCTCGGGTGATCCCGGCGTCGCTTTTTCCTCGGTTGGCATGTCGGCGGTATCTTGTTCGAAGAACCAGCTCCAGGTTTTGGATCACAAATTGGCGCAGTGGCGATGTCGTAATGTGTCGATATTACCGATATTGTCGAGGTCGTGCGTGGCTAGTTGAGTGGCAAGCTGGACTTTCGAAAGACCGTATATCCAAGAGATTTTCATCGGGATGCGCAAGCCGGAGTCTCTACTGGGCAGGTCCCTGTTCGGGCGCCATGTAACGCGGTCGCCTCGCTCGACGCTCGGATCGGCTCGTCGGTGTCCGGGTTCGAGAGGAGGGGAGACTCAAGCGTACGCGAACACAGGTTACAGCGAAAAGATCGTGTATTGGTAGAAAGATAGATACAGAGTATTGCAGAGCCGGGTGATGTCGCAGTGTCGCTGGTAGCAAAGCGGAGGCGCAAAGCGGAGACGCCAGGCGGTTGGCGTAAGGCGGCGAGAAGCGCAAGACAGGTGCGGCGTACGGTCGACAACGGTTTACCAGGTGTATGCATAAGTTTTTCCGGTTTTTTAGTAAAAAAAGACACGTAATTTTCAAGGGAAATTAATTTTTTTTTATTCAAAATATTGGCCATCGGCTTCTACACATTTCGCCCATCTTTCAGGTAATTTATGAATACCATGCCAGAAAAACTGCTTGTCTTTTGCGGCAAACCATTCGTCGAGCCATTTTCCAACTTCGTCGAAATTGCTGAAGTGCTGCTCTGCGAGTGCCCCATTGATGCAAAGAGGTGATAGTCAGATGGCGTCAGGTCTGGGGAGTACGGCGGGTGCGGAAGCCAAGCGTATATCTATTTATATATATATTAGGTGTACAAAAAAGTCCTGAGCTTTTTTTTGTAAAATTCAATCTTTATTCAAAAACAAACAAAAAAATATTAATCAGCGAAATATTCCCCGTTTGCATCAACAACCTTTTGCCATCTTTCGAGTAGCTTGCGAATTCCTTGACGATAGAAGCTCACCGGCTTCGAAGCGATAAAGTCATCAATGCATTTTCGTATCTCTTCAAATCTCACGAAATGTGTATCAGCCAAATGATGTTGCAGCGACCGGAATAGATAGTAATCGGAAGACGCCATGTCTGGGCTATACGCCGCGTGCGGGAGAAGTTCCCAGCCTAACGCAAAGATATGATCCTGAGTCGTTTTCGCAACATGTGGTCGAGCATTGTCATGAAGCAAGATCACTTTACAACATCCTTGGCCAGTAAATGGCCTCTTTTCTTCTAATGCATCGCTCAAATTGGTCAATTGATGTTGATAGTGGTCTGCCGTGATTGTTTCACCCGGTTGTAATACAACTCGTAATACAATACACCTTTCCAATCCAGATACAGAGCAAAACCTTCTTGGCGTGGATATTGGGCTTTGGCGTCGATGTCGAAGGTTGACCAGGCTCAACTCATGATTTTCTACGTTTAGGGTTATCATAAAGAATCTACTTTTCATCGCCTGTAATGATTTTGTGCAGAAAATCTTTTTTCCGGAACTTTGAAAGCAAAGTAAGTATAGTGTCACGCCGATGATTTTTGTTGTCTTTGAACAATTCATGCAGAACCCATCTGCTTTCCTTCTGAACCTTTCCCATCGTATGTAAACGTACGGAAATGGTTTGCTGCGTAACGCCAAGCTTTTCTGCAAGCTCCTTTTCAGTTTGCGCAGAGTTTATATCCAGCAGTGCTTGCAATTCGTCCGTTTCAATCTTTTGAGGGCGTCCAGCACGCGGTTCATCTTCAAGACTGAAATCTCCTTGGCGAAATTTTTGATACCATCTTTTACATGTAGTATGACTTACAGCGTTCTCTCCATATGCAGCACAAATCATTGCAGTGGCTTCAGCAGCATTTTTCTTCAGATGAAACGCGAAGTGGATGGAAAATCGAATATGCTCTTTTGTTATTGCCATCGTGAACACTACTGATTTTTGAGGTTATGTGCATCAAACGCCAAACCGTATGGCATTTTAGAAGGCCAAATGTCAACGCTTTAAAACCGCAAAAGGGCGGGAAGATATATAAAATTTAAATTGTTATTTTGGTTGTATGAAATCTAAAGCTCAGAACTTTTTTGTACACCTAATATATATATATATATATATATATATATATATATATATATATATATATATATATATATATATATATTTGGTACAAGTAACAGCCCTGTCGTTACATACATATTAATTAAGTTAAATACAATTTTATGTCATTTTTCAAAAAGAATTAAAGCTACTATCACTTGGGTTTTAGAATAAAAAGATTTTAATAGGAATACAAAGATACGAATTATTGATTAATTTATATTTTTTAAAAGCAATTACATTTAATTAGCAAATACATTTAACTTTTGAGGTAATATGACTATAACTTAGCGCCACATTTTTTATATCAAATCTTTTATATAAATAATATACATATTAGGGTTGAATATTAGATACTATTTGATTTTAAATTTAATTTAAAGATTGTTGATATAACACTTAGCTTCAAATAGAATCTTATTATACTTGACACTCTTTTTTTACCTTTTTGTAAAAAGGTAATTTTATAGTGATATCAGACATTTTGTAGTATTAACTATATTAATACTGTTTTATACTGTTAGAAAAACTAATAAAATGTATAGCTCTTAAAACCTGTAATAAAAAATTAATTTAATAAATTTTATATGTTAAATAGATGATATTTTAGTAATTGTATACAAGAAATAATTTAAGTAATTTTTTTATCTGTGTGATTATATATAATTGTAATTTTACACATAACTTTTTATAAAATATATAATAGAAGAATTATTACGCAATCATAATTAAATAATCAATTAAATCAGTAATTAGATAATCATTAAATAATCAATAATTAATTTAATTATTGATTTAATTGATTATTTAATTATGATTGCATAGTAATTCTTCTATTATACATTTTAAAAAAAAGTTATGTGTAAAATTACAACTATCGTTGCAGATAATTTGGAGACCTATGTAACAGTTTTACGCGCATTTTTAAATTTGCAATGTACAAATAAACTTCTTGTGTGTTATTAGATTTACAATTAAATGTAAGTATATAGAAATGATACGATATAATGTAACGTGAAATAATACTTTCACGTATAGAAATAATACTTTATATAATTACATTATTGCAAATTCAAATTTTAAATTTACAACATAATATTCATTTTGAAAATACTTATTTTGATTTTCACATTTTTATTTACTAATAACTTTTTATAATATTATTATTGAATATAATCTTCCTTATTTTTGAATACAATTTCGCATTCATTATTTTTTAAAATAATTTTTAATATCGGCCGCTTGAGATAGCTGTAAGACATTCAATGTTCAAAATCGCAATGATAGTTATAATTTTACACGTAACTTTTTTAAAAATATATAATAAAAGAATTATTACACACAGATAATAAATAACGCGCTATTAAATAATTAATAATCATATTTAAATAATCAATTAAATAAATAAATAATCATTGAATAATCAATAATTAATCAGAACGAGATGGAAAGAAAGAAAACGCGACGTATAGAGACATCGCGGTCTCTCACTCGCACTACCGTCGAGTGTGCGAGACAGCAAAGGGACACCGAAATCGGTAACGTTCGATTATGCTTTCTCTCTTCGATCGTGCGTTTCGTGTTAAGGGTGCAACATCGAATTGCCATCACTATTTTTTCTCTCCGCTCCGCGATCTCCTTCGCGCTCCACGGAGACACGGACATATGCGCTTCGTGTGTATGTGTAGCAGCCGCGCGCCGAGCGCACAGACACCATTCCCGCCGGTGCGTGTACATTGGACAGTGGCGCCTCCGTGACAGAAATTGCAACCAATAAGAATCGCGACGACGATGACGTTTCTTAAAATAAAAATTTCCAAATCGAACTTTGCGTAGTAATATCTCCACTCGTAGGGCACGTAGCAGAAAAATAAAAATACTTTTATTATGCAAGTCGAACACAAGCTATCGATCAAGCCTATTTAGAAGATACTTTCAGTTTAGTCATTATTGAGATCCGATAATTTTGGTTGCTCGCATCTCGCCAATTCGCGTAAAGTCACATGGCAGTGTTCTCGGTTGACTCTTGAGTGTCTCTTGATACGTTGACGCAATGAGCGCCCTGCAGTAATCGTCTGCGTCGGACGGTGAGTTGCACCGCCCCTGCCTACCTTTCGTACGTGTCTCGTAATACGCTAATTTTTTTCTTTTATAATTTAAAATGTAAGCTTCGGACAAAATTTTCGTAGAGGAAGAATCGTCTCAGAATTAATTCAGGAATATGTCCTTGGATCTCCAAGGACATGGGGTTGATTTTAATCATTATTTTTGGTCATTTTCAACATTATTTCTAAATAAAGTCTAGGGCATTTCAAAATACAATTTAAAAGCATTCAAATGAATTTTAATTCATAATCGTACAATTTTTTTCCATGAAATTATAGCTGTTTGAATTTTAGGCTTTCATATAATTTATAATACAAGAAAGGCAAATACATATTTATGAATATGCTTACTTTAAATATAAAGTATTGTAATGCTAATTTTCGAAATATGCGTTTATATGCTTACTGCGTTAAAATCTAATATTTTCACAGGATTGGACATTAAATCTAACTTAATGAGATAAAATAATTTTTTTGGGGTCAGTAGGTATGCCGATTGTAATCCAGGAGCTTCGAGGGGAGTGCGGGTGTGCGGGGAAACTCGTAGGCGCGGGAGAGAGGGGAGGGGGAACGCTTCGTCAATGGTCCTTTGAAATGTGCCGCCGAGGGAAGTGGGGAGGGGGACGTTTAGATAAGATAATAGAAGCTATAAACAAATTGTGGCACAGTGAAGCGCCGATAATTTGGTTGCTATAAACAAATTTTTGAGGGTGTTAATGGGATGTATGCGACAATGAATTTTATCAAGAAAAATTCATAAGCCTCTACACTTTAACTCTGACTTTCACCTTTAAATGGTACATCCCATTAAGTTGAGCAACTTATCTGAAGATTGGTGAAAATTCCAGTGAACAGTTGGATCAACGAACAAACAAGAGAAGGGGAGCTTGCTAAGGTGTCTTGGAGAATCCAGCAATTTAATAAGCTAGAAGCTAATAGAGTAGGTTAGCTTCTTAGGATGGCAACAGTCGCCGGCATCCAGATTCCGAAAGAAGACATTGCTCTTGGTGAAGAGCAGCAATAACCATGTAATGGAGGAAGTGGTGCGACTAGAACTTATTCTCTTTAACGATTCATATGAGTTCTTTTACAGTACTAGAAACAATCTCAAAATAGCTGTAGAACTGCGGTACAAAAGATAAATGGGAAACCACTGTACTATTTTATCCTTAAAATCCAGTCATCATGATGAGGAATCAAATGCAAATGACCTCGAGTCCTGGGCGTTCCTTAAATGGAACAGCGGTGCGAAGAATCTCCCAGCTCAAATTGATGAATGTTCATAGGATAGCCATATGAAATGTGAAATTCCTGTATAGAGGAGGCAAATTAAATAATTTAACGCGCGAAATGAATCGCCTTAAAATTGAGATTCTCGGAGTATGTGAGGTTAGATGGCATGGGTCAGGTGACATCAGGACGCTGGATGACTACATAATGTATTATTCTGTACGCCTGGGCACATACCAGAATGAAGTGGCGGTTATCTTGGAGAGGGATTTGTCATCTAGTTCAGTGCTTCTTGTCGCTCTTGGAGCGAGTAATGCTGTTACAATTACAAAGCAACCCAGTAAATATAAACATCATACAAATTTATGCGCCGACTGCAGACAAGTGATCAGAAAACTGAAGAATTTTACGAGTGGATTAACGAGGCTCTTTCGTACACAAAGAAACATCAAATTAATAAAATCATGGAATATTTTAACGCTAAAGTCACGGAGACACTAATACCACTAGGATGGTAGGCCATTACGAGTTGGGGATTAAGAACAAGAGAGGAGAGATATTAGTACAATTCTGTCTTGAGATATAGTGATTCAGAATACTTAGTTCCAACTATCCAAACGAAGATTATACACGTGGAAATTGCCGAAGGATGGTCAAAGCGGTGAAATTGTACACAATTTGATTGATTGCATCCTAATGAACCAGCGTTTTAGGAACAACAGTCCATGAGGATATATCCTGATGCGGACATTAGTTTCGATCATAATTTCCTTTGCAAAAATAAAAATACGCCTGAAGAAGAGAGTTACACCCAAGAGAAGGCTAAAATACAATCTAGAACTGTTAAAATCTGTTGAGATGGCGAAAAAGATGAGAGAAAAGATCGAGTCTGAAGTAGCGGATATCCAAACATGTGAAGTAGACTGTATAGACGTGAATTGGGAGAGGTTCAAATCGGCAGTAGCCTAGTAAAAAACATTTCAGCCTAGTGATAAATTTCGCGGAAGAAAAACGATACAAAAGAATGAGTGGATGAAGGATGAAATATTAATGAACCACAGATAATTTTATAAGAACAAGGATAGGAACTAGTATAAACTAATTGATAATCGTATACATAGGAAGATCAAAGAAGCTAAGGAAGACTATTTGCGAGAGTCGTGTGAAGAGATCGAGCGGCTGCAAAAGCTGTACGATTTTCACTTTCATAAGCAAATAAAAACAGTTTGCGGTATAACTAAATCACGCGGTACGAATCTTCTTCACGATGCAAACGAAAGATATATTCTCAGTCCTGAATTCCGAATTGCCGAGTGATCAATGTATATCTAGCGCCTTTTCGATTCAAACCGTGGAGAACAGCAGTTAAACGAAGAATCTTTGTCAAGTATATTGGTAACAGAGCTGGCAGCAGCGATTTGAATATTTAGGAATCGCAAGGCTCCAGGATGGAATCCCAGTAGAGCTACTAAAACTATTGGACGAGGATGGAATAAGGAAATTGACATCATTGTTCAATAAAGTATATCAAACAGGATAAATTCCTCGTGAATGGCTACAATCAACGTTTATACTGTTATTAAAGAAATGCAAACCAAGTACTTCTGCTAACTTTTGCCTAATTAGCCATTTTTTGAAAATATTATTAAAAGTGATAGAAAGCCGAATTTATGCTCATTGCAAGGACATTTCGAGTAATTCATAGTTTGGTTTCCGGAGTCTCGGAATAAGAGAGACACTGTTTTGCATGAATATTTTATTGCAGAAATGTAAGGAATCTCAGAAACCTAGTATGTTTTATTGATTTTGAGAAAGGCTTTTGACCGGGTACAATATCTATCAGCTAATCGAAGTGCTTCAGAGGATAGATCTAGTCTCGCAATTATTTCCCAATACCATATCCGTCGACACTCATCTGTTCTTCGTCAATTTTCCCTCGAAATAGAAAACTTTTGTACGGCAATGTATACAGATTCTGTTGCTGTATAGATATGAGTACGTTTATTCTTATCTCGTCGCTGTACCCAAACGTTGCCTTGGCGAACGGGTTGTATGCGTAAGTCTCAATCTTGACGATGCGATCGTCGAAGATTGGCTCGTCTTCGATGTTTAGGATGTCTGTCATCTCACAAGTTGCGCATCGCGAATCCCAAAGTGTGTAAAAATTTAACGTTCGACATACATATTTACATACGTAAAAATATATTACATATATAAAAATATAAAAAATATTACATTATATATAAGTAGGGATATAGGGCCGGTTCTAATTCAGGAGCTCCAAGTGGGGTGCGGGTGTGCGGAGTAACTCGGAGATGCGGGAGTAAAGGAAAGGAGGTAACTGGTAGACATGGGGAAGAAGGGATGCTTTGTCGATGATCCTTTAGAATGTACTTTTGAGAAGGGGGAAGTGTCTTTTTTTGTCTAGAAAGAGCTGCTAGAAAAAGTGGATCTTTTTGTAGAAATTTGACTTATGTGTTAGGAAAAAAAGCGCCGATACTCCGGTTGCTATAAACAAATGTACGTATCGTAACGTGTTAATTTTGAACAATCTTGAAAAATCCGTTATTCAGCGAAATAATATATTAACTGGTAAATGGACCCTTCTCCTCTCTTAATTTTTTTCCTCGGTTTTTTTCCTAATAATAAATACTGAAACGTACTCATTTTTATTTGGTCAAACTCAAAGTCTCACATAAGAAGCAGTAAATTTTGGTGGCAACGTGGAAATGGGAAACTATAAAAAAATGAACTATAGAAAATGAAATGAATTCATTAAAAAAAAAAGAGACATATTACCTCTTTTTTTATCAATGTTATCAATAAATAATATCCTATCATAAATGTCGAGTTTCTTATTTTTAACGGAACTGTCCTCTCTTTTTTGTGAGAATCACATCGAAACATTGCCAAATACTCTTTAATTCGGAATGGACACTTAACTTGACCAATCCGGAATATTATTTTATTTTAAAATAGCAAATAGATTTATTTTGATTGAAATCATATTTTTAAGTGAAAACATTTTTTATTCATATTTTTGTTACATCGTCTTTTTTTCATACATACTAAAAACTATCAGTTTTTAAAACTAAAGCTATCAGTTCGCAATCGATGAGTTGATGCCTATCGAAGATATCGCTATCGCGTATCACGTATGGTACCTCCTCGGGATTTGTTATAATAGACGCAATGTTGAAAAATCGCGTATACTTCGATCGTATCGACGAGTCTATCTAGTTGATTGAACGTTACATCAATACATTCGGCGAGATTAAACATACGCCATAGCGTCGATTCGACCATCATAATGCACACGTTTGCGTGCGTTTGAAAATTCAAGATGTACGAGTGTAATGTCATTCATTATGCAAATTCGGACCGTTAATGGACCGACGCTTATAAAATTTGTAATTGTTTTGTAGCAATTTGTAGATATTCCATTGTTGCTTATGGAGTCCTTTCCATGTTTCGAGAGACAATATCAGCTCCTATCCTCGATGATCTCCTCAGGGCGATCTCCACGTAGCTCGGTGGGCCAATATTGATTCCAATTTCCAGAAACTTGAAGCCCGTAGCCATCAGGTTGTAACGTCTGCTCAGTAAGTGTACCGAAATGCTGTTTAACAGAAATTAAGTACATAATATTGCGTAATGTTGCAAAAAGAAAAAAAAGATGTCGAACTTACGCGTTACGTTCCTTCTTCGTTTTGCTATCGTACGGTGCGCTACTTTCTTTGGCGGAGTACGTTGCGTGTGGTTCGTACAAACGAATGACGGAGGACTGATCGCGTAAATTTTGATACGGCAGAGCGTTAGTCTCCCCCCCTTTTGAAAGATGAAGTGAATAAAATATCCAATGACCTCGCACGGCAATACTCTATTATGGTAGTATTTCATGAACAGATGTGTCCATAGTGGCCAAGAAAAAGGCAAAGAATCGTTCAAATACAATTGCAGATAGCATATCGGGGAACGAGTTTATTGTTATAGTGACCATAAACAGAAAGAAAACAAAGGATCGCGTCATTATCAATTAGTAAAATTTTTATTTCAAGAAAAGAAAAAAACTTAATCAGTTATAAAAAAATATGTAAAATGCCATTTAAAAAAAGAAAATGTGAATAAAAAGTTTTACGCTTAAATCATAATGCAATTTCTTCATCGATAAGTCGATAGAACGTTACATTGAAAAAATGTATAAGATCGTTGGAATATTAAGTTAATCATCAACGTAATGGGGGAAAGGAATAAAAGAAAACATATTTTATATATATTATATATGTTTATTTAAGGTTATCTGCCCACCAATTAAACAATTTGAATACATTTTGTAACGCGCAATTAGTATAATGATATCCACATCGTATAGTATTATCAGCGTCTAGATTGTTCAAAGAATCTACATCTTCGTAATTCGCATCCAGGGTCTCGATATACACGCGCTTTCGCTCATCGTTCAGAAGCAAGCTCCGCAACCATTTTCGTTTTTCATCCTCTTTGACGTATATGACAGCATCGTCGTCGTCGTCGTCTTCTTTCGTATCATGCACAGCTTTCATAATCAAACTCTTACCTTCGCTGTACGAAACCGTTCCGTCGTTCCATCACAGTCTATGGTGATGACGTATCACCCAGCGTGTACGAGACTTGTCGGCACTTGCGAGGAAATACCACGGTATAGGGCAAAAATGTAATGAGAGAGAACGGTCTGTTTTTTGAGAGCAGCAAACTCTTTTACGACAAACTGTCCTCCAACGAGGAAACCTTGCAGATCGAACGTTGGCACAGACATGACTGTTGTCGAGAATAAGACTGCGGTCAATTTCGATGTATAAATTTGTCTCTATTATATACCAGCGTTGCAATTTATGTCATCTTGCACACTACGTTGGACAGTGGATTATATTCAATTATGCGGTGTGCATGTATGATGAGGCGGTAGTATTTGCGGGTACATTCTCTTTGAATTCTAATCGCACATCTACGGCGCTTTTGATAGATTCATTTTGCCGTGAACAGCCAATGGCTGCAAGACAATAATTCACAAAGTTAGTTGTGCGACGGTTCATGGTATTTTATGGTATGGTATGGTATTTTTATCAATTTGACAATAAGATGTATGGAAGCGCAAAAACATGTCATATAAGACAGCATATTTATGTTTGTCAAAATCTAGATTCAGATTATGTTTGTCAAAATCTAGATTATCTGTACGAATCGTACAGATAAAATTCTGAGTTTAGATAGAGTTTCATGTTGATCAATTTACAATTGTCGAAGCCAAATTTATTTGCTTTCATGTTATTTTTTTCTGTTAGTTTGCACAGCAAAGATGACGTAACGCGGCTTTTTGAGCTGAGTCGCAGTTTTGACAGCCTAGGAATGTTTCGTCGTGTTTGGCAATAAAGGGTATTCATACAGATTCCATGAATGGAAAGTCATACTCAGATATCGTCCGCTTTCCAAGATCCGCAGCATGGATAATTTATTGACTTCAACATAACATGAGGAATTCGCCATCGTACTTTGAATAATTTAAGTGTCGGTTCCATCGCAGGATCTCTCACAAGGCAATTGTTATCATTGCGCGCTCATATCAATTCGTGACGAGAGTTAATTACCACATATTTGTAATCTTCATAAAAGCCAAATAATATGTTGAGCGGTACACAAAAATTAAAGCATCCATCAGCTGTCATTAGTTTTTGCATTATAGTCACTTAAGATAATTTTAGCATTCCACAGAGCTACAAGGTTATCATTTGACAGCGTTGTATAGCCTTTTAGAAAACTGGTCACTCCAACGTTTCTATTGCGATCAATCTCTACACCATTGAGTACATATCGAATTTCATCAAACATGAATGTGACGCAATTATTTCCCAATTACTACATCAGATCCATCAATTCTCTGTTCTTCGTCAATCTTCCTTCAACGTAGAGAAAACTTTCAGACGGCAACGCGTACAAATCTTGCTGTAGTATGGGTATTCTTATTTCATCGCTATGTCCAAATGTCGTATTAACATATGGATTGTATGTGTGAGGTTCTATCTTGACAATGCGATCATCAAAAATCGGCTGGTTTCCAATGTTCAAGATATCAGCCATCTCAGATAGCTCGTACAATGAATCCCAGTGATTTCAAAAATTTAACGTTCGAGTTTCTTCCTCTTCTTAATGGATGAGCGAGTATTGTCGATGTTTTCTTTGTAAAGTGCGTTATCTCTCTGCGCGTGCTTCGCTTTGTTCAACATGAACATCTTAAATGTCACGCTCGCGTTATTGCTGTCGCCGGCGTACGTGCAATCTGACGGTGATCTCTTCTCCTCTGAAATCGAGCAATCATCCGTTCTGGTCAACAATGTGTATCGTTAGTTCCGTAATGCTCCATACGATGACTAACAGGTAAATGATCTGCATCGGCCTTTCCGATATCTTATATCTTCGCGGTATGCTCGGCGAAAATTCGTGTATCGTGTGCATACTTTTGTCGTTGCTGTACGCGCCCGCGGTCACGTTGCACTCTACATGGGTAATGTTTACGTTCATTATGTTAATCGACATGTCCGATTCATGCCACCTTCGCGGTTGCAATATACGTTTCGACGAGAAACCCAGCAACGATCCACTATTGTTGGGCTTGTTAAAGTTAATTTTATAGTCGCATTTAATCTGATACCTCATCGTATTGTAATTTGTGCGGAGCACTATCGGGTATTCTCCAATCTCGTCATCGCCGCGCGCGGTGTCACCGGCGTTGTCATCGGACATGTCGCGTCGTGGACGTTTCCGTAAAATCTCACGTTTCAAAAATTCATTTATGGCCTGCAGTTCATACGACCTCTTGGGAATCGTAATTTCTGCATCGTCTTCATCAAAATAAAATTTATTGTTTGAAGCGTTTACATTCGGTATCATGTGATAAGTCTCCAAAATTCTTAGACCGAGCTCATAGTTACCGTTGCATAAATCTATAGAAAGTAATTTGAGAACTTTTCTTGCTCAGCGTAGATGTCAGCGACATGATAGAAAAAGCGTTCGATGAATACTGAGACGTCGCGGCATTTTGTCGGACTTTTTAAATTCACGCGCGTCGACCGTTTAGAGAAACCATAGGCACAGCGTTCGCAGACGCTCTGATTGTATGTCTGATAGGACGTTCGATTTTACTCTATTGTCGTAATACTGTCTCCGAAATATCGTATTAGTTCCTTGGGAGAAGATTGCCAAAACTGTTGAAATACATGACGCGGTCGTTCCTCTTTGCGTACGCTACCCAATGAGTACTAGGACCCATCCTATCATCCAGATCTATGATATCGCTCTCTTTTCGACGCGCGCCGCTAGTCGGTAATGCGTCACGCATAAAAACATCTCTGAAGTATGGTACGCGCATACGCTTCACCAACTGGTTCAATTGTAGGTTGGTGATTACACCCGTAGGTATTTTTATTGTCTCTTTGGCGTGTTTCTTTCTTTTTTCGCTGTTACGCCTCGTCGATCTTTGTACGGGGCGAGATATAGTCCTTGTCCGTATTTGTACAGAGCGAGATACAGTCTCTGTCCGTGCGTTTCCATCGTTGTAATTCCTCGAGCTGACGTTGCGCGGCTTTCTTGTCGTTTACCGCTTTCACGCTGACCGCTCCACCGATCATAGATCCAAGCGCGCCCAACATTGGCAGAATCGGTAATATGCCGCCTCGTGTCGCAGTCGGAAGTATTCGTTTCTCTTTTATCTTGACTTATTCCTTGTCTTCGCTTTCACCCATGCCGATCTTGATCTTGGCTTTCATCGCTGCTCAAATAGCGGCAGCTTTCTTGCCCAGAGTCGAATCTCTCGCGATGACGCATCCTAGAGCTTTATCGGCGAGTATCTTATCCGCCGCGTGTCTATCGGTGAGATCGTTTCTCCGAGAACACGCAATGTCGTGTTCACGCCGCGTCCAGTGGATTTATACTCGTTTCATTTCTGGCTAATCGCTTTTTCAGTCGAATATCCGGATCGCAAAACTAATAGCCGGGTTTATGTAACTCGAAAGAAAGCGCGTTTATCGCTCGATTGAGCAGACCTCCGCAGCCTTCGTTCGACGTTGCTGCTGACATATGCTACAATCTTTTATCTTCGGTGTGGGACTGTCGATGTGCGTGCGTTGCCATAATGCTGGTTGGTTATAATGCTCGATGATAGGTTTGAACTTCCAAATCCGCCTTTATATGCTCCAAAAGCTTGTCCCACACGTGGTCGATATAATCGCCTCTCATACGTAACAATATGATCTTCGGTATATATTGCAACTATTCAGCGCTCAAGTCCCAAATATCGAAAAGATGTGATACGCGTACATTTTTGCTACTGAGCGAATCGTGATTTCGCGCGTCTATAAATAGACGTTCAATCGAAGCCTAGATAACGCAGTGTGAACATGAAAGTCGGCACCCACAGACGACACGTGTCGTGAACTGTGACGAGAAAACGCGAATGATGGGGAACATCGCGACGAAACAAAAGCATGGAAATGCTACTGAGTACTATACGCGCAATTATTTGCGGTCCGTCGAATTGCGGTAAAATCAATGTTCTCATAAGTTTGCTCGAGAATCTGCACTGTGTATATTTCGAGAACGTGTACGTTTACTCGAAGTTTACTCGAAGATATTAGAAATAATTTTACACATTTACTAAATATGTGAAAAAGTTTCAAGATCAGTAAAAAAATATTACATAATCTCATAAAATTTCAATATGTAATATTTTTTTATTAAATTGTTACGTAAAGGATGAAAAATAAATAAAAAGAAAATAAATAAGTAAATAAAAATAAATAAATAAATAAAATAAATAAATAAAATAATTTTTTTATTGAATTGTTATTACGTAAAGGATAAAAACAATATTTATTTTGTTAACTTTTATCATATTTCAAACAATATAATACGTGAAAGCAAAGATTAAGTACCAGGCTGCGCCGGCCTGACCGCTATGTACATACGCGCGCTCATTTCGTCACTTTTAATCTGATTTATTATAAAAACTGCTCATCGCACGCAATTTTGCTAAAGGAAAAAGTTGTTTCTTTTAGCACAGAGAATCATGTAGTGTACTCTAAATGCGGGAGTTTTGAGACACCCTGTATATATATATATATATATATATATAAAATATATATATATATAAAACTATATATATATATATATATATATATATATATAGAACTATATATACAAAAAATATATACATGTATATTACAAAGGTATCCGCCAATGTCCCCACGGTAACGTTTCCATCGAATCCGGTACGATGTATCGTTTGTCATCGTACAGACTCAGAGCAATTTTCGACTCGGACACCTTATATACTTGGTGTAATTTGTATCTTATACATGACTGGCGACGAGTCATTTCGATCTCTTCATTCAAGCATCACGTGTAATCGAATGTTATTGTTTGCGCTACGACGTTACTTTTTACACCTTTCACCTTTTTGGTGTCCTTTTTATCATCCATCCTCACTGCATATATTTTCGCTCTGAGTCTGACAAATTCCGTCATATTCGCACCGTTATTTTCGTCCTTCATTAGTCCGGATACTTTTTTATTCACGAGAGGCGTTGTTCGTCGGATAATCGCTCGTATTGAATCTAGCGATATCGTGTTTCATCTCGTACACATCGTCGCACTCGATGTGATATACAAGACTGTCTGTGTCGGTATATATGATCTTACATTTGTCGCGATACAGCGGTGACATATACTCGTGAAATTCGTACAAGCAAATTTTCGATATCGAGTATATATATATATATATACCAGGTGTATGCATAAGTTTTTTCCGGTTTAACTAAGAGATGTCGCCAGCGAAAAGTACGCAGCGTATTAATTTGACACATACATCATTTTGTTCGTCTGACATTTAAAACTACAAACACACACAAGTTGAGTCCGCCAAAAACTAGCGTCTTTGTCGTTCAGTGATCATGTCGAGTTTTGTGCCTGAAAAAGAACATTTGCGACACGCATTGCTTTTTTTATTTAATCAAAAGAAAAAGGCTGTTGAATGTCATCGTTTGCTGGTAGAAACATATGGTGAACACGCTCCATCAATTAGAACATGTGAGACATGGTTTCGACAATTTAAAAGTAGTGATTTCAATGTGAAAGACAGTGAACGCTCTGGTAGACCACAAAAATGCGAAGACGAGCAATTGCAGGAGTTATTGGATGATGACCCAACTCAAACTCAACGGCAATTAGCAGAAGCATTACATGTATCACAAGAAACAATCAGCAGACGTTTACGAGCAATGGGAAAGATCAATAAACTCGGTAAATGGATCCCACACGATTTGAATGAACGTCAAATGGAAAATCGCAAAGTCACTTGTGAAATGCTGCTTCAACGCCACGAAAGGAAATCATTTTTGTATCGAATTGTGACGGGTGACGAAAAATGGATTTATTTTGAAAACCCGAAGCGGAAAAAATCGTGGCTTTCACCTGGCGAAGCCGGTCCATCAACACCAAGGCCAAATCGCTTCGGCAAGAAGACCATGCTCTATGTCTGGTGGGACCAGAGCGGTATTGTATATTATGAACTCTTGAAGCCAGGCGAAACCGTTAATACACAACGCTATCGCCAACAAATGATTAATTTAAACCACGCATTAATCGGAAGACGACCGGAATGGGCCAGAAGACATCCTTCCGCACCCGCCATACTCCCCAGACCTGGCGCCATCTGACTATCACCTCTTCGCATCAATGGGGCACGCGCTCGCAGAGCAGCACTTCAGCAATTTCGAGGAAATTGGAAAATGGCTCGACGAATGGTTTGCCGCAAAAGACAAGCAGTTTTTCTGGCATGGTATTCATAAATTACCTGAAAGATGGGCGAAATGTGTAGAAGCCGATGGCCAATATTTTGAATAAAAAAAAAATTAATTTCCCTTGAAAATTACGTATCTTTTTTTACTAAAAAACTGGAAAAAACTTATGCATACCTGGTATACCCACATAAATGAGCTTGTTGAATTTCACCTCAAGTTTACGCAGTTCGACAGCGATTAAATTTTCCACAAAGACGCTGCGGCTGTGGAAATTTGGTTTCGGGATCCGTCTCATTTTGTTATCAATTTTACGTCCACATTACGTTTCCAAACATTTTCCATTGTTTTACCAAATACCGCGTTGTTCATCAAGTTGTACAAATTTCGAAATCGTTTTTCGCGCACATTCTAAGCTGTGTATTAAGTTCAATGTAATTGCGGAGCTAGGTGGATTGAACGAATTGTAGTAGTCGCGATGTATCTTTACGATATGAAGACCGTGGCGCGTACATTGCTTGCGATAGTGGATCGCTTCTTATCATATAGCGTCGCGAGAAGTTTATCCTGTCGGGTGGTTTATCGCGCGTCAGACAGAAAGGTAAGTCAGTGTGTCGGTCGTGCAGATGATGCGGATACTCGAAATCGACCTCGAGAATATAACCCGTAGGGAAGCGGAGCGATCGCGTCAAAGTTCGCGATGTCTTCAATCCATCGAAATTTGGCAGCGGTTGACACATCGCTCATCTGTACAGATTATTCACATATTCGTAGTACATTAAATACGACGATGGTTTCGACGGGTTGTACGAACGCATACACTTATTATTGATCTGCGCGTATCTGCCAGAACATTGGCTGAGACCGCCGCGTATACTACGTTCGATAAACATAATCATACCGATGTTGGTGAGCAACTCAAATTTTATGTGCGTATATTTCAGCATAGCATTCCATGTGAAACTTGGTAAAGTGTAGTAATGCACGGGATCGAAATTGTAACTTTCGATACAACTTTCACGGAAATTTTCAAAAACGTCGGCCAATAACAAGACATCGGTCTTCAAATAGATCGCTATATTCGCCTAGATTTTAATAGAGAACCGTTGCCAGACGTTCACGATGTGCGCGTAATCGTTCTCCGACACTGTGTCACCGGTCAACGAGCTATAAAATGATTCGCGCGATGATAGCTACGTGTTTTGCAGCTTGTCCGCGCGATCCACGTATTCGTAGGGAAGGACACCTTTACGCGTAAACAAATCAAAATCCTCGTTCGATAACGTGGAAAATTCGGAACGTAAAATTTTCAATTTCTCTCTGCTTAAAAAAGATGTTAATTTATCGAGACTGATACTCAAAAATTTGTACGAATCGATGAACCATAGTTCACAATTTTGCGAATCTGATCTGTCTGCGGTATCTTTGACTTGTTTAGTGAACGAAATGTATTTTTCCTTTGTTATCGGCAGCACGTCGAGCCTGCCTTCATATGCCGCTATTTTCGTGATAACAAAGTGCGCGTCATAACCGGATAAATTTATGAAAGATTACAGGAATGCAATATGATTTTTTTATAGTTTAAATTGCAATTCGAATGCGTGGGTCTGCAATAACGACCAATAAGGTGGCAATAATCGCGTACCCACGTGTCGTCCGACGCAAATGATTTTTCACAAATGTGACAACGCGTCGCGCTACGGTCTCTCACTGTTCTCTCGATAATGTTTCATAGGGACATTCGCGAATAATAAAATTATTACTCGATGCGCCAAGTCTTCGAGTTGCCGAACGAACCACGCAACGCAGTCTTCGCCGCGACGAAATTGATACGCCGATAATGCGTCGTACGAGCATCGCATATAGTATCCTACGCTAAATACCTCGTACTGTTGTTGATATGTGTACGACATCGTGTTTTCCCTCTCCGGCTCCATCTTTCACAGTATGCATTTTAGATCGTAGATGATGAATGGAAGTCATTCTTTGTTGCAGTGGTTCTTGAATTCGAGCCACTTGTCCTCGTTCGGCAGTCGGATGGCGCAATCGTTCATCCACCGCAATCCATCATCATTCGCAATCCACCGTATGCGATTCCAATTTCTCGGATGAATTAAAATAATGTAGACATCTGCAAACGGAAAACATGATTTTTTAGTATTTTTAGCATTTAAATTAACAATTATAAAATATTTTACAATTTGTTAAAAAATGTGCATACGTACCGATCACAAAAGAATTTCTTGTGTTATTTTTTACTCAGTTGCGAGCTCACGAGATGGGACAAGTTTTTGATATACGCGAAGTGTCCCGCATTATCGTCGAGCGGATCCTGCACGTACAACAGATTTGCGTGTTCTCCATCTTCTTTGTTGTCAGATGTATCGGGAGAATCTCCTTTCCCTTGATATAGTAGACGTTGATGGAAATGTCGTTGAAATGTTCGAACTTTTTAATTTGATTCAACGTTATCGGAAACGTAATGTCTTGGAGATTCAACACTGTCGTATAATGTGGATACGATGATTCCCGATTTGTATGCCTTTCGGCCGGATGCAAGGCCGCGACCACTGACCATGCGAAACACGCATTGTCCGTTGACTGCATATTAATTACCGCTCTCTTCAACATAATTTCCCGTAACTTGATGTACATCTCGCGTGCATGGGATTATATTTATTCACATTAATGTCAAATTTAATATGATAGCGCCCATCCACTGTCGCGTTCCTGAAACTCTTCGAGCGATGCCAACGTAGGTTCGATGATTTCGTAGGTTCGATGTTGCTCGTACCACTCATCCATATTTGACACTCGAAAGAGTTCACTATTTTTAGTGTTTATACTTTTATTAATGCGTTTATCCGTCACAAACTCGCCGTTGAATGTGATGTTCACTTTCACCGTGTTTTTCTACAATGTCTCGCCCTCGCTCGAGCACTACATCATCAGCGTCTTCCAAAAATCGTCGCGGCTCGATATAATAACGTTAATCACCGTGCCAGTCAATATCAGTCAATATACGGCTTTCAAACGCCATCAATCTCACGCCAAACGAGAGAGCGAGGTTCCATTATCTACTGATACTCGCGTACTCAAAGTACACAAAACGTCTTTCTAATTGAATTTTTGCATCCGCGAGTCACGCGATTCTCGCTATCATAGATCTGTCTGTTTCCAACGGTGAGTCGAGAACGCTTAAAGAACGACTGAGTTCTTCGAACTGCTTGATGCACTCGTCACATCGATGCAGCCACGCGAAACACTCCACCAAAGTAGCGACCTGGCTGCATTGTTCCAGCAGCTCGCGTTCCACTCGCTCGAGGTGTTCCATTTTTTATATATTATATTACGTCCCACGGAGCACTTGCACTTGCACGTGATTCGTCCACAATATCGTCTTTCTTACGCGGTGCAAATTGGGCACATGTTACATGGCATTGTTATATACGGACTATATATATATATATATATATATATATATATATATATACGGACTGACTGCAATTGGAGCAAAATCGACCATTTAGCGCATCAAGAGATATTTATCTCATGCTTCCTAACGGCATACATTATTCCAATGTCAGTGTTCATCAGATGAACCATGCATTCGGCACATACAATTAGAGCACCACCCATCGAATAGTAAAATTGTATTGTACAATGTCTTCTATTCAGTGCAAGGATTTCCGAACGCGTAACAATTTTCTCTGCATAATCTGTTAGCTCCTCATTCTGATCACTTATGCAATTACTGTCATCAAGACAACGCGTGCTCATCATCTTCATCTTCAATATCAATGTCAATATTTTCAACATTAATTTCCATTTCTTCTTCTTCATCTCCCCACACGTCCACTATATTCGCGATGTCTTCCATGTCCATTTATCACATTTTCCATTACAATATTCGCACGGTCAACTATTTTTCTTACACAGTATCGCGATATTTGTTTCGAGATTTCCGAAATCTACTGTGATTCCGCGTGCCCAAGAATCTACTATATATTATATATCGTCTGTAATTTCGTTGTCCCTTTGTCGAACTCGAAGCATGATCATAGATTTTCCCAGTCGCAATTTTGATTTTTTATAGCAGTCCAAGTTTCCCCGTTTTTTTCACTCCCAATTTTTTCTCCGATAAGAAGATTCGGTAGAAAGAATTTGATGACTATTTTTTAAAGACAGCATAACTTGAAAGTAACAGTTGGAATAATATCAATCGATCCGGAAATAGTTTTTTTTCAATATAAAAAAGAAACTTGGTATTTATGATGGAATATTATTTATCGGTGTAACATCGATAAAAAGGGGTAATGTATTCATTTTTATAGTTTCCGTTCCATGTCGCTGCCAAAATATTTATTATTTATTTGGCTACGTGAAAATTTGGACTTAACTTAATTAAATAGGAACGAGCACATTTCAGTATTTATTATTAGGAAAAAATTAAGAGAGGAGAAGGGTCCAGTTACCGACTAATACATTATTTCATTGAATAACAGATTTTTCAAGATTGTTCAAAATTAACTCGTTGCAACATGTACATTTGTTTATAGCAGCCGGATTATTGGCGCTTCTCTTAACATGCTGCGACACATACAGTCGTCATGCTATTTTTTCTAAATCGGGACATCATTATAAATCTTCCGAATCGCAATTTGTTTAGGTACAAAGCATTAGCAACCGGAGTATCGGCGCTTTTTTTTCCTTTCTTTTCCTACGTCAATTTCTACAAAAAACATCTTTTCTAGCAGCTCTTCCTAGACAAAAAAAAGATCCCCTTCCCTTCCCCCTCTCCTCTCAAAAGTACATTCCAAAGAATCGACAAAGCATTCCCCCTTTCCTACCAGTATATGCCTACCAGTATATGCTTACCCTCCTCTCCTTTACTCCTGACCCGTGTCACCGAGTTACCCTGCACACCCGCACCTCGTTCGCAGCCACTGGGTTAGAACCGGCCTAGTTACCTACTCTAGCTTCATCATTTAAGTCAAATTCCTTTCGGAGCTTGGACATTAACATTGTTGTAACATTAACATATTATTAATGAATCCAATGAACATAACATATTATTAATAAATCCAGTGTATTATTCTCTTTGCATTAATACATAGAATCTCTAATAGAAGCGAAAAACATATCAATTTTTATATAATTTCATTTTTTAATGTGAGATTTGTATTATAAAAGTGATTTTTATACCAAACTTTATAGATTCCTTAATTTTTATAATATTTTTAATTACGTTAAACGCCTATGAAAGGGCGATGTGTAGAAACTTCATACATTTCAGAATACATTTCATTTTATTTCAGAATTGCTCGCAGTTCTTAAGAATAGAGGGTCTTACTTAACCAGTTCCAGACAGTTCGTTCAATTAATCTAATAGCCGAGAAGATCATTCGGCAAAATTCGCATTGTATGAATACTATAAATATTAAACAATTTTATTAAATGATTTTTTTCGACAAATAAAGGTTCCTTTCGATAATCGAGACGATCTCTGGATAATCATCGAACATAACCGTGTAAATTATTATAACGATATATTTAAATATTCGATTATTTTCGGAAGTAAAGCAAATGTCACAAAAGAGTAAATATTTATGAAATAAATACACTAAGCTAATTTTATAAAAATCAATAACTTTGTATATTTGAATATTGTCATTTGAATATTGTTTTTGTAAATAAGGAAAAAAGAAATTGAATTTTTCTTATATTATACCTTCAACATATTTTACGGAAAACAATTTAATAAAATTCTAAAGAATAATATCCCACGTAATATTATTTTTTTATTGCAATATTACAATGAAATGTAGCGGAAATATTGCTGAAATATTACTGATTATATTATTATGACTTATTTGTGCACCAAATTATTGGTGCGCAAACTTGACCTGACTAACGTATGCAAGCACCTAATCGAATAAATAATATTGAAATATTACAGTAATTGAGCGAGCGTAGCATAGAAGATAGCCAGTGCACTGGTTTACTATGCTAGAAGTCTCGGATTCGATTTTCGGCAAAGCTAAAATATTTACGTTCGCCTTTTCTCGGAAGGCAATGGTAAACCACCGATAGTAATTTTGCCATGAGTGTCTCTCTACCAAAAAATTTGACGTTCGTAAGCAGCATTAAATTGTAGATCCCATATACCTGTATACAATCATCGTGCACACCACAGATATATGAGAGAGATCATTACGCTCGGACACGAGCAATAGAACTGAAGAAAGAATTATAGTAATATTATTACAATATATTGCAGCAATGTTACTGTTATATTTCAATGTTATTTATAAACGTGTAATATATCACTAATATTTCTATAATATTTTACTGTAATTTGTAATATTTCCACTATATTGCAATATTACTGCAATATTTCTGCAATATTATGTACTATATGGAATTTTACGCATAACTTTTTGTAATAAGAAAATGAAACCATTATAGACATTTTTCCATATTTATTTTTTTTATTAATTATCAATTACTTAGCTCCTTTAATAAAAAAAAATCTGTTTACATTTTGTCGCCACGCTTACGCATTAATGATTATTGAACATTGCTCCCATTCTTTCTTATAGAACCAATAATCATTCATCTTCTGTCCTTCAGTGTTGGGTTCACTTCCGCAGGAAAACTATTTCACCATATAGTAGTATTACATATATGAATGGATGTTATGTTTCGCATGAGCATAAAGGTATAAAGCAGTATATAAACGGGTGCTTTATAAGAAAAATATATTTGTATCTCATATATATCTATAGATACCTATATATCATATCATTGTAAAATCATATCTCTTTAAATAAAAAGATATTAATAAAAAAATCGTTGTAGGAAAAATTCATAAAAGTTTTTTTCATATTAGAATGTTATATTCTTGAAGAAGGAATTTGAAAAACTACTTTTAATAAATTTTTAAGTAATTGTAGAACTTATTTCATTTTTGAATCTTATTATGTCTCGTGTGTGTATTCAAATTCAAATTTTTTTGTATTAAATTTTTTTATATACAAAATATGAAAAATGTGTACTGAAGAATAAAAGAAAAAATATTACTCCGCTAGTATGTGAACAGCTATAAAGCGTCAAATCCTCTCCACTGGTGGCAGGAGCCTCCTGTCAAACTATCTGTCACATGGTGGAGCGTTTTGATTGGCTAAGAGGTGACGGACTGATGAGGTAATTAGTTGAAGTGTTCTGATTGGTCGTTGTAGGATAATAGATTAGGTAATTAGGAGGGATCGTTCTGATTGGATTCTCCCATAGCTGCCAGGCGTGTAATTAGAATCTTCCAAAACTAAACGGTGTGTGATTGGTTGTCGAAATACGAAAAGACGGAGAAAAAAGAAAAATGGAGCCGCTTGAGGTTCGACAAAATGACGTCTGCGAAAAGAAAGATGGTGAACTTGAAGAGATACTTGACTTGACAAGAGCGAAATGCATTTTTTGCGATATGGTACGCACGTCCTGATTGGATTCTCCCATAGCTGCCCGGCGTGATTGATTGTCGAAATGTCAGACGGAAAGGGTAGCAAAGGAAGATGAAGATGTCTAATTCCCGTTTTTACCAATGTAGTTTAAAGAACAAATGTTAAAAAAAGGAGTATAAACGCCAGAAAGCAAATGTTACTAATGTTAAGACGATAATTTATATTAAATCAATTCTGAAACAATAATCAGTATAAAAAATATACAAAATAAAAGTTTTGACTTTATAATTAGGTTATTCTCAGTGTTGAAACTTATAATCATAGGGATAATAATTACATGAACATTCTATAAATCTGTCGCAAAATTCATGATAATCAAATACATTGTTGTAGCCAGATCTACAACTAATAATAAAAGTAGTCCGCATGACAACAAAAGTAGTAGTCCGTAGATGAATTTCGAAAAAAGTCTTTCGAAAGACGGCACAAATGCGTGATCGCTACAATTGCGATCAGTCTTTCGAAAGACCGCAGAAACGCATCGTGCAAGAATATTGCGAAAAGTCGATCAGCAAATTCTTTAATTTGCTGATCGAACGGTGCACGATGTTAATCAATCGATTGTTTCTATATAATCAGTTACTCGAGGACGAGAGGACGGAATCGAAATTGTAAGTCGTTCGGAATCAAAATCATAAGTCATACGAAGTCGCGCGAGATACTACCGAAATCCGTCACTAAGTTCACGCGAGCCGTAATATCAGTATCTCAAGTGTCATATCCAGTCGTCGGCTGCTAGGATAACGCGAGACGCGCCGAGCCACCCGACAATGTTTAATCGTGTATGAGAAATATAATAGTTGTAACATTATCAGTTTGTGCCTTTGTTAAAATAAATCAATCAGTTTTGAAGAAAAGTGTGTGTCAGTGCTTTCAAGAGGATCCCTACAATCCTTCAATCTTGCTCGGAGTTCCAACTCAGGCTTGGCGAACCCGACTATCCCTAATAATAACGTTGTAGCTCGGGGTATAACAACATATAAATATGTAAATTCGCACAAAACAAATATTTAACAATCTGAATCTTGTTCAAAACTTTGTCTACTATAATCTCGTTTCGTCATAGTCATAGCGCAGTCAAACATCTTGTTACGTCCGAGCGATATTCCGCTCGGCACTACCTTCATATCGATTTCCAACTTGAAGATCGTTCCTTGTCGACGTGGTCGTCAAGCGGTTCTCAAGGGTTGTTGTTGTTACGTGGAGTTTTGAGGTGGAAGGACGTGTGTCCGCGATGTTGTAATTGCTTCGTTATTAATAAAGTTCTTAAGTTTTTATTAAGAAGAGAGTTGTCATTTTGCGCGCGGTTTACCCATATAACGCGATTTGCGAGTGAACCCGCCGGGAGCGTGACAATATAAAAGAAAACCTTGGTCAACGAAAGAGATCGCACAAATCTTAAATAAACGCATCTCATAAAAGTCTCGATAATCATATCTAGCATAAAAAAATAAACATTAAATTAACAAAAAGAAGAAATAATGTAGGAAATAATATTCTCGGAGAAAAATTAACGAAGCAACTGAGATTCGAACTCTTTGTTTACGAATCTGACACTCAGTCTCACAACAGCTTCGCCTCTATAACAATCTCCAAATCCTACCAACTATTTAAGCCTTTTATATTCCTTTTATATTCCTACAGTAATAAAAATAAAAATATAAAAATATAAAAATATAAAAATAATGAAAGTATACAAATACACAAGTTAAATAATATATATATATATATATATATATATATATATATATATATATATATATATATATATGGTATATATTGGGGGGCTCGAGCGATGCAATCTCTCCTGTCGTGCTCCAGGAGGATTATTTGTATATTTGCCAATGGCGTTGGAAGGTGTCGCTGCAGTCCGACCTGCATCCATCGAGAGAATAGGACCATCATCTCTCTGGAGTACCGGTCGTGGGGATTCGAAAGAATATGTATATATGTATATTGTAATATACGTATATATATATATATATATATATATATATATATATATATATATATCATTGTATTGTTGACGTGTTATTCTAAATACGTTATTTGCAATAAATATTATCACATGCCTCGGTAGTCGAAGGGATAAGATGCCTGCCCGGTAAGTAGGAGATTCAGGTTCGATTCCTGGCTGAGGTGATATTTTTTCGCAAAATAATTACGAGTTTTCACGACTGGTTCGTGATCGGGCCCCGTCGTGACGTACACCCTCTCTTCTTATTTATATATTTGGATATAGAAATTTATCTGAACTAAGATGAAAATACCAAATATTTTTTTCTTAAAAGCATAAGTTGATAAAAATTTTAAGCAGATAATAACTCATAAATATAAAGTATTAAAAAATTTTTTAATCATTTTAATAAAATCAATTTTTTTGCTTTGAAATTTTGGGCACGTTTCTGTAATTTATTTGCGATTGTTTTATCACTCATTATATTACTTATTACGACACTACGGAAATAACAAGAGAAGATAAAAATTTTGAAATTTGCGCTACATGTCCGTTAAAGCAAATGCTAAATCAATCAGCATTCAATATTCATAAACTTTTTAAAATTATATCGCACAACTTAAGTTTAATTAAAGGTCTTTGATGGAGTGTTTGTAGAAACCAATCAATATTACACTAAGAGTCAATCTTAACTTAACTTTTAACTGAACCACAGTGAAAACTAAAGTTAGTAGAAACGGACCATGCTCTGGTCGAGGTCCGACAAAATGACGTCTACAAAAAGAAAAATAGACCATGAAAGAAATATACTTGATCTGATAAAAACCGGAATGCATTTTTGTGATATGACAAAAAGATCGGAAGGAAATTCTTTTTTGAAGTATTGCGTAAATGTTTTTCTTAAGACAAAAGGTTTCTCGATGACTAATAGCTAACGATACTATTTAAATTATTATTTGACATTTTTTTGTATTGAGTTAGATAACGATACACATTTTTTAGCATCGTTCTGCGGCTGTCAGCGAACCGCCGCCTAAGTTATGTCCGACTGACGACCCGTTAGGCGTAAGGCCATTTGCGCCATTTTTAATCTTTATCATTATTCTCGCAATTAAATTGCGAGATGGCTTGCGTGCCGTTGCGTAGGATGCGTCCTGCGCCGCTGAACTCGACTGAACACTTCCGAGCTCGTCGAGAGACAAGAGATCTCGTCTCCGAACAGCATCCGAATTCGGCTAAGCATCGTCGAACGCAAAAGCGGAGCTCATCTCGAAGCGATATACGCATTCAGCTGAATATTGCCAAGCAAAAGCGAGAAAAGATCTTGCCACGTAGGAGCAGCGTCCGAATCCGATCGAACAATACCGAATCTTCTCGGAAATAAAAAGATTACCTTATCTCATTAGAGCGGTAGCGGCAGATTAATTACCGCTCACGATCCTATCCAAACCATTCCGAATCCGTCTGAAAATCGGATCGTGGCGGTATGAAAAACCATTCTCCGCTCGAAAAAATAAGATCGTCTACAGACGCTTGCTCCTACGAGTCTGATCCGAGTTTGATCTATCCCGAGTACAGACACAGTTAGAAAACCGTGGTGAAGGAAATCTGCTGCTGCCTGAAAATTTCTGGCAAGCTGAGTCTTCTGGCAAGTAGAGTCTTCCTAACTCTACCTTTGCTACCTACAATCGCAAAAAATCTCATCGGGTTAAAGTGTTTCCTCTGCCAGCATCTGTTGCTTCTTAATGTCACCATCCGAAAAATATTGAAAAGAGCGCATCGTTGCGATGAGAGCAATCCGCCTCCGCCAGGAGATACCGATCGCTTTTCTTTACTTTCTGGAATTCGAATGCATTAGAGAAATCTGAACGCAAAGCGAAGAATTTAAAATCCTCCGCCTCGGCACCAGTCATTTATATGCACTGTGATTCGAGCATATATAGATATGTTTATCAGAAATAACATCTAAAGAATCCGTTTACTCGCAAATCAAACATGTCAAGCGGGATACCATCGTGATTTACAACTACCGGTTGCTAGGCAACAACATTCGACTCGCGATGATTTGCGATCGCCTCATCGTAGCCCAAAAACTCGTACGAATACTGCGGCCATAATTGTCAATCCGTTTTCTGATAACTACCGCGTTTTGGTGATCTCAGCAAACCGCGAACGCCCGAATTTCATTGCGATGGCATGATCTTTGTGTCGGCATGATCTCTAATAATTTATACACGATCACTAACAACAATGACAACTCTTTGTTAAAAACTATTCTTTTTGTTACAATAAATTTAATTATCAAATAAATCTCAGTAACTATTTCAATCACAAAATCATCAAATCCGGCGAGCTTAATTCGTACGATTATTCACAACCTCCGGGGGGAAAAACTAATCTGTTTTAGAGTATAAACATTTTGTATTGTATAAACATTTTGAAGACCAGAGATTTTCGGCCCAACAGCCATCAAAATTATTTAATTGCTTGAGAATGAGCGTAATTTTTATAAAGTACTGGGACTGTGAGTGACGCACCGAATGGAGCTATGCGAGTTTATGTCTATATCACAGATATTACAGCTGACTTGAGATTCTCAATGTCATACGAGTACTTAAAATGCGGCACGAGCGAAACACTAAACGAGCCGACACACTTTTAAAGTTTAAGAGAAGTCTGAGAGTACTGAGCCGAACTATTCCGCGAATCTTAGAGAGATTATATTAATGCTCTCCAAGTGAGCAAGCCCAAATCCGAAAGACGAGATCAAGGATTCACTCGCCGGCCACGTGAACATCACGTGGTGAGCACGAGCACGTTACGATGATGTAACCTCGCAATATTCCGGCAGCACTCCTAACTTCACCTTCACTGACTTTCCGATAAGAGAATCTTGAGAGTAGAGCGGTCCCTTTATGATTCTATCATTGCGAGATTTACGAGAGCGAAGCACTACTACGAGCGATATGCGATATGCATAATGGAAACCCGAGATCTAGTGAGAGTGCGCACTGAAGAAGAAGGCTGCAAGCGCACCCAGGCGACCAATTTCGAACGATCATGCATAATGCATGTGTCCGTGAGATGTTGTCATCTAAGAAGGCGATACCTGCGCGCGCTTTCAATGAGAATATAAGAGAACATAACGAGAAAGAGAATATAACGAGAATATAATATCATTCTCGAACATTAATAATGGGCAATAATAAGGCTAATGAAAATTAGAACTGTAGACGGTGTGCAAATTATGTGTTTATTTTAAACTAAGTATATTAATAAAAAGTTCAAAATGTTTCGATTTAAATTTAAGTTATTTTCAGTGATGCAAAAAAGTAAAGATATATCTCTGAGTTCAGGCGATAAGCACAATCATAAAAAATAACGATAATATATCAATCATGTCAGTTGACATAAATGAAATTAATATTAATTACTAAATAAATTTTAAATGTGAGATAGTACATTCAAATCTTTCATACGAAATAAAAAGAAAGAATACTTAGAAAATGGTTGTCACTCATCAAATAGACATAGTTCACAATAAAAGACAGAAAAAACACGCAAGAAGGCAGCATAATTCTCTACAAGAGCACATCACAAAATAAGTGCTGGAATCGTGAGTTAACAAACGGAAAAGCGGCGTAGCTAAACAGATTGAAGTGCACAATGTTTTTTTTTCGTGCAACTGACGCGAGTTCGAGTCCTTGCAGTGTTAAAATTTTTTTTAAGTAAACGTTATATTTTTTAATACAATTAATTTTTTTTTAATTTATCTTTTCTTTGAGCAAAAATATTAATCGTTGCACAATTTTCGTTATGAATAATAATAAATAACAATTGTACAGCAATGTCACACATACACAAAGTTTTATAGTAAATAATTAAATAAATAATAAATAATTAAACTTTTTAAACTATTAATCATTATATTATCGTTATATTAATCGCTGCACAATTTTTGTTATGAGTAATAATAAATAGTGAGAGTTTAAAAAATTTTAATTATTTATTAAATTATTTATTTCTTGCTCACTGACTCATGATTGCACCACTTATAGTATAACTGATCAGACGCCTAACTTTTCTTGTAATTTTCTCAGAAACCAAAGCCCATTCACATAAACCCTTTTATCGTATTAGTACATCCAATCCCCTCCTATGAATAAGCTATGGCTCATCCCATTTAGTAATTTACAGTTAGTATCATCTCCTTGTGAGTACAATGAGATTGACAATTAAGATTAAGATTGACAATACATATTCAAAACAAAAACAAGTTTACAACGGAACGTTCAAGACGAAAGCGTATGCGTGATACAAATATTTAGTATCAGACTGTGAATTTAATCTATTATTCTGTCTTTTAATGAAAAGCATTTCGTAAATCAGTCGCTTTCATAGATTATGTACACAATCTAATATTTTGACATCATTTCAGGCAAATTCATGGTCGCAATCTATCCTATGTTTGGTAATTGTTAAATGCATTTTATTAGTATTTCTACCTATGTGATTCCGATGTTTGTTTAGTCTTGTTTTTAATTGCCGCATAATTTATCCAAAATAGCACGCATCGCAATTGTTAGCAGCAAATCTTATATATTGTATTACATTTCTTTTAAAATATGTTGATAGAGCATCCTTATAAACATTGATCAAACTTCATTGATCTAACTTATTCATATTAAAAAGCATTTAGTGCCAAAATCATCAGTAATTTTTTTAATAAAAATTCCAGAAGTAAAAGATAATGGAAACCATTTTATTTTTCGCGAATTCAACGAAGTATTTTACGTTATTATTATAGTACGTCATCTCGTATAAAAAGAAATTTTAATCTTAAATGAATTTTATCAAAAATAAAGTTAAGAGGATAATCATTCATTAACAAAGTGATGATCATTTAAGTTGTTCATGGTATTTAGAATGGGATAATAAGAATGCTCTATCAATGAATCCAGCAACAGTGTTTCTTTTTGAGCGAGAGGATGTTGAGAGTAGAAGTTGAGATACTTTCTCAAGAATATAGGTTTATAAAACCAATCCATCCAATAATTTTATAACTAATAATTCTCATGATCAAATCAAGAAAATTCAACTCAGTCCCTCCAATCTCAATCGTAAATTGTAGTCTAGGATAGTAAGAGTTAAACCTTTGGAGCCTAATTACTATCATACTAGAAGAAATTGAAAGAAGCTATTGCAATATCGTCGATATATCTGAAAAAATAGTAAAGATATCCCAACACTTCCAAATACCTCTCTTCCAAATCTCTTAATACGAAATCGGTCATAATCAGTGATAATGGGGAATCCATAGGTGTTCCAAATGTTTGCTTCTAAATTACATTATCAAAAATGGAAAAAGTTGAATTTGAAACAAACAAGATTGTATTTAAGAATATATCCTTAGAGACATCGTAATTTATCGAGATGTCTTCTCAGCATTTATCTTTGTCGAGATGTTTCCCCAAAATAAGAAGGGAGGATGTGCGTCACGGCGGCGGGGGCCAACCACGAATCAGTCGTGAAATTTCGTAATTATTATTTTTGCGAAAAATATCACCTCAGTCAGGAACCGAACCTGGATTTCCTGCTTACCGAGCAGATATCTTATCCTTTCAACCACCGAGGTATGGTAATATTTTTTGTAATTTTTTTTTCAATGTTTGAGAATGTCTCGCAATTTGTTAATGATAATCTTAATAGGATTTTTCATAATCACACTATAAGTCTCTAATATTTTGCAATATGTTTTTCATTTTAATTAAGTAATTATCTTTACTTAATGCAACAGTGATATTATCTCTATTTGCCCTGGTGAAGATGATGGATTAGATATTTTTAAATATTCTTCGAACATGTTTGTCATAGTATTGCGAACGTGTCGTCGGGTGATCCTTTCATCGTTGTCCTCCGAATATCGATTAATCAAGAACAAGGTCGTTCCTTACCGACGGTTGTTGTTTTTGGAGGCCGCTTTTGACAGAGAGTTGATACACGCGAACTCTTATACCAGGTGTATGCATAAGTTTTTTCCGGTTTAACTCAGAGATGTCGCCAGCGAAAAGTACGCAGCGTATTAATTTGACACATACATCATTTTCTTCGTCTGACATTTAAAACTACAAACACACACAAGTTGAGTCCGCCAAAAACTAGCGTCTTTGTTTTATCGTTCAGTGATCATGTCGAGTTTTGTGCCTGAAAAAGAACATTTACGGCACGCATTGCTTTTTTTATTTAATCAAAAGAAAAAGGCTGTTGAAAGTCATCGTTTGCTGGTAGAAACATATGGTGAACACGCTCCATCGATTAGAACATGTGAGACATGGTTTCGACAATTTAAAAGTGGTGATTTCAATGTGAAAGACAGTGAGCGCTCTGGTAGACCACAAAAATGCGAAGACGAGCAATTGCAGGAGTTATTGGATGATGACCCAACTCAAACTCAACGGCAATTAGCAGAAGCATTACATGTATCACAAGAAACAATCAGCAGACGTTTACGAGCAATGGGAAAGATCAATAAACTCGGTAAATGGGTCCCACACGATTTGAATGAACGTCAAATGGAAAATCGCAAAGTCACTTGTGAAATGCTGCTTCAACGCCACGAAAGGAAATCATTTTTGTATCGAATTGTGACGAAAAATGGATTTATTTTGAAAACCCGAAGCGGAAAAAATCGTGGCTTTCATCTGGCGAAGCCGGTCCATCAACACCAAAGCCAAATCGCTTCGGCAAGAAGACCATGCTCTGTGTCTGGTGGGACCAGAGCGGTATTGTGTATTATGAACTCTTGAAGCCCGGCGAAACCGTTAATACACAACGCTATCGCCAACAAATGATTAATTTAAACCACGCATTAATCGAAAGACGACCGGAATGGGCCAGAACATGGCAAAGTGATTTTGTTACACGACAATGCGCCGTCTCACACAGCAAAACCAGTGAAAGACACCTTGAAATCGCTTGGATGGGACATCCTTCCGCACCCGCCGTACTCCCCAGACCTGGCGCCATCTGACTATCACCTCTTCGCATCAATGGGGCACGCGCTCGCAGAGCAGCACTTCAGCAATTTCGAGGAAGTTGGAAAATGGCTCGACGAATGTTTTGCCGCAAAAGACAAGCAGTTTTTCTGGCATAGTATTCATGAATTACCTAAAAGATGGGCGAAATGTGTAGAAGCCGATGGCCAATATTTTGAATAAAAAAAAATTAATTTCCCTTGAAAATTACGTGTCTTTTTTTTACTAAAAAACCGGAAAAAACTTATGCGTACACCTGGTATTTACTATTGTAATCTTCTATTCCATTAAAGTTTGTTCTTTTCTAAAATCGTTTCATTTATTCCCGTGAGTCGCGAGTATGTGTGTATGCCCACCGGGGGTGTAATATTTAGACATACAATAAAAAAAAGTAACCTTCATTTCGTATAACTTCAAATTTGTTTAAAGAATCTAGAGTGAACCCGTCTGTTTCTGTTTTTCTCCTCAAAATGTCACACTTAGGAGTTATGTAATATTATCTGAGATTTTTTTGAGAAGTGTGATTTTATGAAGTTATATTTTATGTTAAAGTAAAGAGAGGGAGAAAAAAATATATGTTACTTACAAAAATTCAATTTATTAATTTGCTAAGTCGAATGACATTTTGAGGAATGGACAAAACAAGAACGAACAGGTTCTTTAGATCTGAAATTCTGATGTTTCTAACAAATTTGGAGTTATATATTACCAAAGTTATTTTCTTTAACTCTATGATAAACATGGTCCAAAAATGATTTCTGTTGTCGATAAAGCCAATTTTATCGATCGTCTTCTCCTGTGAATTTTCCTAATGATCTTGCTTAATCGCCGTCGTAATATAGCTAAAATATAAAGTATAAAATTCTTTTGTAAAAATGTACCGAGGAAGCTCTTAGAAAAAGTTCCTAGACTAATAGTTGTGGGAATTATGATGAACACACACACACACACGCGCGCGCGCGCGCACGCACGCACGCACGCACGCACGCACGCACGCACGCACGCACGCACGCACGCACGCACGCACGCACGCACGCACGCACGCACGCACGCACGCACGCACGCACGCACGCACGCACGCACGCACGCACGCACGCACGCACGCACGCACGCACGCACGCACGCACGCACGCACGCACGCACGCACGCACGCACGCACGCACGCACGCACGCACGCACGCACGCACGCACGCACGCACGCACGCACGCACGCACGCACGCACGCACGCACGCACGCACGCACGCACGCACGCACGCACGCACGCACGCACGCGCGCGCGCACACACGTGCGTGCGTGCGTGCGTGTGTGTGTGTGTGTAAGGAATATGATCGTCACGGTTTTTCCAAGATATTTTTAATGAAAGATTTATAGGAAAAAACTTAGTTAGATTTATAATTTTTATGTATGGACATAAACTTAGATTTTAAAATAACAGTTCATTTTCATGATTTATTTAAAGAAGAGGATATTTTTTTGGAGAAGTGATTGTAAAAAATAGTTAGACTTACAGATATAAAAATTTTTACCAAAAATGTGATCATTTTTTAATAAAGCACAGAAAATGTTAAATAAAATAAAAATTACAAATTATGATTTGATAAAATTTAGAGAGAATGTTATTAAATGTGAGAGAAGTTAATTCCAGAAATATTATACCAAAATACATATCGAGAATTGTTAAATCGTTTATTACATACGTACATTGCGCGCGATTTCAGGACAAGTTCCTTTTAAAGTGAGTTTTACAACATCACTACCTATGTCTTTCGAAGGTTTAATTTTATTTCTTTTATAAGATATCGCACATACTTGTTAACATTAACAATTCAATAAACTTTGTAAATATTTTAAATGTGCATCGACGCATTTCACAATATTTTCCGATCTATAAAAAGTACTTTTCTGCATCACAATTGTGACAACAAGATTTTATTCATCGGTGATTGTAAATCTATAGCCTTTTCTCGATGCTGAATTTTGATTTTTTCTTTAGTAGGCTCTTTATTTTTTTTATACGGTAGCAATATGGACCTCACACCATCAGCGGAGATAAAGTTGGCAATATTTTTGATAATGATGGAATCTAATCTCAATTTGTTCTTACTTTTAAAGTACTTACGTTTAAATACTCGTCGATGAATTCCACATTGTTTTGGAATTGTCACTAGGAATCAGTATCAAAATAAATTGGTCAACAAAATTAACGCACAATAAAAATATATTATACAAAATTTAGCATAATTTCAAATAAGTAGAAACTCTGCAATGGTATTTGAAATTTTCTTTTTCATTTTTAAGGATAAAGTCGGTACTTTAAAAAATATTAGTTGTTTGTATTATTTGAATTTATATTTTATTTCTTTCTCTCTCATTCCGCTACCTTTTAAAAAGTAAAGACGTGTCTTTCAAAAAATTGTATAATTTAACGTATTATACGGAATTAAAAGGATTAATTTTTTTGTAAATATCATGGTAATCATTATAAAATTTGGACTTTTTTTTTACAAACTAAAGAAAAGAAAAATTCATACGATTTTTTCGCGGAGTTACGTCAAAATTATGTATGCATTTTTGACTACAATTAATTATTGCCAGTATTAGCATTACCTGATGCGCATCACAAGGAGATTGGATTTTATGTCGTGTGTGAGCGTGCGTGCGTGCGTGCGTACGTTCGTGTGTTAGGGAAAGGATTTGTATATATCGCATTTAAAGTTGCGTATTCCACCTCATCTTTGAATAATCTCTTATAGATGTTTTCGTATATAATATAGGCTCTAATTGCGGTTGATAAGTCACATTGCATTTTTACCTATTAAGCAAATTAGTACACTGTACTCTTAAATACTGTTATCATTTGATTAAACAAGCAAAAATAACAATATCTTGTTTAAACAAAATTTAGTATGCGCAAATCATTGGGCGCATTCAGTAGAACAAAGCGATTAGTGAACTGCCAATAATTATTGGTTTTTGCCGTTAGATCCTTAAACTTAGATCGATTATTTAACAGTTGTACAACAGTTAAATCTGTTGAACGCGCTCATTGCTCTTTTGGAGGAGTGGGTGAATCAAAATCAAATTGTAAGAAGATTGAATATTCATCAACCTTCTATCTCTCTTTGGCTCGTTATCAATGGATTTCATCGAAGAAGAGAACAAAGTCGAAAACGAATAACGTCAATTAGAAGATCGCCTTATCATCCATGAAGCAATATGAAATTCGCTAATGATTGCGCGATAAATTGCAAACGATGTTCTCTTGCATAGATAACTTAGCGCTCAAACGATAGATACAAAAGATCTAGACACAGAAGACGTTTGCATGAAGGGTGCTTGTGATCACGGACTTGTATTTGCTAATATTAACTGTGGCTTAATGATGTAATGCACGTTTGTAATATACACATAATATCAAAACTGAACTATGAAATATGAAACAACGTACTGTTGAGTGACGAATCTCGATTTTGTCTCTTCAATTTCAGTAGAAGAGTTTGTGTTTGGCATCGTTGTGAATATTGATTTGAACGAAGTTGCATCGAATCTATCCGAGTGTTTGGAAGCGGTTCCATTATAAGATGGCATATCAACGCGAACGAATCTCGTTACATTACCACCACGAGGAATGACAGCTATCTGCTATGTAGAAGAAGTTTTGCATCCTCACATAATTCCGATGTGTCATCAAATGCATTATCTTGGAGTACAGGACAATGCTTGCTCATATTTTCAGAATCGTACTTCTCGACTCAGAAGCTTTCAGACCCATTGAAAGATAAATCTGTGGGCTGGAATCATAGGAAATCAAATTCTACGAGAGTAGTTTGAAAAATCCGTGCAAAAATGAAAACTACTTAATTTTTCGGGATAAATCTTTTTTATTTTTCAACGTAGTTTCCTTTTAGGCTTATACACTTCAAGTCAAACACTGCTCCAGTTTATTGATCTCTTCCGAATAATATGATGATTAGTCCAACTATATAAAATAGATATTCGTATTAGAGATTGCGGTATTTCCGCAATCACTTCCTCGTTTGAATGAAATCTCCTTCTCGCTAGCCATTTCTTCGCATTGGGGAATAAATAATAGTCCGAGGGAGCCAAATCTGGAGAATAGGGGGGACGCGGAATGAGTTGGAACCGTAACTCCATCAATTTTGCGGCCACAACTCCTGAGGAGTGAGCTGGCGCGTTGTCGTGAGGGAAAAGGACTTTCTTGTGATTTAATCGTGAACGTTTTTCTTGCAGTTCGGTTTTCAAACGGTCCAATAACGATGAATAATATTCACCTGTAATAGTTTTATTTTCCCTTTTCTATTTCCCTTTTCCATATAGTCGATGAATATTATTCCTTGCGAATCCCAAAAGAGTCGCCATAATCTTCCCGGTCGAAGGAATGATGTTCCCCTTCTTTGATGCAGATTCCCTGTTGACAACCCATTGTTTGGACTGTTCTTTAGTCTCAGGCGTATAGTGGTGTATCCATGTTTCGTCCACAATGACGAAACGATGCCTAAAGTCCTGTGGATTCTGTTAGAACAACTGCAAACATTCCTTGGAACACTTCACTCAATTTGGTTTTTGGTCAATTGTGAGCAATCGCGGCACCCATCTTGCATAACTTTTTTGTACCCAAATGTTGATGCAAAATATTATATACCCGTTCACTCGAAATCGCGTTCACCCACAGCACTAGCAATCTCACGCACCTTGATTCTTCTATCATTCATTATCATATCTTGGATTTTATTAATGATTTCTGGAGTAGTAGCCTTAACAGGGCATCCAGAACATTCAGTGTTACTTGTGCTCATATGGCCACTCCGAAACGTTTGAAACCATTTATAAACTGTTCTAATCGAAGATGTAGATTCACTATAATGTTTATCAAGCTTCTTTTTAGTCTCCTGAGGCGATTTGCTTTTCATAAAAAGTAATGCTTGATCAACACACGAAATTCTCTTTTACCCATTTTTTAGAAATTACTCGACTTCCTTGATTCAAACGAACGCCAAATACAAAGAAATAGATTAATCTGACTGAAACTTGATGTGTGTTCTTCCAAGAGATGCTAACTGAAGATGTTAACTGAAAATAATCTCGAGACACCAGTGGTGTTATCTTTCTGACTTTGCACGGACATTTCAAACCGCCCTTGTAGGTCCGATTATTCTTTCGAATACTTTCGGAACTGGAGAAACATACATGCAGTTTTTAAGAGATGATCTCCCAGATTTCTTAGATGTGCCATTATTAGAGAGAAACAGAATTGTATTCCAACAAGATGGTGCTGGACTACACAATGTTAGAATTGTAATATACTATTTGAACGAATAATTTTCTGGATAGGTCGATGTGAGCCAATACGTTGGCTCGCAAGGTCACTGGAACTTAATTCCTTAGATTTCTTTTTATGAGAATATTGTAAAGAAGTAAATTATAAAACGCTTCCCGAGAATGTCGATAATTTATCGAGTTGATAATTAATTTTAATGAGACATGCTATGTGAACCATTGAAGAAGATAATGGAGGATATCCAGAGAAATTTATTAAAACGCATGAGAGCTTGCGCTAAAATGGACGGTGGTCATTTTGAGCACCTATTATAATTATTTTTAATTCGAAATTCGCTCTTTTCGGAGCGACGAAAAACGATTTGTTCTTTTCAGAGCAATGCAAAAAACAATTGGCTTTTTTCAGAACGACCAACATACTTGTACATGGAACATCTTGTATTTGCAATAAAAGGTGGTCCTTTCTTCAAGTAAAATCGCCAAATAATTAACCGATACTAATTAATGGTGGTAAAAAAATGTTTGTTTGTATTATCAGTCTGTTCATAATATCAAGTGTATGAATAAATCCAAGAATGTGTTCATGGTGCACGTGATGAGAGATAGGCGTGCGTGCGTGCGTGCGTCACACATATATTGTATGTGTGTGTGTGTGTGTGTGTGTGTGTACGCGCGCGCGCACACACACACACAATTAGACTTTTACTTCAGAGATTCTATTCTATATAATAAATTAAAGCGCCTCTATCACAATATTCGGGAACTAATTTCGTGCTCTGTCATATTCTAAATTTCGCATAAATGATAGCGTGCCAGCATTCAAATAGTACTTTTCTATTTACTTCTTCAAAGCTTTCATATCATATTTTGATGGTCTCAAAATATTCTTAGATATTGAACAAATGTGAGCAGATAGTTTCAAGTTCAATAGTTATTTGGCATTATTTATGTCAAGTGAATATGTAATCTAGACAGTAACAGAAAACTAATACAAAATTTTTTTTGTTTTTATGTACCATTCTTATGTACCATTCAATAGCTTTCCACACTTGGAGTTGGATATTTTCTCTCATTCTGTAAAAGGATTTTTTATTTTATATAAGGAAAGCGAAGAAAATAGAAAAGTACTAAATATATATTCAGTCGGTAAAACAAACGAATTCAGTATCCTCTTAACGTTATATTGCTTAGCCTTGTAGTTAGTATTAGTCTCTTTCTTTGTCTTGTTGTGTAGAATTTTGCTTCCCATCGCAAATTTTATCTGCTGTGTCTTCTCGATCGCGTGTTGGGGCTGAGAATTGTCGTGCGCTTATTGCCGCTTTACCTGCGTCTATCGCTTGCATACTTAACATTTAACATAACCAGCTCCAGTGGAGACTGCTGTTCATAAGCTTGTCGTAATGAATTACGGGGTAAGAACGCAATCAGTCGCGCTCACCGTTGACGACGCGGATTGCGGCAAGCGAGCGACACTTTATTATCCGATTATTATTACTTTTATTAATTGATTGCCAAACTGTAACCATGTATTTATTTTGTAACCGCTTTACTTAATCTTATGCCCTAAGTAAATTATGTCAATTGCTAAACCGAGTTGCGCGATCTTTACGCGGAAGGCTGTCGCGCGATCTAGAAATATACCGCGAACGCTGACGATCATTATGATTACGCCGCAAGGACCAGCCGTCTAAAACAGAATAAAACGAAAGATCGATGCTAGAAGCGGGACTCGTTAAAATTCTGTATTACTGTCACGTCTGTCGCGGTCCGAATTAATAGGTGCAGAGTGTAAAGTTCATCAATAATAAAGTTTATCAAGAAACGGAAAGTGTTCGTGTTTGACATCGAAATCCTGCAGTCGACTCCCGAGCCGATCCATCCCCGAAACGACCCGCACAACAATATATACTTTCTTTTTATCAGCCCATTTCATCGCTAAAAGATTATCAGATAACTTAAATGATGCCTTTCCTTTTTTTTAGTTTTTTCATTTTCGACATTCCTTTTAGTCTTTTTTTCACAGTTCCGCACGCGTTTGTAGCATTTTTATGTAGCAGATTGAACAAGGTAGGACTGGAGTGCCAGTTATCTACAAAAATTGTGTGACTTTTCCCTAAATGTGGTTTTAGCAAGGATAACACTACTCTTGATTTTTACTATCTGATTTTCCAATATCTTTGTATTCAACATCCATTGCAATGTTTAAGTATAAATAATTATATTCAGTATATAACTCGTTTTACAATTACACAGAACGAATGTCTTTATTCCAAATCTGTTCCTTTTCGAAGGAATGTATTGTTTGAATGATAATCTGCCTTTGTATAGTAGTAAACTTTCATCTACACATAATATTTGAAAAGATTGAAAAGATTTATTAAATGATTTGCGTAACATGTCAATTACATTACGTATTTTTCTCAAACGGTTGCAACTATCACCGACTTCATCATTGAAATGTAACATTCGTAACATGAAAAAGTAATGATTCCTACTCATTACTTCATTGAAAATGTCGCTTCGCAAAAGTTTATCTTTAAATCAATATTCATGTAAGACTAATATTTTATCGCGTATCATTCGCAAAGACAGAGCGAGGAAACAATATAATTCATTTAGTGTTGTTTCTTTTTGGACAGAACTATCTATATCATTGTTATTCTTCTCACAGCAATAGCTATTCATTTTATTTACAATAAAATGAACAAATTTTTTCGAAAAATATAATTGAAAATAATCTATGATTCTTGATGATATATCTACATTTGCTTTAATTCCCGGACATAGCGATGTGAATTCATGAATTTTTGAATTAAAATTGTTTGAAGTCCATATAATATCACAGGATATGCTACTCTGAATGTTAGTTCTATTCTATTTCTTTTGATTCTAAAGTTTAAGTTAAAACATTTATCTGTTTTCTTTTACGAAATGGTAGAATTTTATTTTCATCATTTGATTCGTTATTGGAATTAATCGAGTTTCTACATTTCTTTCTTTTACAAATCCTTTTAAACATCTTGAAAGATAGTCTAAACTAAGATTTCTTTTTATTATTACATATGTATTTTTCATTTTTATAGCAAGTAACTGACCTCAAATTTTCCGCGGTAATATTTACACGTGGATGCCGACTATAGTCGGTGCTGGTATTGAAAAGATTATTAATCAGCTGATGGAATATCGCCGTAGCGTGCCGATTTAACGATCAGCATTTCTTCCGCGAAGAAAAGCTCGCGGCGATGTCTAACGAGCTGGGAAGGGCGAGTGCGAGGCATACTTGGGCTGCGCGGTCGCCAATCACGAGATCGGCGACCGATAAACTCAGGGTATCGGTTGCAATATACATATATATAAAATTTCAACTGAATGAAAAAATTAAGATGTCACAAGAGTAAAAATTTTTGTCAGCATGTATATGTGAGTAAGTGTGTTTGTGCGACTAGAATTAAATATATGAAACATGAATTTTAGTTTTAACTTCTTGCGTTCATAGCAAATTGTAAATGTTATCAGATTATACGGTACGAATTAGAATTAAGTATACGATTATTTTAATTTCTTGCATTCATTGTGAATTGTAATTATCATATTAAACAATAAATCTTGCCTTTATTTACAACATTCAGATAATTTCATCATTAGTTTTACATTTTCATTATTTTCCTTATTCGATCGAGCAACGCCAAGTGTTTTTACATAAAACTTTTTTTCCTTTAAATAAAATTTTAGTAAAATTTTATTTATTTTGTACTGTTACTCTTTAATTCTTTTTAATAAAAACTTAGGTTGAGTAAAGCAATTTTGCGATATAATAATATTTTAAAGCTAAATAATTACTACTCTTTGGGTTAGAAAAGAAAGAGTCTTGAATGGGTAAAAAGGTATACATATCATTTGGTTTTTATTATCTTTTAATTAAAGATACTAACGTTTGGATTTTATTTTCTAAAAATAGTGGTGTATCAACTCTTTTATATAAATGAAATATATAATTTGGCTAAAGTGGACTTGTAGTTCAATGTTTATAGGACTATAATTTGGCGCCAATTATTGATATCAAATCTTTTATACAAATTTTCTACATTATTATAATCATTTGAGTTCAGTTGGCAATGTGGAAATAAAGTTTTCTTTTTTAAAAAATTAGGGTTAATATCCTTTGGGTCAGAATAGGAAAACTCTTCATTGACTATAGTCGGCGTACACGTAACCACCAGCGCTGACTATAGTCGGCATCCACGAATGACGTGTAAATATCACCGCAGAAAATTTGAGGTTAGTTACTTGCTATAAAAATGAAAAATACATATGTAATAATAAAAAGAAATCTTAGTTTAGACCACCTTTCAAGATGTTTAAAAGGATTTGTAGAAAAGAAAGAAATGTAGAACTTGATTAATTCCGATAACAAATCAAATGATGAAAATAAAGTTCTTCTATCATTTTGCAAAAGAAAATGGATAAATGTTTTAACTTAAACTTTAGAATCAGATTTAAATATTTTTTAAAGAATTGAAACTACTACTACATAGGTCAGAGTAAAAAGACTCTTTAATGAAGATACAAAGATACATACTACTTAAGTTCTATTTTCTTAACCGTCTTAAAATAAAAGACATTGATTTTTAAATCAGGCGTAGCCATAAACCAATTAACGATAACTAGCTGCTTCTTAAAAAAGTTCAACGTATAAAACTATATGTTTTAATTATTTACAATTGTTATTTTTCTAGATTATGATCATATTATTTAATGAAAAATTTCGTCCTATTTTTTAATTTTAATTCAATAATTATTACTCACCGAAAATGCTCTTTGAATGTTCTCGAATAGTCGGGAATAACTCTTTCAACATAATCGGATAATTTTTCTGATACGATTATTTCTCCCCGCGTATTAACCATTAAAATGAGATATAATATCTCCAATTCTTTATTTAAAGATAATTTCTTTATTTAAAATAAATTTTTCATTTTCACCGTCACTATTATTAATAAATTTTATTCCCGTCAAATTTCATTTCGCATTTCAAACGCATTTAAACCATTCCGTTTCTAAGCGCGCATACTGCGCATTAGCGAAACGGAACGCTGATCCATGTCCGCAGCGCAGTGTCTGCTATCTATGCGCTCGATGTATGAAACCGAATGGATCCTTTAAGCGAATCAGCCAATCACAGTTGAAAACGTAAGGCAATAACATAAGCAGTAGCAAATCCATAATGTTGATTTCTTTACTGCTTAAGTCTTAAGTCTTAAGTCTAGTCTACAATAACATAACCTAACAAACAGCGCGCTTTTCCATGTTACTGTTCTATGTTATTAGTTCTGATTGACTGACGTAAGGTCATTAAGCATAAGAAATGAAAATAATTCATTTCGCTTACGATCTTAGTTACGTTCCCGGAAGCAGGTTCTTACAACCGCGTCTTACAGTCTTATAGCTTTATATTATGTTAAAAAAATGCATAATACCATTACAAAATTATCTTTAAAAAAAAAAAGGTAAAAAAGGCTGTCAAGTAAAGGGACATACGTGCCCTACGAGCGGAGATATTGCTAGACAAAGTCCAATTTGTAAATTTTTACTTTAAGAAACGTCGTCATTATTATTTGTGTAAAAGATTTGGTATCAATAACTGTCGCCAAGTTATAGTCTTATAAACATTAAGCTACAAGTCCACTTTAGCCAAATTATATATTTCATTTATATAAAAGATTTGATATATCACTATTTTTAAAAAACAAAATCCAATCGATAGTATCTTTAATTTAAAAATAATAAAAACTAAATGATATGTATATCTTTTTACCCATTCAAGATTTTTTTCTAACCCAAGTGGTAGTAATTATTTAATTTTAAAATATTATTATATAACGTAAAAATTAAAATATGAGAGCTCCTCTGATTTGAGATTAAAAATTGAAACACAAGGGCATTAGAAGTGAATAAGACGCAGATAAATTCCACTCAATTCATTATATATTTATGGTTCTCTTACATCCAGATGTTTCGATCCACTTTCGGATCATCTTCAGTAAATAATACCTTCACATTATGAGTTACATGAGGCGTATTAGTCAATGGTTTCACAGATTCGCATCGATAAACATAATAATGCAATATCTCAAAGGCCACTGTTCAAAATAGTTCCACAGCTGATGTAGGAGACACTGTACGATATAAGGATCATTTGAATAATTTCTGATACATTTAATCAAATAGTTTTTTAGAAGTATCAAATAGTTAGATGTACAAGGAACTGACTGAAGACTCACCTCGATGATATCGTCAATTATAACAATAAAAGGTAGATGGAAATAATTAATGAATATTGCAATAGCATGGCCACAAATTAAAATTTTTTACAAAAAATAAGATAAAAATAAGAAAAAAGTTGATACAAATATGTTATGAGTAAATATGTCTTAACTGTTTGTGTCAAATCTTAATACAAGTTTACTTAGCGCCACTTTTTGATATCAAATCTTTTATACAAATAATACATATTATTACAGATGAGTATTATATATTATTTGAACATCAGTAACATGACGTAATTTTGTAATATAATATTTGGATCTTTGATGCAAAGGTATATGCTTGAGTTTTTACAAATACACTGCGCGTTGTAATAATTCACATACACACTGCGCGTACATTTGGGGACTTTTTTTACTTTTTTATAAAAAGTAAGTTTATTGTGATATCATTTATTTTGTTATGTTAAGCATTTTATAAACAGTATATTTATTTTCATTTTTTGCCACATGATTATATTATAACATGATGATAAATTCTGTACAACTCTATATATGCACTTTTATATAGCACTCTATCGGTGCTATATAAAAAAATAAGGTATAAATAAAGTTAAATATCGGACATATAATACAGACATTATAAAAGACGACACAATTCTTTACTATAAAATTATGATTGCCTTTAATAAATTTATTATATTTAATATATATAGAATTTATTATATATATTATATATAGAAATAACTTATATGCAATGAAATATGAGCAAATTTAATTTAAAGTAAACTTTTATACAAAAATTATTTATGAAAATTTGAAAATATATTATGTAAAATCTGCATTTATATTTTTATATTATGCTGCTTATTATATATTTTTATTTAAACTTCTTTGTAAAAATAATATATAAATATCCATATATATCCATATAAATATCCATTCGCTCGCTCTCGTATCGCTCTTTCACCATCTCACTCGCTTTTTCGCTGTCTCGCTTGCTCTCGTATCGCTCTTTCGCTGTCTCGCTCGCTTTTTCGCTATCTTGCTCGCTCTTTCGCTGTCTCGCTTGCTCTCGTACATCACTCCGAAAGATTGACCGCTAACGCCGTTCGTAGTGGTGAAAATCGTAGCCCATACGGACGACGACGATAATAATAATGACGACAATAATAACGACGACATTTCTTAAAAGTAAATTTCTATAGAATCGGACTTTGAATTGTAATATCTCCGCTCACAGGACACGTAGAAAAAAATTAAAAACCCTTTTATTATATAATTTAAACCCAAGCTATCAATTGCGCCTATTCAGAACTTAATTGGTTCAGCTGTTATTGAGATCCGAATCTTGATACTCAGCAACTTGCAGGCTCGCGTAAAGAAATACGGTCGGTCTCGCGCTCGTGAAGCGCTGACGCTTACACTTGGCGATGAGCCACGATCGTGTCTCTTGAAATGTAAAAACAAAAAGCTAGCAAGTAGGATGGAAAGTCGAAAATTGTTATGAAGAGAAATATGGCCACACGTTTATATAATATATTGTTTATAACAGGAGTGTACGTATGGCTCAGAAATTCTGTGTCTATTTGCAAATTGATACCATTTGTTTGTTGTTTGATATATAACATTTCTAGAATTAATCGTTTATTGTAATTTTTTTCAACACCCAGAACTTTCACATTAGCCCAATCGAAATCGTGTCCTGTGTGTAATATATGTGTAATGTATGTCTCTATGGTCAATAATAACTGAATGTATTATATAAAGGTATTCATCTTATGTGACTTCAATGTTCATTGATTTTCGGATCTTCAATAGTCTATCCCAAAAGGATGCATTACAATTCGTGCACTGTAGCTTATAAATAACATTTTTTTTATCTAAGATTGAAAGGAGATCTTTTTGTGCTCTAATAAAATTGTTTAGTTTATTGATGCTGTAAATTGCTAGTTTAGTTTCTGTATCTTTTAAATATATTTTTAAATTTTTCAGTAATATTTTTTATATAAGGGAGAGTAAACCGAAGGATTTTGTTGATAGTATAGTTTGCATGTTATATCGTTATTATTGTGTTTTTCATTACCATTATAAATTAAAATTTTGATTCTTCTATGATTGTTTCAAAAATAAAATTTAATGGATAGTCATTATGTAAAAGCGTTTTTATCGAACTTAAAATTCTTCTCGTAAAATTGTGGATGAAATGAAGATAAAAAATCCTGTTCATCATATCCATGACCGTACCTCTTTTCTGTGAGATGGGATGCTGAGACATAAAATTTAAGTATCTACCAGAGAAAGTTGGTTTGTGATACCAGTCAAATATAATAATATTATTTTTAACAAGAAGAGTTAACAAAAAGAGTCGTATCCAAAAAATTAATCTGGTTACCACCAATTTTCGAAGTAAATTATAATCTCGGATATATTGAATTAAACTTTAATAAGATGTCATTAACGTGATCATGTGATACTGCCATTAAAATATCATCTATATATTTATAGTAAAACAGTAAACAGAAATCAAATGTCTCAAGCACTCCATTCTTTAAATCTTGCATGACTATATCAGCCACAATCGGAGAAAGTGGTGAGCCCATTATTCCGAAGGGTATAGCCCGGGTATTCCGAAGTTCTGTTTATAAATCTGTCCGTCAAAAATAAAAAAGGTGGATTCTAAAATTAATCGTACAGCCCCCAGAAATTCATCCTTTGGTATTTTACAGTTCTTGGAGATAATAGCCCATCTATTTACCAAACATTTAATCACCAAATCGGAATATTGGTAAACAATGATATAATGTTTAACGCTATTAATGAAAATTTGTCATCGAGCCAAATATTCGATAATTTTTTGATTAGTTTGAAACTATATTTTATATAACTTTTACCATTCGAAATCGATTTGGAGATAATCCTACTCAAAAATACAGCTAGATTGTAGAAAGGACTGTCTATCGATGAAACTATTCGAAAGGGGCAATCAGGTTTATGAATCTTCGGAAGACCATAGACTCTAGGTAAAATACCAGCGCTACAAAATAAGTGTTTATATAATGCAGAGGATATAAATTCTGAAATTTTTTCCATCTTGTGAGCAAATTCCTCAGATTGTTGATCATTTTTGATAAGGTCTTTGTTGATTCTTGTGTAAGTCTTAGTATCCGACAGTATATAATTCAGTTTGTAAAGATAATTATTTTTGTCTAATGCAACAGTAGTATTCCCTTTGTCTGCTCTTGTGATAATAACATTCAGATTATTGTGTAAAAATTCCATGGTGTGTCTCCTTAACTATTCTAATCTTTTTGTGTTTAAAGTATTTTATTGGGAAAGAGAGGAAAGTTTGCGAGAATGAAATGGTTTCTGATTTCATTTTGTGCGGTAATTTTGTGCGGGAAGTCTTTTAATATTTTAATATTTCAATATTTTTGATGAATTCAAATGTTATCTTTTTACTATTATTACAAGGAAGTGCAAAATGCTCCCCTAATTGCAAAAAGCATTGTAAGGTATAGGAACATCAGACAGATTCAAAAACAAATTCTTTCTAAGACTATCAAAGAATGAGGAATCTGTAGGTTTCAAATAAAAAGTGGGGTTTAGAATCAAGGTTGATGTCAGGGATCTGTGGACATTGAAAACAAGAATCAGTAGGATGGAAAAACTGAAATTTGTTGCAGTTATATGTAGGCATATTTTGTGAATCAGAATTATTATTATTATTCTTGTATCTCCAATAATAATGTATTCAATTGATGTTTTTAAGATCAATTAACTCTTGTTTTTTCAGTAGCCAGCTCATTTTTTTAAAAATTCTTTCATTCTCTCTTTTTACATAAAATGAAAGACTTCCATTCTGTGTCTATTAAAAAAGGAATTATGTACATTAATCGGTAAGCACCGAGAAATATTGCGTACAAGATGGAAATCTTTAACTCTGCAATAAATGTCTATAAGCGTCATTAAGTTCCAACCTTCCTTAACCTTAAAATGCTAGCAATATATGACCTATTTATATTCTTTAATTTAAATTGTATTTTTAATTTGTGACTATGCTATTGTAATATTCATTATTTATTTTCATCTGTGTATCTTTTACTGTTTTGTTATAATTAATGATATCATCGAGGTGAGTCTCTAACAGTTCCTTGTATTATACATCTAACTATTTGACACTTCTAAAAAACTTTATTTGATTGAATGTTTCAGAAATTATTCAAATGATCCTTATCATACACTGTCTCCTACATCAGCTGTGGAACTGGACAGAGATATCCTCCGTCGAGATATTGCATTATTACGTTTATCGATGCGAATCTGTGAAGCCGTTGACTAATACGTTTCATGTAACTTATAATGTGAAGATATTATTTACTGAAGATAATCCGAAAGTGGATCGAAACGTCTGGATGTAAAAGAACCGTAAATATAGAATGAATATTATTATATCACAAAATTGTTTTACTCAACCTAAGTTTTTATCACAAAAAAAATTTTAATATAAAAACTTGGCGTTGCTCGACCGAATAAGAAAAATAAGGAAAATGTAAAACTAATGATGAAATTATCTGAATGTCATAAATAAAGGTAAGATTTATTGTTCAATATCATAATTATAATTCACAACGAATGCAAGAAATTAAAATTAAAATCTTATACTTAATTCTAATTCGCACAACCGTATAACTTGATCACATTTACAATTTACGAAGAAATTAAAACTAAAATTCTATATTTAATTCTAGTCGCACAAACTTGCTCACATATACACGCTGAAAAATATTTTTATTCTTGTAACATTTTATTTTTTTCATTCAGTCGAAATTATATATATTTATTCGTGTTTTTTTTTATATTTAGAGGTCTGAGCAGCGCCAAACATTTTTATATAAAAATTCTTTTATTTTAATAAAATTTTATTGTAACGATACGCCTTCCGCGCATCATTCTAACATAAATGCGTTCGAGCTCCGCGCTCAAAAATAACCGAACACATCGACCGTTGCGCGCGCGGAAACACGCATCCGTCACGTGTGCGCCAAAACACCGTTGATGATTGCGATATTTTGCGACTTGCAAAATAACCCATCGCGATGGGTATATAAATCCGGTCGATTCTCGGTAAAAGGATCAGACCGATCCGATTCTCCGACTGTTTCCATTTTCGAGCGATACCGAATAACCGAGACCAGGCATTCCTGACCTCCGCCGAGCATACTCGACACTAGGTATCATCCTCTGTAAAAGTGAGAAAATCGGGATAGAGCATTCTCAATCCCTGTCAAGCATACTTGGCTCTCACTTCTCCGAGACAGAGTATTTTCAGTTTCAATATTTCCTCTCACGATACAAGCAAAACGGGACAGAGCATTCTCTGTCTCCGACGAGCATACTTGTCACTCGTTTCTCCTACCCTCCAATTCCGAGACGGAGCATTCTCAGTCTCACCGTTCCTACCACCACACGAACAGGACAGAGTATTCTCAGTCTCCGACAAGCATACTTGTCTCTCATGTAAAATTCAAAAGCAGGAGCGAGCATTCTCACTCCTGACATTCATCACGCGGCAATAGCAAATAACGCGTCGTACACTACGAGCGCCACCGACGAATCACCGCTCAACTAATTGCGCGCCTACGCTACCATTAGGCTCCGCCGTAAACTAATCACTCGCTCCAATGCACACGCCTCGCATTCCGAGTGCACATCACACACTTCGCGCACTGCAAGATGTCCATAGATAAAACCACCGAACATATCAACAACGCGCTGAGCGAATCTATTCCGCTGTATATACATATCCACACTATTAATTTATTAGGTATACAAAAAAGTTCTGAGCTTTAGATTTCATACAACCGAAATAACAATTTAAATTTTATATATCTTCCCGCCCTTTTGCGGTTTTAAAGCGTTGACATTTGACTTTCTAAAATGCCATACGGTTTGGCGTTTGATGCACATAACCTCAAAAATCAGTAGTGTTCATGATGGCAATAACAAAAGAGCATATTCGATTTTCCATCCACTTCGCGTTTCATCTGAAGAAAAATACTGCTGAAGCCACTGCAATGATTTGTGTTGCATATGGAAAGAACACTGTAAGTCATACTACATGTAAAAGATGGTATCAAAAATTTCGCTAAAAAGATTTCAGTCTTGAAGATGAATCGCGTGCTGGACGCCCTCAAAAGATTGAAACGGACGAATTGCAAGCACTGCTGGATATAAACTCTGCGCAAACTGAAAAGGAGCTTGCAGAACAGCTTGGCGTTACGCAGCAAACCATTTCCGTACGTTTACATACGATGGGAAAAGTTCAGAAGGAAGACAGATGGGTTCCACATGAATTGTCCGAAGACAACAAAAATCGTCGGCGTGACACTGCACTCACTTTGCTTTCAAAGTTCCGGAAAAAAGATTTTTTGTACAAAATCATTACAGGCGATGAAAAGTGGATTCTTTATGATAACCCTAAACGTAGAAAATCATGAGTTGAGCCTAGTCAACCTTCGACATCGACGCCAAAGCCCAATATCCACGCCAAGAAGGTTTTGCTCTGTATCTGGTGGGATTGGAAAGGTGTGTTGTATTACGAGTTGTTACAACCGGGTGAAACAATCACGGCAGACCGCTACCAACAACAATTTGAACGATACATTAGAAGAAAAGAGGCCATTTACTGGCCAAGGATGTCGTAAAGTGATCTTGCTTCATGACAATGCTCGACCACATGTTGCGAAAGCGACTCAGGACATATCTTTGCGTTAGGCTGGGAACTTCTCCCGCACGCGGCGTATAGCCCAAACATGGCGCCTTCCGATTACCACCTATTCCGGTCGCTGCAGCATCATTTGGCTGACACACATTTCGTGAGATTTGAAGAGATATAAAAATGCATTGATGACTCGCTTCGAAGCCGGTGAGCTTCTATCGTAAAGGAATTCGCAAGCTACCCGAAAGATGGCAAAAGGTCGTTGATGCAAATGGAGAATATTTCGCTGATTAATATTTTTTTGTTTGTTTTTAAATAAAGATTGAATTTTACAAAAAAAGCTCAGAACTTTTTTGTACACCTAATAAATAAATACTTATTTATTCAACTTTTGAGTCAAATAATTTTATTAATTTCCGAACCCGACAAATCGACGAGCACGTCCGCGCACCCGAATTCGCACAACGAGGACGGACCGTTATATTATTATTTATTTTGTACTGTTACTCTTTAATTCTTTGTGATAAAAACTTAGGTTGAATAAAGCAATTTTGTGATATAATCATATTTCAAAGCTAAATAATTACTATCACTTGGGTTGGAAAAGAGAGTCTTGAATGGATAAAAAGATATACATATCATTTGGTTTTTATTATTTTTAAATTAAAAATACTATCGCTTGGATTTTATTTTTTAAAAATAGTATATCAAATCTTTTATACAAATAAAATATATAATTTGGTAAAATATATAAGATGGCCTTGTAACTTAATGTTTACAAGACTATAACTTGGCGTCAGTTATTGATACCAAATCTTTTTTATACAAATAATAGTGACGACAAATAATAATATTTCTTAAAATAAAAATTTACTTTATGTAGCAATATCTCCGCTTGTAGGGCACGTATGTCCCTTTACTTGACATCTTCTTTTATTTTTTTTTTTAAAGATAATTTTGTAATAATATCATGCATTTTTTTATTATTTACATAATTGATAACGCACTTTGTTTATAGGATATAAACTCTAGTATCTCTTTTATTATACTATGCGAGTGCGTATAATAAATAGTTTTTTATATTGTTGTATTATCGATTCCGCAAGATTTTGTATCGTAGGGGTCAGTGCATAAACTATATTATCTATTGATATTATCAATTGAATATGTTATCGACTGAATGTGTTAATAGATTAATTCAGTATAAAGATATAAAGAAGATATATGTGAACGAATTGTCAATGCAAATCTTTCAGTGATTTTTAGTGAAAGTCTTATTGACTTTGCGAATAAATCAGGCTAATAAGATCATTGTAGCACCCAGCAAATCATTGACAATGTACATTGAATCAATAGCGCTTCTCGTGACAAAAATTGTAACCGTACAAAGGCAACGACGTTTCTTAAAGTAAAAATTTTCAAATCGAACTTTATGTAGCAATATCTCCGCTCGTAGGGCACGTAGCAGAAAAATAAAAATATTTTTATTATGCAAATCGAACTCAAGCTACCGATCGAGTTTATTTAGAATTTGATCGGTTTATCCATTATTGAGATTCAATATTTTCGGGTGCTCGCATCTCGACTCGCGTAAAATCACGCGGTAGTGTTCGATTGACTTGACACCCGAGACACTACAGTGTCTTCTGATTTTTTTATGCCAGTCCTAACAATTAAATTATATATATATATATATATATATATATATATATGTATATATATATACAATTTTAATATGCGGAATAATTGCAGAAATGTGTGGACAGATTGCAAAAGAATTGCGTAATAATTCTGAAGAGGCGGAAAGACTATAAAAGAGTTGTGGAATGATTGAGAAATTATGCTAAAAGATTGTGGGAAAGTTGCAGAATAGTTGTAGGAAAATGCAGAAATGTTGCGGAAGAGCTGCGGAATATTTGCGGAATGGTTGCGAAATAGTTGCAAAGATAATTGCGGAAAAGATGCGAGAGAGTCATAAAAGGAATGAAAAGATTGTGCAAAAGTATCAGACTGATTGAAATATGGTTGTGAAATAGTTGCGAAAGGGATGCGAAGATACGCGGAAAGATTGTGTAAAAATTGCGGAATGGTTGCAGAGATATATAGAAAAATTACGGGAGGATTGCGGAATGATTGAAGAAATATGCGGAAAAATTATAAAAGATTGCGGAGATGTTCCTAAGATATTGCGGAATGATTACAAAGATATGCAGAAGGTTGCTGAGATATGCGAAAATGTTGCGGAAAAATTACGGAAAGATTACGAGAGAAATGTGGAATGATTGCGGAGATATGCGGAAATTGTGAAAAAGTTGCGGAATGATTGCGGAAATATGTGAAAAGTTGCAAAAGAATTACGGAAAAGTTGTTGATAAACTGCTGAATGATTTCTTAGAAATTGCGGAATGGTTGTGGTGATATACGAAAGGATTACGAGAGAGTTGTGTAATAGTTGAGTTAATATTTGGAAAAGTTTGTGAGAGAGTTTGTGAGAGAGTTGTGAAAAGATTGCGGAAATATGCGAAAAGGTTACAGAAGAATTGCGGAATTGCTGCAAAGTTATGCGGAAAAATTGCGAAACGGATGCGAAAATATGCGAAGAGATAAAAACAGAGACAAAGAGAGAAGAAAGTGATCGTGAAATGATCGTGAAATTATATAATATTCGTATATCATGTCGAAGGTTTGATTGCTAGCGCCGCCACTTCGTAGCAGTAAAAATTGAAACTGTAATCCATACAGACGGCGAAGATGACAATAATAATAATGATGTTTCTTGACTATAAATTTCCCGATTTGAATTTTGAATTGCAATATCTCTGCTTATAGGGTACATAGACAAAAAATAAGATCACTTTTATTATATAATTTAAATTTAAATCTAAGTAATCGATTGCGCCTATTTAAAATTTGATCGGTTCACCTGTTATTGAGTTCCGATAATCACGGATATTAGCAACTCACTGGCTCGCATAAAAGGACACTGTCGGTCTTGCACTCGAAAAGCGCTAGCGCGCACACTTGGCGACGAATCGCGACTGCATTTCTTGATACATAAATCATGTATTACTGTCTAAAAGTTTTTAAAAAATATTATCAAAGTTAGTAGATTCTATTAAATATTTATAAAAAGTTCTAATTAAATAAAACAAATAATTATAAATTTCAACTTAAAGAACCTATAAAACTAAAAATGTATGAAATAAGCAGCAATAAAAACTTTTAAAATATATATTCATTTATTAATCTTTATATCACATATTCATTTATTAATCTTTATATCACGCACTCGTAATATTTTAATTCTTCGAATTCAATTATAAAACTGTGAAAACTGCTGTAACGATCTGCATTCTTTTATACCAATACTCATGTAAACAATACAAATAAAACTATGCCTTAGCAAAACTATTGTCTTGAATAGCGTTGCGGTAATAAAACATTATAAAATATAAATATTCATTAATAAAATATATTCGAACATTACAACTATCTGTTCTACGATGAAAATTAAATGAATGATATGTAACGTCGTCCTCGTCATCGTCATTCATTTTCAAAAATGTGTTTTTGGATAATGATTTTCTTATATATATTGTTCTTATATATGTTGTTTTCAACATAAAATGCTCTTTAATTTTGTCGCTATAAAAATTTTAAAATTTTTGAAAATTAAGGGTCAGATGAGAGTGTTTTAAAAAATATAACATTTTTAAAAAGTTCGAATTCACCTTTGTAAAGTACATTTGCAACCATAAAACTTATTTTTAAAACCTTTTTCCATGTTTTTGACAGTTTGGATGACATTCACTCAGGAAGAAAAATCGATTTTCTTCAAGAGATGATTTCATTTTCTTAATGTGTGAGAACGCAAATGTAAAAAAATATTTATGTATTATTTTTGTCTATTCTTTAATATTTTCGAAACTGATTAAAATGAAAAGAGACAGTTTGTTATGTTTTCTTGTTAGTATCTATATGTGCTGTTAAAGAAATAATTTTCTATTTTTACATTGCATGCGATAAATAAATGCAAAATTTGTTGTATTAATATTGAAGATTAAATAAATGTAACAAAATGATTTTTTGATCTATTTTTGATATTTTTAAATATATTTTACTATTAGTTTTATTTAGAAAAATATATCTGCTATAGATTTTAAATTTTATTTTAGCGTAATATCTTATAAAAAAATAAATAATAAACTTTAATAAAATGTATAAAGCTAATTTTTGTTAAAAATATTTTGTCATTAAATACCTTATTTCCGTATTAGGATCCGGTTTTCTAATGGTTAAAGCAACTATTGAGCCACCAGGTCGATGCAATAATTGAGCAGCTTGTCGCAAATCCCCAGGATCTAGGTTTTGCCCATCTATTGCAAGTAGTTTGTCTCCAGGTGCTAAACTACCTGTTCGATAAGCAAGTGATCCTCGGCGAACCTCTGTGATTATTAGATCCTCGTTTACTGTGAGACCCAAATCAGGTTGACCGCCTAACGGCCTAGTTACTCTCACCGTGAAGATTCCGGAACTTGGCATTACTGATCCACCAACTTTGTATTCTATCACTAATTCGATCTAGTCATGCCAACATATGAGAATAATTAATAAGAAAATATTAGATAATTAAAAGTGTATATATATAAATTTACATTAAAAATAAAACATAAAATGCATATTTGTTAGGTATGTATAAAAATATCCTATTTTAATGGAAACAGAAACATGAAATAATGGTAATAAAAAAGACAGACAGAATTTAATAGAGCATAATAATTTTACATAAATTTTACATAATTTTACATAAAAAAAGTATAACATAAACAACAAAAAACTAATAGCTTTTGAAATATTTAAAACACAATGTTGTGGCATGCATATATATTATTTTTCTCTCACAAGGGATTTATCATAACTATTCGAAACCGATTTGATTCTCCTTGAACACAAAAGTTTAAGATGTCTTTTCTCTTTATTTCAGCTCAATTGAAGTTTTAAGGGACACAATCCCTCAAAGACTAACGCATATATTTGATCCTTTCAATTGTCAATGAAACGATGAGATATATAAAAGAATGTTTAGACAAAACTTTTAGTTCTTTATTTGTTTTTAGTTCTTTATATGCTAACTATGTATTTAGATTTTCCAAAAATTTCATATTTTTTTTAAATATCCCCCCCTACCCCATTACTATATCTGCGAAATTTAAACTTATTTCTAAGAATAAAGTTAAAGGAAATTTTTTTGCCAAATTCAACCATTAGAAAATTATTTTACGAAATTGCATCTTTCAGAAATAACCTGAAAACATCATTATATACATACGTTTGTGCTTCTATGTAGCGTTTGCGTGGCAAAATTATTTTTCTGCATTATGTATTACAAATAAAAATAACAATAAGAATAATTTTTTTTTATTTTCCTTAGTTACATATAGAAAAACATCCACTTCAATCATTTTTCAATCATTCTTTCTTTATTGTATTATAATAGTATCTTAAATTTAAAATTATTTTTGTTCACTTACGCTGTTATTTCTTTGCGCTGTTATATTGTCTCTATACGCTAATTTCTAGACGTATTTAATAACATATTTAATAACATATTTTTTAAAATTCATATGATATAAATAATAAATTAATATAAATATCATATGATATAAATAATAAATTCATATAAATTTATATATTGCATCCTTCATTATAGATATTGTTACGACTGAGCGGTGTTCCGCTCGGCGCTACCCTCATATCGATTTCCAACTTGAAGATCGTTTCTTGTCGACGCGGTCGTCAAGTGATTGTCAAGCGTGGTTGTTGTGACTTGAGGCGGACGGACGTTTGTCGGCAGCGTATTAATTGTTCTATTGTCATAATAAAGTTCCGTTTCTTTATAAAGAAGTGTTGTTATTTCGCGCGCGGCTTTCCTGAGAAACACGATTCGTGATTGTGACCATCGTGAGCGCGACATTTTGAGGGCTCGTCCGGAATCGTAACAATCCATCGGACCGATCGTCGTTGATATGACGGAGAGTCTGGCGTTGGCGGGCATTGAAGGTGTGACGGAACAGCGGAATCCGTGAATTCCGATAGTGCAACAGGGAGGCAGATGGCTTCGGCTAAGAAGAGAACTTGTGTGCGAATGGAGCAATCGGAGACGACAGATATGGAGACGGTTTTGACTTACATTGGAGGAGCTTCGTCTCACAAGAGCAGAACGCGCTACGCTGTTGCAACAAAGAGACTTGCTTGCTTCCCGGTCAACAGGGAGAATTAGAACAGCATTCGAAGGAGCAATGCTACATACCATCCCCAATTCTAATTTTATTTCTGTGAATAGTCTCTTTTCATCAGGCTTTTAAATTAAAGCCTGATATCTATTACCGAAGTGTCCCGTTGCAAGAATTTTTGACGCAATTGAATTTAATCGCGCGTACGAATAATTGGGGGAATGCGAAGAAAGTTGTCATGTTATTAGCGTCGTGTCTTAGAGGGAAGACGCATGCGGTTTTAGAGGAAGGTACGAAGTTGGAAAATTCGCAGTTCGATAATTTGGTTTCGCGATTAGAATTGCGCTTTGGAGAAAAATTTTCGGCACAAACTTATTATGTGCAGTTCATAAATCAAAAACAAAATTTCAGGGAGGAGTTAGCTTCTTCGGATTTAAAACATTTATCTCGTCTTGCTTATCCGGAGTGTCCGCCTGGTTTACAGGATAAAATTGCGCGTTCGCAATTCATTGTTGCGCTTATAGACAGGTATATAAAACAGATTTTAGTTACAAGGGCTCATATCTTTAAAGGGCTGTTGAAAGAGCAATGGCGATAAAAATTAAAGATAACAGTTTTGGAAAAAAAGATAATTATAATTTTTCGAAAAATTGTAATTTTTCTAATTATAACAAGAGAACTGATTTTGGGAATAAACAGAACAAAACATTTAGGAATCGAAAGATGAGTGTTTTAAATCATAGGAAACCTGAAAATTTTAAAGAGGAGAAGAAATTTCTCCGTAATGTAGGAGAATGCTGACAATGCGGAACCAAGGGACACTTTCGGGCTGAATGTCCCGCATTTTTTAATTCAAAGCAGGGAAACTCGGGTTTGCCGAGTGAGGGTTCCGCGGAGCTCGGCATTGAAAGAGACTTCAAAAAGGAGGAGTTTTTCTTTTGGAAATTTAACTGGAAATTCAAATAATTTTTGTTTTCGTGGAAATGTAGACAGGCAAGAATGTGTTTTCAAAATTGACATAGGCTCCAATGTTTCGATTCTTAGTAGAAAATTAGTTAAATCGAATAGGTAGCAAATTTGAGTAAAAAACAGAAAATTGAGATACCGGGGAGGAGGTTCCTATTGATTTAAAATTTTTTGTTACGTCCAGTGGACTCCACGATTTTTTTCTTTCCAAAAAAGACAAATAATATAATTTTCTTCATATAAGAATATTGATTTCTTCTTCCATTGATAAGATATTGAATTATATTGAATTTCAAGAAACAAGAGAAAGATTTGCAACTGCTCTGACTATTATAATGATATGCTTAATTTTAAAAAGAAATTTTAAAAAGAATATGCAAAGAATTATTATTATTATTAGTTCAGAGTTAGAGCCGTCGCAAGTCCGAATACTGTCACCTTGGCACGTGCCAAACAGAAGCGAAGGAGACATCTAATGTAAACATCCTATCCTTACACACACACACACACACGCGCGCGCGCGCGCACGCGCGCGCACGCACGCACGCACGCACGCACGCACGCACACACGCACGCACGCACGCACGCACGCACGCACGCACGCACGCACGCACGCACGCACGCACGCACGCACGCACGCACGCACGCACGCACGCACGCACGCACGCACGCACGCACGCACGCACGCACGCACGCACGCACGCACGCACGCACGCACGCACGCACGCACGCACGCACGCACGCACGCACGCACGCACGCACGCACGCACGCACGCACGCGCACACACACACACACACACACACACACACACCTCAGAGTCTTGCCACCGTCTTGCCTTTCCAACTAAGATTCAGACCCTGATCATCCCATATAAATAGAGTTGCTTCCGAACCGCGGCAGCATTATTAAGTAATTCATTAGTGTCACTTCCATCCATTCAATCAACCATTCGAATTATTCGAACACTTCGATTCAGTGCACGAAATATCCCAACTTTCTGAAGAAAAGTCAAGAGTCATGTTCTTTCGAAATAACTAATAATCAACTAATAATCATGAGTTCATTTATTAATTATCAGTCAAGTATAAATTTGAGATTTTTATTTCTTTCCTCTGCTCTATGACATTCTAATCTATCTTTTCTTTTCTTTTTCTCTCTTATTAAACTGATTTGAGCTATGCGAGGCTCCCGGTTGTTCTTCTTTTTCCTCTCTCACTCTTACTAACTAGTTAGAGCTATACAAGGCTCCCGGTTGTCTTCCTTTCTTTCTATTTACTGGTTAGAACTATACGAGGTTCTCGGTTGCATTTCCTTTTTTCTCTCTCTCTCATTACACTGGTTAGAGCTTTACAAGATCCTCGGTTCCTTTTCTCATTCTCTCTCTCTTTTAACCGGTCTGAGTTATACAAGGTTCCTTGATCTTTCCTTTTTCTCTCTCTCTCATACATATTCACACCTCTTTTCATTGATCAATTCTTTTCCTCCTAGTGAATCAAACGAAAGTCCTAGCTTCTAAAATTCGACAATGCAATACTAAAAAACGATCCCATCATCGTCGTAGTTGCAGTTGAAATCGTTACAAATGTCAGGGCCGAACCAAGAAGTCTAAGCAGATATCGAAAGAGTCGATTAAACCGTCAACATTAACTATTACTACTCCTGAATCCTCCCTAAATCAACCTTCAGCATTTTCAGCTAACTCTATTCCTTCTTCTGCTCCGACACAATGTCAATATCAAATGATCGCACCTAGTTATTCTCTCATGCATCCATCCGATGCAGAATATCTTTTAGACTTCTACGCCCTATCCCCAGGTTCTCTATTCCGAAATGGCGAACTTCTTTTTGAGGATATAGAAGACGAAGAATCCTATCCTATCGACTTGATCACTCCATCTCTCGAGGGACATCAAGAATACTCCTCTCCTTAACCCTCATGTATTAATCTTCTGTCATCATATACATATTATATACAATTTTTATTATTTTTCTTATTATATTTTTGTAATTTTCCTTCATTTTGCTTATTATGTAATTACCAGTTCAGCTAATCAAAGAATATTAATTGTATTACCGGGTAGGATTATCATATCAAAGATTCAATCACACATTCACACTCTCTCTCGTAAGAATCCTACCCAATGGCCTCCGCACTTATGTAACACCCGCGATATCACACATACACACACACACACACACACACACACACACACACACATATTTACACAAATATTTCTTCTTTTATTTCTTCCGTCTTTTTTTTATATATTATATATTATGTATATTTTTATTTTACTAATTAAAATCAATGTTTAAATTTTAATTTTAATTTTTACTTTCTTAAAAATCCTCGATTTCTTTTCTCCATCCTATTGATTGCACGAGGTCTGTCCCTGGTAATAAAAAGTAAGTTTCTTTAAAAAACGACTGACTGCCTCTACAGTGAGGCATCTTAGCGATTCTTTATCGCTGACCCAGTGCCGAGACATAAACAATGCGTTCGACTCAAGATCACGTTTCCACGTCTGATTCTCAAAAGAGCAGTTGTTCGTCCTTCCGAGTCCATTCAATTCTCATCCATTTAAATTCTTAATTCTTAAAATAAATTTTACAATTTACTCTGGGCTGGACGTAACATTTTAGTACAAGTGGAATTAGAAAAATTTTCTTTAGAAATGTAATGTCCTATGTTTGTCGTAAATATAGTAGATGAATGCATTTTTTGAAGCGGATTTCCTTATTAAAGTCGGACTAAATAGAGTCTTCGATTCGGTATTTGTAAAAACTGATTCCAGGAAAGAGAATTTTTCTTGTTCACGCAAAATGATTTTGGAAAAGAGATTTCGAAAGTTCCGAAATTCTTGGCAGAGTTCTCCACAAGAAATTCTGAAGGATTGAGTAATTCGCAGAAAGAGCGTTTTACTAAATTTATTAATGAATTTCAAGATGTCTTTTCCGAAAACGTTGTGGCGGGCAATTGTTCGGTTATCGAGCACTCTATTTCTGTAGGGGGATCAGGTCCTATTAAACAAGTTCCGAGGCGCATTCCTTTACAGATGCGTGATGAAGTAGAGAAAATTATAGAAGAAAAGAAAATTCAAGGGGTAATAGAAGAATCACATAATTCTTGGGTTTCACGGTAATTGTGAAAAAAACGGAACACTGAGAACACGCATTCACACGCATTCTGTATTGATTACAAGAAACTTAATGCCGTCACTGACAAGAATTCTTACCACTACCAAGAATAGATGATCTTCTTGATCGATTATCCAGGAATTCTTGGTTTTCAACTCTTGATTTAAAAAGTGGTGAGGTACTGGCAGGTAAAACTCCGCCCTGAGAATAAAGAGAAAACGGCATTGTCTATTGGAAATAGTCTATGGCAATTTACTGTTATGCTATTGGGGTTATAATGCTCCGGCGATTTTTGAACGATGGAAAAGATTCTTCAAAATAATGAATAAAATTTGTTTAGTTTACTTAGATGACGTTGTTATTTTCAGCAAAACTTTTGAAGAAATGGTGGCTAATCTTCGGGAGGTTTCTCTTCATCTTAGATTAGCAAATTTAAAGATTAATCCGAAGAAGTGTTCTTTATTTGGGAGAAAATAAAATATCTGAGACATGAGATTTCTGAAGAAGGGATCTCTACGGATTCTGAAAAGATTGCTTCCGTTCAAGATTGGTCTGTTCCACGGAATAAGAAACAAGTTCGTAGCTTTTTAAGATTTTGTTCCCATTACAGGAAATTTGTTAAGAGTTTTTCTCAAATCGCAAAACCTTTGTTTTCATTAACATCAGTGTAAGTTTAAATGAATGTCAATATCAAGAGGCATTTGAGAAATTAAAACAATTTTTTATTTTTTCTCCTATTTTATCCTTTCTGATTGAGACAGGGAAGTTTATTTTAGATATTGATGCTTCTAATCATTGGTATTGGTGCTGTTTTGTCTCAGATACAAGATGGAAAGAAAAAGGCTATTGCGTATTTTAGTAGAGTTTTAAATAAAACTGAGAGGAATTATTGTGTTATTCGTCGAGAATTATTGGCGATAGTGAATTCGTTAAAGAGTTTTTATCCTTATTTATATAATCGTGAGTTCTTAATAAGAACTGATGTTTCTCTCTGATTGATGTCTTTTAGGGAACTGGAAAGACAGTTGGTTTGCTGGTTAGAACGTCTTCAGCAATATAACTTCGAAATTTCTCATCGAGCAGGAAAATCGCATGGGAACGCAGATAGGTTATCAAGACGTCCCTGTGCGGAAAATGACTGCATTTATTACGCCAGAGTGGAAAGAAAAGAGGAGGAAAATAAAGAAGAATATTTAGGAAAGATAGTTTTAGAAAGAAGAGAATCGAAGGATTGACGAAGCGCAGTTAGAAAATCCTTTGATTGTTGAAGTTTTTCGGAGTAAAGAAATAAATAGTCGTCCTTTTCGACATGAGATTATTTTCGGGAATTTTTCTTCGAAAACTTATTGGTCTCAATGGGATTCTTTGATTATTAAGGATGGAATTCTTTATAGGAGATGAGAGTCTCCTGATTTGAAAACTATTATTTTTCAAATTGTTGTTCCTCAAAAAATAATGCAGCAGATCTTGGAGGAGGCTCATAATTCTCCTACAGGAGAGTAAGTTTTGGAGTTAATAAAATTCTTGAAAAGATTCGGAAGCGTTTCTTTTGAGCAACATGCAAACAGGATGTAGAACATTGGATAAGGACCTATAAAGTTTGTGTTGCTAAAAAATGTCCTGCTGGAAGGAAAAATCTACTTTTCAGATTTATATTGTGAGTGCTTTGAGCCTCACTTCAAGCCTTTGAGAGGGTACAGATGGATGTGTTAGGTCCCTTATCATTTTCTTCTTCCGGGAATAAATATTTGTTAGTAGTGACTGATTGCTTCTCAAAATGGGTGGAAGCTTTTCCACTCAAAAATATCAAAGTTAGTACGGTGGCAGAAGTCTTTATAAGCCAGATAGTATCTAGGCATGGAATGCCAATAGAAATACATACGAATCAGGGAAGGAATTTTGAATCGCGAATGTTCCAGGAGTTATGTCAAATTTTAGGAATAAAGAAAACTCGCACTACTCCTGTTCCTTCATCCACAATCCAACGGTCAAGTGGAACGACATCAAATTTTGTTAAATTATTTATCTAAATTTATTTCAGAAAATCAGAAAGATGATTGGGATCATTGGGTTCCTTTAGAATTATTGGCTTACAGATCTTCCAAGCATGAGATCACAGGTTTTACTTCTGCAGAGTTAAACTTAAGAAGAGAATTAAGGTTACCTATAAATCTTCTTCGTGGTTGTCCTTCTAAAACCGGTGATGTTCCTCAGGAAGGAGGATATTCATTTAGATTGAGGGAGAGACTGAATCATATCCATAATGTTGCGAGTCAACGTATGGATTTGAAATCGCAAAGGACAAAAATGAATTATGATTGAAAGGATAGGTGGCTGAATTTTGTGCCTGGCCAAAAGGTTTGGTTTTATAATCCTCAGAGGATGCGAGGAAGGGCTCCCAAATTGCAAAGTAATTGGGAAGGACCTTATGAGATAGTTAGGAAATTGAACGACGTAGTTTATTGCATTCAGAAAATAAAAAGACATAAAAGTAAAGTGATGCATTTAAATTAGTTACATTTGAGGAAAGGAAAAATTTGTAAGAAAAAGAATCGAAACTGAGCCTATAAATGTATAAAAAAGATATGTAGATATTTCATTTTTGGGGAAACAATTTGAAAGAAAGTTCTTTTAGTACGTACTGTTTATGTATTGTTTATGTTTACGTTTCTTGTTTGAGGTTTGTTAGCACCGAGGAAAATGTTTTAAGAAAAAAATGTTCTGCTTACTGTCCAGCTAAAGAAATCTTTTTTTTTTAAAGACTGCCCGGTTTTTTTTGAACCGTGGTTTTTCCGAGGGATTTAGGGCGAATGCCGAGGTGGGGACTTGGGATGTCCGTAAGAACGAAAGGGTCTACGGAAGTTTTCCCTCTCTTGTCCAAAGATTCAAGAGAGAGGTTACGCAAGACACAAGTACAAGGCGAAGAAGTATCAAGAAAGAAGAAAGAAGAGGGAAGGTGACTTTGCAGCGGCACGGGATTTCCGGGAGGGATGAAGTTTGGCGCTCGGTAACCCGCAGCAGTAGCTCAGAGTAGAGCAGGAAGCCGACAGATTCCCTGAAAACTTCACCATGGAAGAAGAAGCCGATTTTTCTGCGAGGGAGTTCCCTGGAATTGTCGGGACAATTCTGAAGAAGGGGTAGTGTTACGACCGAGCGGTGTTTCGCTCGGCGCTACCCTCATGTCGATTTCCAACTTGAAGATCATTCCTTGTCGACGCGGTCGTCAAGCGGTCGTTGACGCAAAGATTTGAGGCAGACGGACGTGTGTCCGTGGCGTATTAATTGTTCTATTGTCGTAATAAAGTTCCGTTTCTTTATAAAGAAGTGTTGTTATTTCGCGCGTGGCTGAGAAACGCGATTCGTGATTGTGATCGCAATGAGCGCGATGATAATAATACTCAATAAAAAAATGCTTTAAACTTAATTATTTTTTACACAAAAGACATCTTATTTTAACTATGTGTTGTCGTTTTCGATATCATATGTTGAAGTTTTTTCAAAACCAAATTTAACTGGATTTTTAAATTCTTCTGGTCTTTGATTTGTATATCCACTTTTAAACAAATGTTTAGAGTTGTAATATTAAAGAAACAATTGATTGTGTATTAAAGATTGTAATTTTATTATAAGAGTAATAATATAATTAGATTTATTAATTTTCCTTAGGGTTATAAAAACAATCTCATTACAATTATCAATTACAAATTACAAATTACAATTATTGTCCTTACAATCATCGTTCGCCTTACAAACTAAATGCTGCTTTCTGATTTCTTGCCTACTCTAACCTAACTCACTTTAATCTATTTCACACACACACACACACACACACACACACACACACACACACACACACACACACACACACACACACACACACACACACACACACACACACACACACACACACACACACACACACACACGCACACGCACACGCACACGCACACGCGCGCGCGCGCACACACACACACACACACACACACACGCCGCTGTCCCTACAATTTAGCCTATCAGGATCATCACTTCCGGTTTTTTTCGCGCATACCCACACCTTCATCTGTTCATTCAATCTGTCACACCTCCTCTCTCCTCCCCCTCTTTCTCTCCACTCTCTCTCCTTTTTTCCCTTTCGTCACCCCCTCTCTTTCCTCCTTTCCCATTCCTACTGCTCACTCTTTCTCCGTCTCTCCTAAAATCACTCTCATCATCTCCTGCCATTCCTTCCCTTCCCCCCATCCAATACACGCTTCCCAGATATACTGCCACGTTTCATCTCCATACATACTCTACACCTCTGTTCTTCATCCATCCAATACCTATTCCCCCTCATTCCACCTCCCAGTCTAAACTTTACTACCTTCTGTCTACTTTCCTCTCATCCTTACTTCAGATACTTCGGAATTTCCTCGTTTTTTTATCTATTTATATAACTCATTGTACTTTGACTTCCTTATCCTCTCTCATCTTTTTTTTTCTTTGCAATTCCTTTTCATTAAATCCGCCAAATCTATCCCCTCTTCCTCTATTTTTTCCCAATCCACTCCTTTTTTCACAAAGTATCCCTTTCTTTCCTCTTTCCACTTCGACACAGACCTTTTCCTTTCCCTTTCCTTTAGCTCCTCCCAGCATCTCTTTGCCACTTCCTCTCCCTTTCTCCAATCTTCTTTTAAAACCTAAAGCTCTTCTTCCAGCTCTTTCCCTTAACTTCCCTCTCTGTAACTCTTAATCGTACATCTTAGTGCACTTCATCGCTAACATCCACCTTAGATATTTTTCCTGCAATCTCTCTACTACTTCCCTCTCTCTCCACCTTCAAATTTCTATTCCATACCTCACTACCAATCATAGTAACACATTGAAACAAACCAAAGTTTCTTTTCGCAATCTCCTCTAAACTTTCTTTTCCCAATCCCCCATCCCCATTACCGCCGTATCCCTCTTTTTATCCTTTCCCTTAAATATGCTTCCTGCCTTCCATTGCTCTGCATTGTGATAGATAGGTATATTTCATCACCTTCTCTATCACTCCTCCTTTCCATCTCCAATTCATTTTTCTCGTCCTCCCCTCTCCCCCTTTCTAAATCGCACAATGCTTTTCTTGCTCACGTTTAGCTCTAATCTTTTCTTATCTAAATATCTCCCTAATCTTGCTAACTATCGGTACTATGATTCTTTCATTCCACTCTTTAATCCCTCTCCATTCCAGATTCTATCACATCCCAAACCCATTCTTCTATCTGCTCTCCTTTATATTTCCAAACTTCTGCCGGCACCCCAATCGCCTTATTTTTCATGAAATAAAACCTCCCTAAATACTTCCTTTATCTTCTCTCTTGTCAATCTCTCTTCTTGATCCTTCCCTGCTCTCCTTCCTACTCCCCTTCCACTCATTCCTAACAAATCCTTAAAATACCTGTGAGATAACGACGCGGCGCGGCGATGGTTACGGCGATTCTAGACGCGGTCGTGGCGCGGGGCGCATTAGCGCTTGCTGGTACAGCGCGAGATGCGGTGCGGGGCGCGTTAGCACTCGCTGGCGCAGCGCATGGTGCAGCGCGGGGGGAATACCACGAAAACATTTCGCGGTATTCTCACGCTCTAACTCCGTCGCTCCGAAGTTCGCGAAATATTACAAGTTAAAATAATCAAATAATCAGGTGTAAACTAAGCTTTTTGCGGCCACTGCCGCACTCCACCTGATGGTCGAGGGAAAATCGGAGGAGGAAGGGAGCGGAGGAATGCGTTCCGTTACAACTCTCTTCTAATATTTCCCTAATCCTTCCCTCCCATCTCCTTTCGTATCTCTTCCACTTCACCGCCTCGCATTCTCAATTTCTCGAAAGCTTCAATGAATTCCTTTCTGCCTTTTAACATCCAGGCTCATCTCCTTATTCTTCTGCCCCTCTCTTCCTTCCTCTTTTTCTTCCCGTTTTTCTTTTTTATCCACACCATCAGAGGTTGATGGTCCATCTATACACTCCGATCTTCATCCTTTTTAACCTCTCTTTCGTTTCCATACTTCCTATCACGTAATCAATGACTGATTCTCCTCTAGCGTATACGTCCAATCTCCATTTCTATTCCTTTCCACGTTCCCGTTAAATATTGTCCATTCTATCTCCTCTAGTTTTCTAAGCAGCACCTTTTTTTCTCCATTTCTTCTTGTCCTTAGATTTCCTTCCTCCTTCCCCCTCTTTCCAATTTCGCTTATCCACTCCCCTACCTTCCTCTCCCGTTCTGACATTAAAGTCCCCTCCTATTATAATTCTTATCCTCTCCTCCCTTTCCTTCACTTACTCCCTCGCACTTTCTAGCTCTCTATCCATATCCCTATTTACATACATTCTCACTACCCTCCAATTCTCTCCATTCAATTCTACTTCAATCGTCATTAAACCATTGTCCCCCTTCTCCTCTCTTCCAATTAATTTTTCGTCTCACTCTTATCAGCATTCTTCCCATCGCTCTTTCCTTCTTACTTTTCTTCTTCGCCATCTGTAGTTACCATCTAACCTTTCGATATGTATTCCTTATATCCTTCCCATCCCTTTTCATCCATCCAAGTCTCGTTCATTAACATAATGTCCCACTTCATTATCTCTATCCAAAAGTCCTTTCCCTTATTAACGAGCCCCGCCACATTCCAGAACGCTACTTTCTCGCTAAATTTTCATTTCCTTTCTTACATTCTGCTTCCCTACACCCTCCCCATTCCCTCTTACTCCCCCTGCTCTTCTTCTTCTTTCCGTTGTTCCTTTCTCCCTTCCTCCCTTCCTTCTCTTTGAATCTCTCGTATTCCTTCTTTTCCCTTTTCCCCTTCCTTCTTTTTTTAAACCCTCTTAGCTCTCTCAGCTTCTTCCCCGGGCATCTCTCAATCCCCCCCTCTCCTCTCGTCCCACATCCACCATATCCTCTCTATCCAAATTCCCCCTGTTCCACCCTTACCCTTTTGCCCTCCGCCCCCTCTCTCCTTATGTTCTATTTTATTCTTCTTTCTTCCTACGTCAAATCTTTTATCCAAATCTCCTTACCAATTAACCTCCACTTATTTTTAATGTCTCTTCTCATCCCCTCATTCTCAAATCTCATAATCATCATCTTCTCTTTCTCTTCACTACCTGCTTCCACTTTTTTCACCTTCTCTATTTTAATCTTCACTCCCTTTAAAGGGCTCCTGCCACTTTCTCCCTCAAACTCCTTTCTCCTTTTTTCAACCCTTTTATAATGCTTTTTCTCCTCTCGTTCCTCTCCCTCATTTCTCATCTTTTTTCCAACCCCTTAATCTTTTTCTTCCATTCCTCCATTTTCCCTTCCTGTCTTTCTTTCTTTTCAGCTTTTCTTCTGGCCTCTCCGCATTGACTTTCCCCTCGCTATCTTCCTCCTTTCCTCGCTATCTTTATTTCCTCCATTTCCCGTTCCATTTTCTCAATTCTTTTCCTAAGCTGTTCCCTCTCTTTCTCCCACTTTTCTTCCTTAGTCCTCATCTCCTCCCTCAATTTCTCTACTTCGTTTCTCATTGCCTCTTTTTGCCCCTTCGCCACCTCTCTTATTTCCTCTTTCATCTTTTCCTTTAATTCCTCCAACCAACTCCTTAAATCATTATTTGCTTCCCTTCCCTCCGGCAATCTTATTATTTAATTACTTCTCTTAAATATATTTTTCTCCTCCTTCATATCCTTCCTTAGCAACTCCCTTTTCCTCTTCATAAAATCCTCCACACTATTCCCCTCACTCTTCTTAGCATCTTTCCCTATTACATTTCCCTACCATCTCTCCATCTCTATATTACGTACTCTATACTTTCTTTATATATCTATATATCTATGCTTTCTTTATATTTCTTCTCTACCTCTCACTACCTCTACCTCTCACTCTATGTTATTGCGCACTCTTTGTCCACTCCTGCTACACTCTTACCACTTTCCATTGCGCTCCCTGTCCACTCCCTCACCCTACTCTTCCTCACTTTTATGGTCTCTCTACATTCCACTCTCCACTCACGCTCACTCTCTCTCCTCCATTTCACTCTCACTTTACCCTTCGCAAAAATTCACCACTTCGGCTTATCCGACGAGAAACGAAAGTCCGATTGTAATTTTATTATATTATAATATTTCATTAATGTAAATGTATATTACTTTCTATTAATAAAATAATGTTCGAAAATTTTTTAAATCATAATCCATGAAGATTTAATGATATTTTAATAACCTATAAATGAGATTATTATTTATTTGTCGTGTTAAAATCACATTTTTTAAGGCTTTTTCGCAATGCAACATGAGTTATATAACATTAAAAACGAAAAATGACATGCAAAAGTTTTTTGCGTCACATTGCTTTATTTGGTACCTTTCCCTTAAAAACCCTTAAATAATATTTTCATATTCTTAAAATTTGTAAAAAATATTAAAAAGTAAGATGTTTGTTCAATAGATCGCAAAAGTATAAAATAATTCTTGAAATATAATAATAGTCACTATTCAGTTATTAGAAACAATTAGATCCAGTGATTTGATAATTCTTCAGTGCAAAAAATATTTTGCTTGTCATTTCTTGCTTCTGATGTTATAATTCAATATAGCTGCAGCAAGAGAGCCGAGCCTTAAGCATTACATTTTTTTTAAAAAAAACGTGATTCTGAGAAATAAATAATAATATATATGTATATTATTATATAATAACGGTTACATATATAACAATATATACATATACAGGATGTCCTGTAGCACTGAACATCCATTTCTCATCGCTCGTGAGAAGGTAGACGGGAGCGAGATAAATGAAATGTCTTATACCATTTTGCGATATTTGCAATAATTTTCGAGTTATTAAATATTTAAGTTGCACAAATAAGAGCGCGCGGGGAGAAAGCGCTCGCCTGCCTGACCCGTAGCCTGATTTCGTATGTGGCCGCAAACGGCGTTTTACGCCAATTTTTAATCTTGTTGACACGTGCTCCGAACATATTTGGAGAACAGGCGAAGAAATAGACGCGAATCCGTGTCTGTTTTCGTGGTATTCCTCTCGTGCCGTGTCATGCTCCGCGCCTACAAGCGTTAGCGCGTTCCGCGTCGCTTCTATTTCTTATCAGCTAAAAAGCCAATTATCCGATTCTTTTCTTTTTCCGATTCTGTGGAGGGAGATACATCCCCCGATATCGACCAATCCGACTGATCCGATCAAAAATACTGAGGTCGATCTCAGGTATAAAAAAGCATCGCTTTCCACAGAAAACATCTTTTCCTGTTTTCGGCTCTTGAGAGAACAAGTTCTCGGAAAAGCCTCGCCAAAGAAAAAATCGAACTCAGAATTCGCACATGGCAAAAGCCAGAGACTTATTGGGAATCTCCCCAACGCACCAAGTCCGCTTGATCCGGCTTAGCTAAATGTCGCTAAATTCCTCCGCCGAATATTGGGGACCACCCCCCGGTACTTCCGAAAACCCTGACCCGAATTCCAACCACTAGGGCACATTCCGGTTCTACTCAGTACGCTCGGCAACTCTATTGTCGCCAACGAGAACTGCGAGATCGGGACCGTCCGGATCTGTGCGACCAGAGTGGCCGTATCTCCGACACGATCAATCCTCTCTCGCGGTGATTCGCCATGAATCTAATAAAACGCTTGTGAAATCGAGGTCTTCACAACAACACCCGCCGTGACAAACAAATATTGTTGACAGCTCGCACGACGTGCATTTACTGCCGCGCGCCCGAATTACAGCGCGACCAAACAGTCTCATTCCGAACGACAACTCTTTCTGCGAATATTCGAATACACGTTGCGAAACGCTGTACGTCCGATCACGGTCAGATTTTGTACAAAAATCAAATTGCAATTATTAATAAATCTTTGTTAGAATAATAGCTTCGAGAACTCTTTCTTTCTGTGTCTCCAACGTCCTCGCTTTCCCCCGGCGATCGACTGACCGCTATCCGTGCGGGAACACGAGATCGTTTTAAGGATAATCAACAAAACACAAATTCTCGTGCTTTTTTTTTAATTATAGAAAAGAAAGATCTGTGCTTACGCGTTACGAGATAGGTGATGCTTCTCGAAAAATTTGATTATATTGTTGAATACCGCTCAGACAAGTCAATGCGTCACATTAAATAGAAATCCGCCACAAGTTATGTTGATTGAGGAAAATCATTTAAGTCTTGTGATGTGAATTTTAAAAGCACATGATGATTAAGATTTACAACCTTTCCTTAAAATACCGATGCATAGCAATGATTTTGTGTTGCAGAGCAGAGTATTATATCGGAAGGTACAATGATGATCTATTGTTAGTCGTGTCTAAATTTATGTGTTATGACATAATTAAACAATGTCGTGATAAAGATCATTCCATAAATAAAATGGAGTGAATGATCAAAAAAAGAATTTTGATTTCTATATATGTGAAATAGATTTGATAGATTTGATTGAAAGTCGTAAAAAACTATATTTTTTGTATAGTAACCGAACTTAATAAATGGCAGGCAGGAAGATTTATTACATAATATTCTCAAAGACGATACTTCACTTGTTACATTTCATATTGACCATTTAGGATCCCAGTACAAGGAAGTCACGCTTACATATTGATAATAATTGAGTTTTACAATTTTTTTTGAGTTTTAAAATTTATGTGATTTTATTCACTTGATCGACAACTTCAAAAATAATATCACAACTAGAGAAACGATTCGCTGTGTTCGAAAATCCACAAAAGATCATCAACAGAGGCATTACGTTTACGTCTTCAAAAATTATTGTGCTAATGAAAAAATTAATGTTCTAATAATAATGGGGGGATAATAATAAGTGGGGTGCAAGACACAGGATGCGACTCCCATAGCCTCTTCTGTGCAAATGTCAACCTCACCTTCTAGTGCAGTGCCTAGACACTCGGCCCTGTTATCATCGACGAGGCTCTGACGACCGAGCACTGGCGGTATAACCGAGTCACAAATAAAATAGGAGCGCAGGAAATGGCACTCGCTCAGTACAACATCTACACCCTAATGAAAGCCAATGTCAGAACTTTAAGGTGGCAACCCCTCGGCGGATGTGGTCTAATAACTCGCAGTTCCCGCTTAAAAACCATAACTATTAAAGAAATCAAGAGAAGTGGCCGGATTCTGAGAGAATGACGACCTTTGGCTTGAAAAAGGACATAATTATAAGATTCTGGAACGTAAGAATACTCTATAAGACTGGGAAGTTGAGGCAACTCTGTGGCAGAAGCGAAAAGATGTAAACTGGATATCCTGGGGATGAGTGAAGAAACGAGTTCAAGAGGTAAGAACTACAAATGGACAAGTCTTTCTATATTCCGGGAAGCCAAATGAGAGTGATCGACACTAGAAAGGAGTAGGAATACTGCTGAGTAGAAAAGTAAGAAATAGCCTGCTTAATTGGAGGCCCATTTCATCAAGGATTATTCTCGTTACGTTCAGAGGAAAGATAAAAGATGTGACAATTATTTAATGCTATGCATCAACAGAAGAAGCTGAAATAAAAGTGAAATTCTATGCACAACTAGAGGAGACTATGCGAACAATCAAGAAAAAAGATATAGTCATTGTTATGGGTAATGCAAAAGTAGGAGCTGATAACCTAGGCCTAGAACAAGTGATGGATCGGTATAGAATAGGTGATAGAAATGATAAACGGAGAAAGATTGATAGACTTTTGCGCTAATAATGATCTAATCGGCGGCTCTATCTTTCCTCATAAGAGATGCCATAAAATGTCATGAGTGTCCCCTTCATATTCAAAACCAGATCGACCACTTTACCATCAGAAGAAAGTGGAGGAGATCTCTACTGGACGTCAGAAACTGGAGGAGTGCGGATATAAATAGTGACCATCACCTGATGACTGCACGCATCCGCATTAAAATTGCGGCTAACAGGAAAACATATACCCCCAGCGAAGAAGATTCGAAGAATTCGATGTAGGGAAACTGCGCGAAGAGAGATACAAACAACAATTCAAAGTGACATTATTCAACAGGTTTGAGAAACTGCGAGTGGAGAAGAATGATAACATCGAGGAGCACAGAACAAGATAAAGAGCGCATTTAAGCACGGCAGAAAGAGTACTATCGACAACCTAGAAGGAAAAAATGGATGACTACGAACATCTGGAAGCTCATAGAGAGAGAGAGAGAGAGAGAGAGAGAGAGCTGAAACTCAAACTGAACAATAGTAGAACCCAAAAAGCTGAACTCCAAACAGCTTACCTAACAAAGCCTAAACAAAGAACGGGAAGTAAAGAAGAGTACTAAGATGGACCGCAAGCAATGGATAGTCGACTTAATTCAAAGAGTGGAATCCGCATCAGGTGATAGGAGAACATGAAGGAGTTGTACGATATCACGAAGACGCTACCTGGGAAAACTCATTCAGAATCGACCAATTAAGAACAAAGAGGGCACACTTTTCACTAATGAGGAGGAGCAATTGACCAGGTGGCGAGAACACTTTGAAGAAATACTAAACCAGGGAAATGCAGAAAATGAAACTTCTGAAGAGAAAGAAAAAGATAACACATCAAGTTGCGACATAGGATCCAAGTCACTCTCGAGGAAGGAAATTAAAACATCAATAAAGCAGATGAAGAACGGAAAGGCACTAGGCATTGACAACATTGCGTCAGAACTACTATCGGTGGATTGCGACTGATCTCCGGCATCTGCTATTTAACAGGATATGGTGCTGGAAGTATGCCCAAGAAATGGAGAAAAGATCTTTTGATCAAAGTACCAAAGAAAGGAGATGCAATAATTGCAGAGGAATCACGTTGCTATCAATTCCCAGTAAAGTGTTGTCAAGAGTGATTCTCAACAGAATCAAATCCCAAGTGAAAAAACAACTCAGGAAAGAACAGGCAAACCTCAGGAGCAATTGATCTTGCACAAATCAAATTAACACACCCCGGATTATTATCGAACAATCAACACACCCCGGATTATTATCGAACAATCAAACGAATTCATTTCCCACCCCATCATTTTACACCTTTTGTTTGTGAACTTTGAAAAAGCCTTCGACTCCATAAAACGGAATAGCATGTGGCACAATTTAACACACCCCGGATTATTATCGAACAATCAAACGAATTCATTTCCCATTTACACCTTTTGTTCGTGAACTTTGAAAAAGCCTTCGATTCCATAAAACGGAGTAGCATGTGGAAGGCATTAAAGAGATTTGCTATACCCGAGAAAATCATTGAAATCATCCAAGAGGCCTATAACGACTTTACATGTAGGATCGTACACCAGGAGAAAATCACGGAACCATTCGCAGTTAATTCCGGTGTGAGACAGGGATGCATCTTGTCACCCACCATTTTCCTGGCCATGCTTGATGAAGTAATGAAGAGTATCACAGAGGGGAAGAAGAGAGATATACAATGGGGACTCATCGAAAGATCTGAACTTTGCAGACGACATCTGTTTGCTGACATAGAGCTACACTGATATTGAGGGAAAACTTCGAAATCTTGAAGCGGAGGCCAGAATAACGAGGGTAAGGATGAATATTGTCAAAACCAAGAGGATGAAAACACCAGAGACCAAAGAGACATCTATATAAATAACAAGAAGGTAGAAGAAGTGGAAGAGTTCACATACCTCGGCAGTGTTGTGACCCGGGAAGGAGGGGCAACCGCAGATGCCAAAGCAAGAATCCGCAAAGCAAACGCGGCCTTTATCCAACTTTACTCACTAGGGAGGATGAGAGAGATTTCAAATAGAATCAAACTTCGCATCTTCAGGACCAACGTTAAGGCGATATTATTATATGGTTGTGAAACCTGGAAGATTACCCCAGAAATCACTAGGGACCTCCAAGTCTTCATCAATAGATATCTGCGAAGGATATTGCGCGTCTTTTGGCCAAGAGTGATCTCCAATGAAGAACTATGGAGACAGACGAAAGAAGAACCTATAGACAAACAAATTAGGCGCAGGAAATGAAATTGGATTGGACACACTCTAAGGAAAGATCGGAGTGCAATAGAGAGACAGGCCCTGTTTTGGAACCCCCAGGGACATCGAAAGAAAGAGAGACCGCGAATATATCATGAAGAAAAACAGTGGAGAGGGAAGCAAAAAGGGCGGGAAAAACCTTCGAAGAATTGAAGAAGTTGGCTGGGAACAGGGTGCGCTGGTGAGCTTTGTCGCCCTATGCTCTGATTAAGAGCGAAAGGAAGTGACTAAATAACGGATGTACCGCATAGTAATGAACAAATAGAATGAATGTAAAACGAGTGTAAAACGAATTATTATTTCTTTATTTGATAAGCTTTCAACGTCTTATTTGAAAATTGATACAAATATGTGCCACTATAAAGTGCAATAATGTTTGAATTTTACATCTTCTAGGAGTACGGGATTAATCCCATTTGAATTACTAATTGGGCTCTAGTCAATGTGACTACGAGATAATTTTGAGCTGAGAAAGTTTATTAAAAAGGATTTGATAAATTCGATATAAGAAAAGCGATTAAAATTACGTGAATAGGCTAAAAATGCAATTGAGAAAATACAGCGCAAGAATTGCTTGAGTGAAGCGAAAGCAGAAAAAGCGGATATATCCAGAAGGTAATCTAGTCATCAAACTTATAATACTTTTAGAGAATTTAACTCGAAATATTTAAGACTACATGATTGTAAAAATTTTGTAAATTAATCGATATATTGTATTTAAAGTCAATGAATATAAAGGACTAAAAGTAGCGTTTCCATTGGTTATATTAAAAGTTAACTCATGAATATTTAAGCGACATTGATTGTACTGACGACAATTTTGATTGCGATTATGTAACGATTAGTGACATGACATGTCCTATTTGATCAGAGACCGATGTCGAATTAGTATGATCGAATATAGAAGCAGAAGACAGTGCATTTATATACGCATGTTTCGGCATATACGTTTTGATCCGTGCCGCAATTGTCGGCGCAAGAGTTCAGAAAATGCAATGACATTTCGAGTGCGATGTAGATTATTGGTGAGAAGCGATGAGTGATAGCCCGATTGTTTTTATCTTATATCTTTTATCTTTATCGGCTACTAGATTACAATCGTGCTCGTGAGCAGCATAATCAATCGATAGGAAGCTGAACTAATGCGTAAGGACTAATGAATGATGTGTATAATTTTTCCAAAACTATGAACTCTTACATATTATACTCATTATATTTATTATAGTAATGTCTTTTCCTTTTTCTTTTTTCTCCTATCTCTTCCTTTTTTCTCCTAAGATCATATTTGCGTATTATAAGATAGTACAGAAAGATAGAGATCTGCAGCAGTATTTAGTCTGATGTAACATATCACTCGATTATTATATGGAGCTCGTTACTCATAATAATATACATGTATCTTTTCCTCTCTCCCTTTTCCCACCTTTTTTCTCACCTCTTTCTCCCTTCCTTTTCCCTCTTTCTCTGTCATGCATGCATCCAGAAATAAATAAAAAAAATCATAAAATAGCTAAGAATTTATTATATATGTTTTTCCATCAGAAAGGTGAAATTAACGAATAAGAGAAACATGCATAATGATATTTCAAATATATGATTCAAACACATTTATGCAAATTATTTCCAGAAGTTCAAGAAGTCTAGAAACCCTATTAGGTATTATTATTATTATAAGTAACTCTATCATTGTTAGATTTATCAAATGCTTCGAAATTTTCCAATTAAAAAACATCAACATTAACGGTAACATATACGAAATGTAGATTTTCATGTTTGATACTTTGAAAAAAATGACTGTTAAAGGAATGTAACTTGAATCTGAAGTTTCTCAATAGCTTGTCAAAAGATATTGGAATATGGTACAATATATCTATTTACAATATTTTAACTATTACTATAGATAGAAGATATTGCTTTAAGCACTATGAAATTAAATGGTACCCTCTTTATTAATGAGAGAACAATTTGATTGCGTAAATTACTAGATAATATGAGTGTCATTAGACAAATCATTTAATGATTGACCAGTAAGGTTTTACTTAATTAGTAAAGAAATCAGTATTGCATGAATATGTCACATACATTTTAGTTTAACACTTTATTCTTGAAATAGTAGAAAGTTACGAGATGGATAAACAATAAATGTTTATATTCTTGTATTTTAAAAAATTAATAATTTTATAATGAAAAGGTATACATAAAACAATTTCTTACCATTATAACATTTGATTTGATTAAAAAATCTCAGTAAAAATATATCTAAGTTAAAGAAAAGTCTAATTAAAAAGAGACTGAATAAGAAAGTTTACTGTAATGAATCAAAATAATGAATTATTACTTCGTTTATTTTTAAGACATACTAATTTGTGGGACTTTAATTCTTTTAGAATTATATAATTCTTTCGTTTCTTTTTGTGTCTTTTTTTTTATTTAAATTACATTCTATTTATTTAATTTCTGATAAAGTGTTTAGATACATAAGTGTTAACGTACTATAAATATATATTTAAGTTTATAGAATTGTTATTCAGATATAATTTCTATACTTTTTTTTAATACTTTTGATAAATATTTTCTATGAAAGCTAAAAATTAAAAAGGACTTTTACCATTTGTGACGTTTCCAGTATATTGATTACTTCTGACGGTTGTAAATCACGTAATGCTTTCCGATTGATTGCGGTAATCTTATCGCCAGGTAAAAGTATACCACTTCGTTCGGCAGGACTACCTGCTTCCACCAAACTCACTATATAATTCATGTGATCATCGTTCAATTTAAGTGCAAGCCCAAAACCACGATGATCCGGCCGCAGAACAACTGTCAAACTTTCTTTCATTTGGAAAGTCTGGTTTGAATTCTGAGTTTGTAACTGTGCTTTTCTCTTAGCTGTTTTCGCGCTTGGAAGTCGCGGTAGTATTTGCAATTTGGCGATGCGACAACTTTCGGAATTGTATCTAAGCAATTTAGCAGCAGTTATCACGTCCTGAACAGATATGTCATCCACTGCTAATAGCCGATCTCCTGCTTGGAGAGCACCACAGCGATCTGCTGTGCTCGCCGGACGAAGACTGTCGATATAAACTCCATTTAATGTTTCTTTTACTGTTAAACCAAGCTCTCCTGAAAATTCAATTTGATTTAATGTTGATCAAAGTTTAAGTTTATTTTACTTATTTTACTTCTAAACTAAAAGTATTCATAAGCATTGCTATCGTTTAAGTTATACAGAAACCTTGCTGAATATTGATTTGAACTTTATATGTACTTATATATAGGTAAAAAGATGAAAATATAGAAATTTTTATTAATTTTTAATAAATAAAATCATTTTTCATAAAATGGTTTTCGGTTTTTCTTAATATATTAGATAGGTTAATAATTTCGTGCGATTTTTGGAGCATTGATAGATGGTTTTTGGCGTTTTGAACTTAAAGCTATTTTCAGTTCAAGCTTGGAAGCGCATAATGTAATAAGTGATATTTCAACTTACATTTAAAAAGTGTGAAGATTGTGTTTGGTTGTGTTTTGTGTTTGGCATCATTTGAAAGATGGATACAGGTATAGTGATAAGGGTCACCAGTTATGGAAGATATATTATATATACGGTAGCGCAATGTTCGCAAGTATGAGTATTGAGGAGGCGTGTAATAGGTGTATGGAGATAGGTGTGTGAAGGTTAAGACTGGATCCTCATGCAGACACCGATGCTTTGACACACAGAACGCTAATTGGTGAAAAATGAGTGGTGGGAGTAAATAGTACTTACTGCGCCTCGAATACTTATTATTTGCGCTATCGTATATATAATATATCGCTCTTAATTAGCGCTTTCCAACCTAACTATTCGACACACTAGAATATAGCTAGAAATCGATTTTATGCCTTTTCTGTACAGCATTTACGAGTAATGTTTAATGAATAATGTTTTGATCACTCTTTAGTTATATGATATGATTGTGAATGCAAAATTCCGTTGACTATAGTTTTGATTCTGATATTTTTGATATATGCACGATTGAAATAATTAACAAAACGTGCATATAAACATTTGCGAAAAGGACTATATTTTATTGCATTGTTACATACACAATTTATTACATAATTCATTCTCTTGTTTACTATTGCACATCAAATTTATTTCGGATAAATTTATTTCTCGAAATCGACCGCTGCGAGGCATCACACGTAAGACGAGGTACGTACATGTGCGCTCGACAACATTGGGTTGGCAGAAGAGAACAGAAATCATCCTACTCTCTCGCACCGATGCCTGTGAGTAAAGAATAGGAATATCGTTGTACTCTCTCGCGCTCTCGACGCATATGAGAAGGAAATAGAAATATTATCGTATTCTTTCGTGCTCCATGCACCGTGCGGTCGTCGAGCGTCTTCGATGTTATTTGATCACCGCTCGTTTTGATATATATAGTATGAATTAAAAAGAGTAAACAGATATGAAAATAATGTATGAAAAAATTCAAAAATTGTTATATCCTTTACTTGTCATACTCATAATGACCTGTTATATAATTTTATAAGATTATAATAACTGAAGAGTCTAATAAATGAGTAAGAATAAGTACGAAATTATTTTCTTATTACAATCTTATTGTATATATTCCAACTCTTAAAAAATTTTTGGAAAATTTATTATATTTCAGATAATTAATTACAAATTACAAGTTACGCATATTTTTGCTCATATCAAATAAAAAGAAGAGAGAAAGAAGAAATAATTTGATTATTTCATTTATCGTTCAATAAATGTCTTGTCAAATTTGTAAATAATTATTCAAAACTGTGAATTTCTTAAAGATTTTCGAAACATATATTATATATTTATACTGAGAAAATAATTTCATACACATTCTTATTTATTACACAATTATAATTTTTATACATAAATTTATAGATAAAATTATATACGATTATATATAACGATTATATTTTCGTTTCTCTTCATGCATTGTTAATGTCTGTTTATTCTTTTCAATTCATTTGCTATACTACGTTAGCAACAATGAACGATAATCAAAAAAACGCTGGACCATCTCACGGTGCATACTGCGCGAAAGAGTATATTTCTATTTTCTTCTCATACGCGTCGCGAGCGCGAGAGAGTACAACGATATTCCTATTCTGTATTCACGGCGCTCAGGTGCGAGAGAGTAGGATGATATTTCTATTCTCTTTGGCCAACCAAATGAGCGACGAGCGCACATGACGTGCCTCGCTTGCGTGTGTGTGTGTGTGTGTGTGTGTGTGTGTGTGTGTGTGTGTGTGTGTGTGTGTGTGTGTGTGTGTGTGTGTGTGTGTGTGTGTGTGTGTGTGTGTGTGTGTGTGTGTGTGTGTGTGTGTGTGTGTGTGTGTGTGTGTGTGTGTGTGTGTGTGTGTGTGTGTGTGTGTGTGTGTGTGTGTGTGTGGTGCGTGCGCGCGTGTGTGTGCGTGGGGGGGGATGCGCCTTATATCGATCCTATATTGCAGCGGCCGATTTCGAGAAATAAATTTATCGGAAATAAATTTGATGTGCGATAGTAAAAAAGAGAATAAATTATGTAATAAATTGTGTGTAATAATACAATAAAGTATAGTCCTTTTCGCAAATATGTCTGTTGCATGTTTTGTTAACTATTTCAATAAATGTATACAATAAAAATATCAGAATCGAAACGATGACGATGACGATGATGAAGTTCTACGAAGTCTAAATATATAAAATATATTTATAATATTTATATATATAAATAATGTACAAATATATTACATTATATATTTGTAATGTCCAATGATATATAAATTGTTCATATTTTTAAAGATACACCCGCACCATGATAAAAATTCACAAATATACAGCGTCACAACGTTTTTATTTTGCAAATAAAATGTTATTAAAAATTTTTTGCAACTATGGGCAACTATGCTAAGATAAGACTTGAGCTATATGCCGAACGCAAAGAAATCCTTAGTGCAGGGATCGGCAAAACGCTGAAATTTGGCACGGGCGTCCGCGAGCGCCCGCGAGTGCCCGCCTATTGTGCACATCTCAAGAGCGTATCTAATATTTTTAATAACTTGGGATAAAGTTCCGCATTTCCAAATGAAACTTAATTTATGGATCAATCAATTTCAATCTCGACAGTTGTTGCATTTTTCAAATTTATTATCTGTTGCCATGCACATTCAAAATAAGCAATATGAAGAATATAAATTCACTTCAATTGTTACATAATGAATTTGATTGTTGGGAAATGCATGTTTTAGAAGAAGATTTACTTATTTTTATGACACCTTTTACTGTTGATATTAATATTGTTCCCGCAGATATACAATTAGAATTAATAGATTTAAAATATGGCACTGTTCTTAAAAATCGTTTTTATACAATGACTGACATCATACAATGGGAGACTGCGTATTTGAATAGCTACCTTCGTGGCGTCGATTATTTAATCCGCCGACCACCCATCCACAAATATTTAGATAATGCCATATGTTGATAAGGGCTCAGGCCCATTACCTAACTATCATCCCTAAAAATTCTCCCCGTACCAATCAGACTCTTTTTCCAAAATTCTGAACTGTGATAGGCTAACTCCCCTCACATCCCTAATAACTCGCTAATTTCTATTCATTAAAGCGAGATATTCTTAATTTCCGAACCGAAGCTCCACCCCGCGACAACTTTTTCATCAGGATCCTCCCCTAAGGAAACACACTTTGAAATCACACTTCGCACTTGTTCTTTGACCGACAGTTTTCACGCGCTCTGATCCGTTAGTTTTTTTTTTACGAGCAATCTTAAATCTTTTTTTGGGGGGGCATTCGTGTACCTACCCGTCAGTTCGCATTCGCTTTTAACTCTCGGTTTAGTTTTGTCGATTCTCTCCGAAGTAAACGCAGATTTAGTTAATAAACTTTAATATCGGGACGGGATATATATTAAATTAAAATAAACCTGTAACCCTTCTTTTAATTATCACTTTATTAAATTTGAGCGGGAGTTCCTTTTGTGCGCCCTTATTTTCAAATTTCCCTGCGGAACCCTGCAGAGAACCATTGGCCGCTGGTCCCGATCCCCAGCTTGTCTCTCGACGATCTACCTGCAACGACATTTCTTGTTATCATCACAGTAGTAAGTCGCATGGATTAATATGATCTACCCACTTAAATATCGATTATTCCCCTTCCTCCCCTCCCTCTTACTTATCTCTCTGAGCCTACCGTCCTTAAGATTTAACACTTTTACACAATTTTACACTTACATAATTGTTTGTTTAAAATATTCATTTTTTTGTTCAATTATTTATACTGTAAAAACCGGGCATGGCCCTAAATATTTTAACGTAGAGGCTTACCCCGAACTGCCATGCCCGACGACCTCCGCACTTTTGTAATACCCGCGTGCTACACTTACATGCAATTTTACTCCACTCTCATGCGCCCATTCGGAATGATATTAACTATTATCTACCGTTATCATTATTTACCGAATAATCACTATGCGTATCATTTCTCCTTTAAGTATTTGTGTTTTAATTCTGTACTTTCTTCGTTTCATTTTAATTAATTAAATGATTACTTTAACGATCAATCAATTTATTCATTAATAATTTAACCCTCTCGTCATGCTCGTTCCCGCCCGCTCTCGGGGATCGCATATGGTCCTATCCCAGGCAAAAGATTAAATTCTCTTGCCTAAATTAACGGACCGACGTACGTCACGCAGTCGGAGTCATAGCAAGAGTCTTTTTCAAGTTCTTTTCATGTTGACCCGTATCGTCTGACCTGTACGATGAGTTCGATTCGCAGACACGCTCCAGAGCGGCCACCTGCGAGAGGATATTCGGTGCGTCCTTTCTTGTCCCCTCCATCCCTTCGATCTTTAGCTAATAATTCCGGGGTCTGGACGTAACATATCCAAAGATAGAAAAATTGGGGGCCCCTCCGGGATGAAAATTACGATCTTTACAAAGGGGAATGAGTACGACGAGATCTAAATCGGACAAAACGGAAGTAACTGAACAATATAAATATGCTATAGAATCGCAGAACAAATCAAAATCTAATTTAAAAGGCTCAGTTCCTCTCCCTACCTCAACTCCCGTCGGAACTTTGAAAATCACATCCCGACACGTGCATTTTCCTGACGACAGTATAATTACTGAAGAGAAATACTGTTTTAGAATCGCCGGAATCTGATTCTGACGGTGTCGAAGATGTAACGCCAAGTAAATCGGAAATTAACGGTAAATTAGCCATCTCACAACAAAATCCGTTCGTTACTTTGAAATATGCTGTCGAAGCCGTGCCTTACGTCGACGGCTCTAATATACTGTTATCTTATTTTATCGAAGGATGCAAAATCCATGTTACCGGAGGAAGCCGAACTGCAATTCGCGAAAATAATTAGAACGCGAGTCATAGGCAAAGCGCGTCGTACTATACAAGATCAAAATTTCAACACCGTTTCACAGTTAACAAAATATTTAAAACAGATTTATGGGCCTACGAAAAATGTTTATTAACTATAGGGAGAATTAGGCTGTATTTATCAGAAGAGTGACGAGGATGTAGTAACATATGCTAATCGAGTAAAACTTTTGGGGAAACAAATTTTTGAAGCATATAAAAATTAAGGAAGTGTTCTCTCCGATAGAGATATTCAATTATCTTTAGAGAAAGATATGTGCAAATGTTTTATTAGAGGATTAAAACCTGAAATTGAGCAAACAATAACTAGAAATTTAGACATAACGGTATCCGATGCGTTAAGAATAGAGAGAGAGAACGCCGAGCAATGATAGATTTACGGCAAGGGTCAGGCACGAAGTCAGGTCAAAACTCATTATTTGAGAAAAGTTTAAGGGAGACTTGTCAAATATATTACAAAAAAGGGCATTTCGCGGTTAATTACAAAAAATTATCCTTGATTCCTCAACCTACGCGTAATTTAGGAATGGAAATTTTGATTTGTCAAATTTGTAAAAAGCGCGGACATGGCGCGGATAAATGTCGTCTTCGTGATCCTCAGTCTCGTCGACCTGTGAATGTATTACGAGAAAAACCGATTTTTTGTCAATTATGTTCAAAAGCAGGTCACTATGCCAAGATTTGCCCGACGGACGGCAAGGTAAATCCTCAAGTTAATAAAAATACCGTTGTTTGTCAGTGGTGCGATAGATTCGGACATACCGCGAGTAATTATTGGGAGAAGCAGAACGAACAACGTGGCTTAGAAAATAAAAATAGAATTATTTGCCAGATGTGTAATAATTTTGGGCATGTTGCAAAGAATTGTCGAGCAAAATTAACTCACTCCAAAGACAATACGTTTTGCTGTTATTGTAAAAGGTTATTGTAAAGAAAAGGGGCATTTCCTTGAAAATTGTCAATTGAGAATTGCAAGTAATAATCGTAAGAAGAATACCGATCAGGAAAACTCCAATGGCCCCTTGAGATCGGGTGTGCAAAGGGGATCCGAACGAGTTACACACCCTTCGAAAACTCCAGAGTCCAAGTAGACAAAAACGCACCGGAAATTCGACCAATAACTGTAAACTTGGATAAACATAGTCGCGTGCCTATTGTGCAAGTAGAAATCCGTAAAATAACAGATGACATAACTCTAATGCTAGACACCGGTTCGGGACCAAACATAATTAAAGAAAATCTCATATCCGAAGACGAAAAAATCAATTATACAAATATCTTAAAGTTGAATGGTATAAATAATTATCCTGTTTACACTCTCGGGGAAATCACTTTAATTCTTTTCAATAAACCAGTAACCTTTCATATTGTAGCGGACGATTTTCCAATTCCGCAATCTGGTATATTAGGCAACAATTTCTTTAAACAAACATCATCGAAAATTGATTACGCACAAGGATGTATAGATGTATCCGGAATCCAAATACCTTTTCTCTCTCCAGAAATCATAGTGGCATCACCAAAATCGGAATCGTTATTTTATGTAAGAGTTGGCAACCCTAATGTTAAAATTGGATATGTACCGAAATTGAAGATAACGCATGGAATTTATCTAGGAGACACGGTCATGGAAAACGTCTCGGGAAAAGCATATTTAAATATCACATAAACACACAGGACGAAGAAGTAGAAGTCAGGGTGCTGACCATAAATCTTAGACTTCTGAATGAGATGGTTGACCTTTGTGAAACCAGAATAAAGACTTTAGATTATCAGGAAGAATTAATAAATTCACACCCAAATTTCTTTTCGAAAGAAACCGAAAACAATATTGATCCTAATAAAGAAGAATTGTTAAACGAAAATCAAAATAAAAATGTAATAAGTGGAGAGGAAGACGAAATTATGAATATAAATGACATTGAGATTGTTAATGAAAATAAAAATGGAAATAAAAATAAGAATGAAAGTAAAAATGCAAAGACGAAAGAAGACGGAATTATAACTAACAAACATAAAGAAAAACCTCCATAAATGGAGATAGAATTAATAAAAATTTAAAGATCGAAAATAAAAATGAAATTAAAATAAGAGGAAGTAAAAAGGAAAATCCTAATTTCGATATTCAGCGAGAGGGAAGTTACCAAACCTCCTCTGAGATATCCTCGCATCCCAAAATCCTCGGAGAAGGAAGTTACCAAACCTCGTCCGAAAATTTAAAAAATTCTGAATTTCTTGGAGATGAAAATTGTCGAATCACTTCAAGAAATAATTCTGGAATTGCCGATGGAAGTTTCTGCACTCCTCGAGCATTTTCTAGCTCCGTCGGTTACGAGGAGGGAAGTTATCAAACCTCACTACGTAATCGGATACAATCCTGTCTGGAAGACAATGAAAATATTAATTCCTCAGTTAAAAGATGTTAAATTCCCGAGAGTTGGGATGATCTCGGAAAAAATGAATGAAAAAAATGAACCCTCTCATATTACCGCCAAAGAGCTTATGGAAAGAATACAAATAAATAAATTGAATGAAATAAATCGTAACAAATTAGGAATAAAAAACAAAAAATCGTCTTCAAACATTTTTAAATTAAAACAAAATCAATCAAAGAGATATTAAACAAATGTATACGCAAGCGTAAATCAAAGCATAAGGAAAAAGCTGTGCAAAAGTTATAGAGTAATAGCAAAGGAAATATAACAACTAAATGTTTAATTATCGGGAGAAAACCAAAGGGATAGACTCACAAAAATCATAGAATTATTGCGACTAGAACACTTAAATGATTATGAAGAGGAGAGTGTGATAAATCTTATAATTAATAATCAAGACAGGTTTCATATACCTGAGGAAAAACTGACGGCAATTAATGTTTTACAACATAAAATATCAACAACGGATAACCAGCCGATAAATACTCGTCAGTATAGATTTCCGCAAATTCATAAAGAGGAAATAAACAAGCATAGGAGAACTGTTAGAAGGGGACATAGTAAAACGGAAACGGAGAGAATTGGGATTTTGGATAAATTTAAATTGGGATTTTGAGAGGATAAACATTAGATGCCATTTTAAATAATAATTTTATTTCATTAAAACTTAATCAATTAATTTAAATTATTTTTAAAAAAGATTTAGAATAATTAGTGTCAATTAGTTTTACATAATAAATAAAATATTTATATATATATATAAATACATTATATATGAATATAATTAATTATATTTATAGTTTTATATTAGATATTTTGCTTTTATGATTTAAATTTGAAATATAATATATATATTATTAACTTATATTTATATTTATATTCAAATATCATTAATTTAGTTTAAATAAAATATTTTATTTACAATAAAAAGATTTGTAAGTTTTTATAAAATTATTAAAAATTAATTTTTTTATAAAAAACTAAAAAATGAATGAAACAATTATTATTTTAAATTTAAATTAATTAATTATATTAATTTTAATTTAAAGATACAAAGATGCTAAAAATTATTTATATAAAAAATAAAAAAATTTAATTAAGATTTAATTTATGTTTAGTAAATTTATTTTAAGAATGAAAATATATATAAAGTTTTTTTTTGAGAAGTTAGAATGAGTATATTATTTAAATAATAATTATTTTAATTATAAGATTTATATTTAATTTGAGAAATTATTAGGAAATTAATACTAGCAATTTTTATTGATAAATGTAATAAAAGTAGTGCCAGTAATTGCGGTTATACTATTATTTTGAATAAATTAGATTAATTTTGTTAAATAGAAAATTATATTATATATTTTAATTGGAATGAATTTATTTTTGATTTTAATTTATTTGGTGAAATAATTAATTTAAGTTAATGAGGTAAATTTGTTGAAAATATGATTTATTTAATAAAAAATTTGTTGAAAAACTAGGATTAGATACCCTATTATTCAAAATAAAGATTTTGTGGAACTGGTGATTAAATGTATAATCATTAAAATTAATAAATTTGGCGGTATTATAGTTAATTAGAGGAACTTGTTGTGTAAATTGATAATCCACGATAGGATGAACCTGTTTAGAAATTTATGTTGTTTATTGTTGTTTTAAAATTATATTATTAGATTAATAATTAAAAAATTTTTGATATTAGATTTTAATTCAAATCAAAATGTAGTTTGGATAGAGTTTAAAATGAGTTACAGTTTAGTATATTATACGAATATTAATTTTTATTAATTAATTGAGGAAGAATTTAATTGTAAATTAATATAATTTTATTAGTTGATAAAAGATTTATAATGTGTACAAATTGCCCGTCATTCTCATGAATATATGAGTGAGAGAAGTCGTAACATAGTAAATATATTGGAAAATGTATTTAGATAAAATTCCATTAAAGGGATTTGTTGGAATAATGTTGTAAAATTTAAGAAAGATTAAATTTTGATTCTAAATTTAAAAATTAATTATTTTAAAGATGTGATGTTAATAGTTTATTGGTAAATAAAATTATATTTTTTAAGGTTGGTTATAGTAGTAAGAGGAATTAATTTTTTTAATTATAAAGTTAAGTAATGTAAATGAAAATATTTTAATATGAAAAAGATAATTTTATTTATTATACCTTTTGTATCAGGGATTAACAAATTATGTTTTTATTATTTATAAAAATATTCTCGAATTGAAAAGAGCTAAAAAGGGTATGATAGTTAATGTAAAATAATTATTATTAATAACTTTTTAGAGAAGAAATTTTAGTCAATTTTAAAGATATCTAGTTCTTTTTGAGTAAATTTAATTTTTATTTGGTTGTATGAATATAGGATGATAAATTTGTTGTATTGTTAAAAAATGGAATAAGTTTTAATTAATTTATTTTTATTAATTTTTATGATTTAATGGGTTGGTTGTCTTGTTTGGGAATTATTTTATTTGAATATAGATAATTTATAACTAGATTTATAATTTATGGGATGAACTATAAATTTAATTAAAATTATTAAAGAAAAATTTATGTTAAAAAATATTTATAAGATTTGAATTTTTTGATAAAAATGTAATAATTTATTTATATATTAAGAATTATAATATTTAAATAGATTTATTTTAATTAATTAAAGAAGAAGTTATTATAATTATTAAAGTAGTAATAAAATGTTAATGTAAGTATAGATTATAAATGATGTTTTTATAAGTAAGGATTATTGTTAAGGTAATAAAGTTAAAATTATTTGGTAAATTAATTTAAGGAACTCGGCAAATTTAATAGGTTCACATGTTTAATAAAAACATGGCCTTTTGAATATAATTTAAGGTCGGCTCTGCCCTATGAAATTTTATTTTAAATGGCTGCAGTAAATTGACTGTGCAAAGGTAGCATAATCAGTAATTTTTTAATTGGAAGCTGGAATGAAAGAGTTGATGAAATCTTTACTGTCTCAAATTGATGATTAGAATTTTATGATTACTTCGCAATCACCTTACAATACGCCCATATGGATTGTACTTAAGAAAGAGGATTCTCAAAGAAATAAACGATGGAGAATGATATTAGATTTCCGGGCATTAAATGAAAATTATCGAAGATGCGTATGCACTACCAAATATAGTTGATATCTTAGATCAACTGGGAGGAGCTCGATTTTTCGATATGTGATCTAGCCTCAGGATTTCATCAAATAAAAATGGATCCAGCAGATAGCCATAAAATCGCTTTTACAACACCTTTTGAGCATTACGAATTTGATAGAATGCTATTTGGATTGAAAAATGCTACTTTCCAACGATTAATGAATTTAGTTTTATCAGGATTACAAGGAAAAGAATTATTTGTTTATATGGATGATATTGTTATTTATGCGTCGTCATTAGAAGAGCATGAAAGAAAATATAATCTTTTAATAGATAAATTATACGAAGCAAATTTAAAACTACAGCCCGATAAATGTTTAAAATCAGAGATAACTTATTTGGGACACGTTATAGGAAAAAACGGAGTTAAACCCGATCCAAAAAAATTAGAGGCTGTATGACGATTTCCTAGGCCCAAGACTAGGCCTAAAAACATTAAACAATTTCTAGGACTAGCAGGATATTATTGACGATTTATACCTAACTTTTCTAAACTAGCAAAACCTCTGACAAATTTTATTAAAAAATGACGTACGTTTCGAATGGACACAAGAGCAAGAAGAATAATTTGAAATATTAAACCAAAGATTATGTGAAGAACCCGTGCTGCAATACTCTGATTTTTCAAAGCCTTTTATCTTAACTATCGACGCTTCCGGAGTAGCTATAGGAGAAATACTGTCGCAGGGTGAAATAAATAAGGATCGACCACTCGCGTATGCGTCTCTAACTGATAATGAATTAAAATACGATACATACGAAAAGGAAGCGCTGGCTATACTATATTATGTTAAACATTTCCGCCCATATTTATACGACCAAAAATTTACTTTAGTCACAAATCATAAACCTCTAGTATAGTTTAAAAACGCGCAAGATACCAACATGAGAATATTGCGATGGAGATTAAAATTAGCCGAATACAATTACGATGTTGTATACAAAGCAAGAAAAACTAACGTAAACGCCGATACGTTATCCAGAAATGCGGTAAATTTTGAAGAAATGGACTGCAAGGCAATTACTGATAGAAAAATTTTAAATTCCAATGAAGCAAAGGATGCGAAAATAATTTCCAAAATGCTAGAAGAACCCGATGAGGAGGAAGAAATAGAAGAGGACGAAAAGTCCTCGAGTTATATCTTCCAGACGACGAGTAAACAGAAAATTTATTACCTGACGACGATCTGTTTAAGGATAATACGGATTCAATACCCTTTACACAAGAAGAATTAGATGAATTACCAGTGCACCAGACAGAGAAAGTACTAATACATGATCCACTGAGAGCGGAATCCACCAGAAGAATGCTCACTTGTAGCCAAACGACAAACGAAAGAAATAAACGCTTAAAATTAACGCAAACTCAAGGAGAAAATGAAATTAATGAAATTGAGGATCAAATCAGCAAGAGCGACAAGGAAAAGGAAAATGACGAAGAAACTGACGAAGAAGAAAGCGAAATAATAAATGAAGGAAATAAAGAGCTTAGTACAAATAAACTTAAACCGACTATCATTGACAACAAGCTAATAAAAATGTTGTTGATTCCCGCGAATTATTATTTTTACGAAAAGATAACGTAGCATATTTTGTTGATGTCGACAGAAATCCATTAGATTCTGGAGTACAAAAATTATTCGAGCGCAACGAATTGCCTATCCTCAACGAACTCACTCTATGTAGACCGCAAGTCGTAAAATGCAAAAACTATTTTCACGTGTCCTTATCCATTGATGAAGGATTAAGAGAAGAGCCAACAATGATTTTAAATTATATAATGCAAACTCTGATTGAATTACAAAAAATAACAGAGGAATTAAAATTAGAAACTATTAGTATTGCTAAAACGGATTTTATTTGCAACATTCCGTGGAACAATATTAAAGCACAAATGCAAATGACCTTTCTCGACTCACTAACTAATTATTTGTAATGGATTGGTAAAATACCCTCCGAAAGATCTTCGTCTTTCTATAATAGGCGAAACACATTGCTCACCTACAGGTGGACATAGAGACGTTACTAAAACATATAACAGAATTAAGCACAATTACTATTGGGAAAATATGAAATATGATGTCCAACGGTATATTCAGCAATGCCTACAATGTCAATTGAAGAAGTTAGTACGCGTTAAAACGAAACAATCCATGATAATTACCGACACTCCGGGAACTGCCTTCGATAAGGTAGCAATGAATATTGTCGGGCCTCTACAAAAAACTGACAGAGAAAACGAGTATATTTTAACATTGCAAGATCAGCTAACTAAATTTTGTATTTAGGGAATACCATTACCATACAAAATTTAGTTATCAGATCAAACTTCCGAAACGATAGCGAAAGCTTTCATAGACAGATTTATTTGCGTACTAGGAGCACCTAAGGCGATATTAACGGATCAAGGGAGAAATTTTATTAGCGAGCTAATGAAGAAGCTCGCCAGAATATTTAAAATCCGTAAGTTACGAACAACCGCTTTCCATCTTCAATCTAACGGATCTTTGGAGAGATCACATCACGCACTGGGAGAATATTTAAAACAATATGCCAATGAGCAAAGACAATGGGATCGATGGATAGGACTCGCGATGTTTAATTACAATACTAGCGTGCACGAGGCTACCAAGCACACCCCGTATGAGCTAGTTTTTGGGAAAATAGCAAGGATTCCATCACATGAACCCTTAGCTCCCGAAGAACAGTTAACAAGTTACGACGATTATTTAATAAATTTATAATAAAATAAACCTTTAACTTCTTTTAATTATCACTTTATTAAATTTGAGCGAGAGTCCTTTTGTGCGCTCTTGTTTTCCAACTTCCCTGCGGAACCCTTCAGAGAATCACTGGCTGCTGGTCTCAACCCCCAGCTTGTCTCTCGACGATCTACCTGCAACGACATTTCTTGTTATCATCACATTAAGTCGCATAGATTAATATGATCTACCCATCATCACTTAAATACCGATTGTTCCCCTTCCTCCCCTCCCTCTTACTTACCTCTCTTACTTACATCTTACTTATCTCCCTACCGTCCTTAAGGTTTAACACTTTTACACTTACATAATTGTTTGTTTAAAATATTCATATTTTTGTTCAATTATTTATACTAATGCATGGCCCTATTTTAACGTAGAGTCTTATTACCCCGAACTGCCATGCCCCGACGACCTCCTCACTTTTATAACACCCGCGTGCTACACTTACATGCAATGTTACTCCACTCTCATGCGCTCATTCGGAATGATATTAACCGTTATCATTATCTATCGAGTAATCACTATGCATATCATTTCTCTTTTATGTTAAGTATTTGTGTTTTAACTCTGTACTTTCTTCGTTTCATTTTAATTAATTAAATGATTACTTTAACGATAAATCAATTTATTTTTCATTAATAATTTAACCCTCTCGTCACGCTCGTTCCCGCCCGCTCTCGGGGATCGCATATGGTTCTATTCCAGGCAAAAGAGATTAAATTCTCTTGCCTAAATTAACGGACCGACGAACGTACGTCACGCAGTCGGAGTCATAGCGTCTTTTTCAAGATATTGACCCGTATCGTCTGACCTGTACGATGCGTTCGACTCGCAGGCACGTTCCAGCGGCCTGCGAGAGGATATTCGGTGCGTTCTTCCTTACTCCATCCCTTCGACCTTTAACTAATAATTCCGGGGTCTGGACGTAACAAGCGAATAACATAATCTCCTAGCGCAGAGTGCATAACGTGTAAGGCATGAAAGAATGGACCAATCAGAGTCCTTCATTCTCATTTCGTCGAAGTGAGAAATGATTATTCGCATACTGTTGATGCATAGATCTTTTTTGTTAGGCTTCGGATTGTAATTTTACAAACTCAGTATTGTTCTTTAAAGTAATTTTTTTCAATTCAAACTGCGGAACTATATCATTTTGTCCATACGAGACTGTAAAACTTATATATATATATATATATATATACGAGGGTAGTCTGAAAAGTTTTGACTTAACATGAAGATGACGTTACTCGTCAAAACCATTCTAGTACTACAATAGTATATGCTTTGAAAGACTTTTGTGAAAATTTCAGCCATTTTGGACGCTCATTGTTGTTTGACAGTCGTTTGTGTCAGTCGATGTCAGAGTTTTTGTAAAAATGGAAAAAATTGAATATCGTGCCGTGATTAAATTTTTACATTTGAAAGGCAATACGCCTGCGCAAATTAAAATCGAGTTGGACGCTGTTTACGGGGACTCTGTCCCATCATTTGCCACCGTAAAAAGATGGGCAGCTGAATTTAAACGCTCGTATCAGCTTGGCTGATAATGAGCGTTCGGGACGGCCAAAAACTGCGATCACTGCTGATAACATCGAAAATGTTCACCAAATGGTACTGGGCGACCGTCGAATCAAGGTTAGAGAGATAGCAAAGGCTATGGGCATATCGAAAGAACGCGTTTGTCATATATTGACTGAAGAATTGGATATGCGCAAACTATCCGCGCGTTGGGTGCCGCGCTTGCTCACTTTGGATCAAAAACGAATTCGAATGAACATTTCTAAGGCCCTGTTGAAGCGATTCAAGCGAAACAAGTCAGATTTTTTGCGTCGATTCATAACTGTAGATGAAACTTGGATCCACCACTACACTCCAGAGACAAAAGAACAGTCAAAACAGTAAACTGCAAAGGGTGAACCTGCTCCGAAAAAAGTGAAGACGGTTCCATCAGCTGGGAAGATAATGGCGACTGTTTTTTGGGATAATCACGGAATTGTGTGTATCGACTATCTTGAAAAAGATAAAACAATAACGGGAGCGTATTACGCATCATTACTTGATAAGCTGAAGGCAGAAATTACAAAAAAACGGCATTTGAAGAAGAAGAAAGTGCTGTTCCATCAAAACAACGCACCTGCTCACACTTCGGCGATCGCCATGGCCAAAATTCACGAACTGCACTTCGAATTGGTTGACCACCCACCGTATTCCCCAGATCTGGCCCCCAGCGACTTTTTCCTGTTTTCTAAGCTTAAAGTTTCGCTTGGAGGACAGAGATTTTCATCGAACGAGGAGGTCATCGCATATGTAAACGCCTATTTTGCGGAGCAAGACGCCAACTACTATTTGGAGGGGTTAAAGAGGTTAGAGTATCGATGGGAAAAGTGTATCGATTTAAAAGGAGATTATGTTGAAAAATAAAACTATATTTGACCGAAAAAATACTTGTTTCTATGTTAGGCTCAAAACTTTTCAGACTACCCTCGTATATATATATATATATATATATCTAAAATAAAAATACAAATTATATGTTGACTGTTTTTATTGAAAATGCTGACGGGATTATCGACACATTACAGCATTTTTGAATTGGTTTTACAGATTACAAAATCCTTTTGTGCAATTGAAACATAGCACAAAAAAAAGTGCAGAATGGTCGATTTCGATAAAAAATTAAATTTACTTTATTCTAGCAAGCAAGCTTATTGAACGTTTTATCGATCCCATAGATTGTTTGTCTTTATCTTTCCTCTGCAACGCCATCTATTGCAAGATCTGTCAACTACAATTACTGTTCTACTTATCATTTTATACTGCGCCAAGCATATATATATATACGCGTAAATACACAATCTGTTCAAGTCTCAAACTTTTTTTCTAAGCTTTCAATCATAAATCCAAAAATATAATATTGTTTATTCATCTAGTCCGAAATGCGGAACGCACTCATTTTGTATATATGAGCTGTAGAATTTTTGTATTAAGGAAACGAAGATCTGATACAGCTGTAACAGCTGTACGAGCTAAAATTCCGTGAATTTTTTAATTTTTTTCTTATTTACTTGTTAAATCGATTGTCTCGCATATTTTTTTTGTGCATATTTTAATTGCCTGAGAGGATTTTACAATCTGTCAAGCCAATAAAAAGTTCTTTGATGCACTGTAATGTGTCGGTAATTCCCGTCGCTTTAGGATCCCCTTAATGTATCGAATTAATGGTGATCCCAATGCTAGTTTCCTTTCCGAGCACCTGATTAGTCTACTGATAGAGTTCAATTGTGGCGTGTGAGCATGTACTCTTTGAATCGCGTCTTTTTCCTGAAAATAAAAGATGAATATCGCGACTATTGCAGTCGATGGCGACGGCCTGTTCGGCCGGAGGAAAGATAATTTATTCAGTCGACCAATGGAGACGACCTATTCGGCTAATGGTGCAGCCCACGGGAGTGAAACTAATACCATGGTTTCCTGCAACACGGGAAAAACGAGGGCACTCGAAAGTGAGGGTTGACATAACCAATCAGAAAACGCCATGGCACTAGCATGACTTCCACTGCAGAAGATTGTTCCAGCAACTTTATAAGTATTTTATGTAAAATTAAATAGTTGGTCAACCAGTAATAACACAGTAATTAATTAATTTAATAAATAAGAGGTACAACAAACTGATCTAATTTATTATATTTATTATATATTAATATTAATATTAATTTATATTTAAATTTTCAAGCCTTTGTAACAATATAACCTCAACATAAATTTGCATTTTTTATTTTTTATAATCGTCGAGATGAAATAAATTAATAATTTTTTAAACAGAGTTTAAAAGAAGAAAAGCTATATTAATATAAATTTTATTTCAGATTATTTCGCTGATCCAGCAATACTGGATTATTGGACATGGAACGTGACGCGATGTCTGCAAATATGAGCAAAAGGTAATTAAATTTATAAATTTATATATTCTAATCGACAAATCTTGTATTATAACTTTTTATATTTTATTTTTCCAAAACGTATTTTCCAGAACATACACTATGGAACTTATATATATGGAATTATATAGAACATCCAATATATATGAGAGGCTCAATTACATAAACAAGTAATATGCTAATATATAGTACAACATACAGTATGTAAGATAATTTCTGTGATAGTACAACATACATTATATAAGATAATTTCTGTGATATTATTGTGATGCATATATAGTGATAAGTATACGAAGCATGATATCTCTATTCATAGGTACATGTAAATATTGGTGAAAATATATCGTATTTGTGCAGTTTATTTGATAAGAATGTCTATATATGTCTATATATGTCTATATATTTTGTATATAGTGTTTATTTTTGTCTTTGTTAATTTTACATACTTAATCATCTTATCATTTAATCATCTTATCAATTATCATTTAATATCTATTTCAAATTTCGATATTGAAAAGATTACATGTATATATAAGACAAAACTCGTCAACCTTACAATTTAGTTCGCACTCCACCATCAGATGGCAGTGTCTCATCTTTTGTTGCTTATCTTATATACAGAGCTTTCATTTCTCTTAGTATATGTTCTGTGGGTGCGGCCTATGCAGTCGAAGTACGATCTATGCGGCCGAAAGAGTGCGGCCGGAGGAATGATAGTCAGCGCTTTAGAACGCTGTCCTATCACTAGTACAACATACTTTTTCCTGTATCAAGAGAGAGCTCGAAATCGAGTGAAGATTCAGCGGATGTACACTTTTATATACTTATACATTTTATATACTGTCTATGAAAATTTTAAAATACGAGATAATTATCTCGTCCTGCGCCGCGTCGCGGCCCGCGACCCTAATCGTTTGGATCCGCAACAGGTGCGAGCAGGTGTGCGGCATCCCACGAGTCGCCACACAAGCATTTCTGGCATGCTGTGTGGCGTTTTATTTTAAAAAAGACAAAAATGCTATGCAAACTTGTAAAAAAATATGATATGATAAGAATGCCGTGAAGGAATGCATATACTACAAATGGTTTGCGAGATTTTATTCTAAAAATTTTTTATCTAAAAAAATTATATTCGAGTTGATCAGTTGAGATTGATAGCGATAAAGTGAAGATGTTAATCAACACAAATCCAAGTTATATGATGTAAGACATTGCAGACGTTCTCCAAATATCAAAATCAAGTGTAAAAATAAAAAAAGTGGCACAATTATTAGTTCAACATTTCTAAACTTATTTAATAAAAACATATGAAAATGTCTTATCTGATTTGTTACGTCCAGTAGACTTCACGATTCTTTTCTTTCACAGAGCGGAAGCGAGAGTTCCGATATATCATAAAAATCATCTCGAGTAATAAATAATATCATTTAACAATTCAAGCTCCATGGACGCTAGTCTGCATATGAACCTTAGTCTATTAGGGCCTCATTTTGCAAAATGAATAAATAAAGGATATGACATAACTGACTGTAACTGGACTAAATAACAATTAACAGATATATGCGAACTGTGCCGAAATGAAAAGAACTTAGAAACGGAGAGCTATAAAATCGTCAAAATAGACGTTTGTTCTTTTTCAAACAATAAGCAGCGTACCCATAAAATTACAATCGTGGCGATACATTATTTATATCTTTCACCACTAAACTCAAGAAGGTTAAGACAATTATATTTACAAGGAGACTTGCACCTACAACTTCTCTATCACCTTACTAATAGGATTTACTTTAAAAAAGAATCAGACCTAGGATAGGCTAATCCCTCGACAATTCGCTAATCACTATTTGCCGAAAAGGAATCTTTTAATTATGGGATTGAAGATCCCCGCGATAACTCCTGACTATGATGTTTTTTGGAAGAGACGGCACACTCTTGTTTCGATTTCGATAAAAACGTAAAGAGTAAATTAACTTTGATTATTTCTTCCTTTTTTTAATTCATTGTTTCAATATTTCTCAATATTAATTAAAATCATTTTGTTTCAATTTAATTCAACAAATAAAACTACAAGTAATAATCAAATACAATCGCGAGTGTTCAATCTTTTTTTGCCGAATCGCATAATTTATGACTTGTGCTTCGATAATCGTTATTCAGAGCGTCGCAGACCAGAAATACGCTGCTGACTTCCCAAGTGTCTGCTAACCATTCACTCTTGGTGTCCAACTGATTATCACAACCTGATTACCTTTTTGTATTTACGTTCTTCGCCTCAGTAAGTTGCATGCATCATTATCATTACGTTTTTTTATTATTCGTTTTATTATTTTTTGTTATTATTCATTTTGTTATTATTGTTATTATTTTTGTTATTATTTGTAATACTTTTCTGTCCGTATTATGCTTATCTTACCGTCTTCCTTGAGCCTACTTTGTTTAAATTTTAAAAACATTTATATGCTCACATTATTGTTTGTATCAATAAATCTTACGTTCGTCATTGTCAAAATCCGGGCATAATTCTTATTATTCAAAACTGTTTCCTCGAAATGCTTTGTCCATGATCTTCGAATTTATGTAGCGCCTGCGAAATTACTCACACATTTACTTCTATATAATATCTAATCATTTGAGATATTTTCGATCATTTTCCGTTATGTACCTGTTGGAGCGATTATGTCATTATTATTTCCTTTTTTCTTATTTTTATTTTATTTTTGTAATCTTATATTTTTCTATTAAGGGGTTCGGTTTTGAAAAAATCCACCTCTAAGGTTGGGTTTGAAAAAATTGAATTTTTTTTGCTTAAATCGTTAGTTTTTAATCATAAAAATATAATGAAAATAATTTTATAACGAAATTAAACCTCTCATGCTGTTAGAGCTGTCTTAGCGAAGCGCATCGTCGTGCTGCCAGACGGCTTCAGATGTTTCGAAGCACGCTGACATGTTCTTTGTGTTCCGCAGATATATAAGATCATTTATCTATCGAAAAGTGAGTCTTGCTCGATATAAATATAGATGTTATTCAATCATATAGCTGTAATAGCGTTGATTTTAGTATTTATAATCCAAAATTTTATGCAAATGGGAAAAAAATACTTGACATCGCAACAAATATGGCTTTGTAATTTCAACGGTGGATACAGAAGTATAATGGAAATTATGAAAGTTTTGAATCTTGCAGTGAGTCCTAATTGTTACAATTTTTGAGGAAATGGATGCGCGGCGCGTTAAAGCGGCCGAGCGTAGTCTCACCGACGCAGCAAAAGAGGCCAGAAAGTCGTTATTGTCAGTTAGAAAAGAAGTTGACGAGGCTAATCCAAAGACGGAAGGGCAGCTTTATAGAGCAGGCAGTCTGCACTGAAGGTAAACTAAAAATTTTTATTTTTATAGAAAATCCTTTTGAAAAACTTTAAATGCATTTTTCTCAAAACAGCATTTTTAAAATTGGTGTACAACATTACTCTTAGTTTTCATCCGATTTGCTTGAAATTTCCACAGAATATTCTTAAATATATTCTAGAAAGAAGTACGTAAGCTTTTTTTGAAATATTGGAAACTCTTTTTGCAATTAATAGTTTTATATGTAAATTTTAAAGCAAAAACGCAAGTTTTTTGTAAAATAGCTGCCATTTTCAGAAAAATTAATATTTTGAAAAATTCCTACGTACTTCTCTAATTTTTAATATATAGTTAATGAAAATTCTTTATATTTTCTTCAAGATCAAATCGTATGCCTAGACTGTACACCGATTTGAAGCCACAGAAAAGAAGAATTTCGTAAGTGGGCTAATGCGTCGCCATTTTAGACAAAAGAAAAATTTAAAACATATTTTTATAGTTTGTTATATATGTATAATAAAGCTCTCTAAGCATATTTCAAGTAAAGTTATTTATTTACCCATAAAATGTTCTCAAACTTAAATATTATTTTAGGGCCTCAGGAGTGGCCTAACCCTTTAACTGTTTAAATGTTAAATTTAATACTAAATTTACTTTTAATTATCCTCCTCTCATCACATTCATTCCTGTGCACCTTGGAGATTGCATATGGTCTTATCCCTGGCAATAGAGATTAAATTCTCTTGCCAAAATTAACGAACCGGTGGATGTACATCTCACAGTCGGAGTCATAATATCTGTTTGAGACGTTGACTCGTACCTATGGACAGTGCATCCGACTTGATTTTTTTGATGAACTTGTAATACAATGTATTTGAAATTAGAAAAGATAAAAAAATGCCAAAGGCACGTATATTTTTTTTCTATATTATCTTTAGCATAATCTAAACATATGAGTAATTAGTTTAGCAATTGCTGATTTTTTTTATATATTTGTTTTAAGCTTTAATACAAAAATATTTATGCGCAGTGAAGTCGTTTTGTTTTTGTTCGTGTTTGTTGTACTTTTCAGAATTATTCTTTTATGTTTCTTATTAGACGTAGAGTCTTCTTTATATGTAATTTAAGTTTGAGTTTACTAATCTCTCTAGAAATTTCTCTTCATAAAGATATGATTAAAAATGTAACGGTATTGGATAGAAACTCTTATATAAAACAAAAATGGAAGAAATACTGTCTGATGTTCACAACCATGAAATTATCGAAAACAATTATCGAAAACCTATTGCTCTTATTGAAAAAAGATTGAACAACCTCATAAAAAAACGGCACCTTAAGGAATCCATTTCGAAACCCGAAATTCCTGCATCTTCGTTCAACAGAGTTATCGCTCCCCAAAGCGTATAGTTTGCCAAAGTTTACAAGATTAATTCTCTTTTCAGAATAATTGTCTCGTCTATTAATATGGCCCTTTATTGGTTTCTTTTTTACACAACATTATTTCAATTAGTCTTTCTCATCCTAAGAGTTATGTTAACAATAATGATTTATTCAATAGTGATCTATGATCTGTTCAGTGAGTTCCCAAATAAAACTATTCCAAACACTCACATTTTAGTCTTTTTAGAAATTATTATACATCTCTTTTCATCAATGTCCTTTTAGATATCCCTCTTGCGATCGCAAGAACGGTCCTTTTTGACATTAATAACAGGTGGTCTTTTATTGAAAGAAATATTAATGTTGGAAGTTCATGATTACCCCCTCTCCCAGAATCCGGAAATAGATTAAAATGAATTAAAAATTTCTAATCCATTTTAATTTATTTTAATACATTTCGGATTACATTGAAAGAATAGGAAGCACCTTGTTTCAATCCCGTTTCATGGATTAAACTAGATTACATGGCTCACATAATTTTTTTGGATTGAAAAAATAGGAATCCCATAGTTTCAATCCCCTTTTACGTATTAAAATGGATTGACATGGCCTGCGTAGTTTTCTTTTTTTTTTTTAGATTGATAGCATAGGAATCTCATAGTTTTAATTCACTTTATGGATTAAAATTGTTTAAAAGAATTTTTAAACTTTAATTGGATTGAAATGGATTCAGAAAATCAAGAATTTTGAATTCGGCAATGATCACGCGAATCCATTTCTATCCATTTCAATTAATTTCCATTTGCTAGGATTGTTTTTGTTTGATGAGATATGACAATAGACACGATAATCTGTCATAATCGCGCGTCATAACTGCCTACCTATTGACCGATAAAACCTTGGTGACCTAACAACAAAAAGCATTTAAGATAAAAGAGAAGTCGAGATGTTATAGACGGAAGCATAGCCAGCAATTGAGTAAAGAAAAGGACTACAAGGCATCCCAAAATAAAAGCAAGTATCTCTTTGAGGTAATGCCAACGACAAGACTTCGTGGCCACACTACTAACTACAACTGACACAACACCTAAAAAAGCAACTTCCTTAAATCTTGGACAAGCATCTTGAAGCAGTATTAAATAATTTAATAGTGGAAAACTATGTTTTACTTTGTACTGTAAGACCTGTGAATTATAGAAATTCTAAAGTGCATTATAATACCGATAGCTCTGAAAATAATTCGACAGATAATAGTTTCAAGTTTTCCGATTGTACTTTGTTAAAACAAACACCGATAATCATGAATAAGCATCATCGCCTTCTGAATGAACCAAGTCGTCTTGCAGACTAGCGAAGTCGAAGATCTTTTATTTCGACAAACAATAGTTATTTTCCTATTCGCTATAGTTCAACTTAACTTTTGCCAGTCTTTGATATAAATGTCTAATGATATAAATATTCCAGTATATCAATTTACATTGTAAAGGAGTTCTTGAATTAATTGAACCAAATAATAAATTATTCTTTTTTAGAGTCATTTTACAAACAAAATTGATAGGAGATTGTATTAATGACTGAATTAATCAGATCAATATATACAATAACGAATCTTGATGAACTATGTAATGCATTGGAAAAAGAATTCAGTAATTATAAATTTTTCGGATCTTTCGGATAATTGGGAATAAGAAATAAATGATCTCAAGCAACATACATAGGCGAATATATTAACAAAAAAATTAAAAAAATTAAATTCCGAAATGATTATCATATCATATAATTACGGCCTGATTCGGTAGCAAGAACGGAATTAACAGTTTTTGCCAGTAATAAATTAATAGATCACTTTTAAACGAATTACACAAATATAGAACAATATCTTTTAGCACAATAATTTAATACTCTTGAAGATGTAATAGAAAGTTCATTAGCTTCGAAAATCATAGTATCGCACACAGACATAGTATCACAGACAGACTTAGATTTAATAATTATAATCAGTCAAATTACATCTCTAACTATTGTAAAAAGATTGATCATTCCGAAAGTGAATGTACAAAAACGGCTTCTCACACATCAGAATACAAATCCAAACTTTCTATAATAATCAATATTGCAATAGACGCGAATTTAATACTATGTAAAATTTTGACAACAATTCAAGACATAAACATAATAGTAATACACAAATTTGTAATTATCAAGAAGATAATAGAGAGAATAATAATAATAAAAGTAATTCTAATAATCCATTAAGTAACTACCATTATAATAATAATTAACTTTAATAATCCGTATTTAAATTTTAAAGGTCAAACGAAGAGCATGCAATGGCCAGGCCAATTATCGAGTTGCGCAAATCCAGTTTACTTAATTGGAATAAAGCTAGAGAACATATAAAAACAACCCCGTAACATTATCAGTATCCCTTTCAACGAGCTCAGAAATCCAACAGACAGGTTCTTGTTAAATATGGGTGCTGATATAAATAATCATTAAAGCGAATGTCTTACTTCGTAATATACGAATATACCAAGATAAAAAAATCGAAATACAGAACATAACAGAAGAAAAACACTAAACTGTCGAACCATATTCCTGAATTTAAAAAACAAAATTCATGAATTTCATGTAGTACCGAACAAATTTCCATTAAAGAAACAAAAAAAATGGCAACAAGAATTAGAGACTCATCCTTGTTACGTCATGAAGATACAAAAATAGATTTTGAAAAACAAACAACAGTTGCAATCTGAAATAATAAAATATATTCATTAGAATTTAATAACTTTATCAACTAGAAGCATATGCTCATGCGTATTAAAAAACTAGACAAGATAATATTGATAATGGATTGATAAATCAGTAGAAAATATGGCGTTCTTTTTATAAATAGTATGGTGTTCTTTTTATAAATAGCATCGTGAAAGTAATGAAAGGCGAAATGCGTATGTACGTAATTAATATAATGAAAAAAGAGTTAAATATCAAAATATCTGTAATCAATATAGAACTAGAATTAATTAACACGAACCCCGAGGAACAGCTTTACATATTTAGTAGATTCAGTAATCACAAATAAATTGACAGATAGATTAAAATTCAAATAAAGAGCTTAATAAAAATATTTAAATAAAAGCTTTCTATATTACCCGTTGTGAAAAACTATAATGATATATTTCATTTACTAGAAATTTAATTAAAGGACATACATCGAATTGCAATATTTTTATGATAATGTCCTTATAGTCGTAAAACAATATAGATATCCTCATATTCATAAAAAAAAATTAAATAATAAGTTAATATTATACTTTACTTTTAAATTACTTTTTTCCCCATTCTATAAACATTACAACTAATCAATTAATGATTAGTTAACTAATGATTAGTCTAATAACTTCTTTCTAATATCATTAAAGGTTAGCAAAATAGATTTACTATTCGTAACTTTCTTATTTACTTAAATAGATCGTGAGGCTTAATCCTCTTTAATCTTCTCTTTAGTTTATTAGTGTCCAAGACTCTAGCCTCCATACTATGCTGTACAAGTCTTTCTTTGTATCTCATTGCATGCCATTTTATTTTGTCTACAACTGATAGAATTTTCCTTGTGTATATTGTCATCAAGAGGGTGTCTCGACGCCAAGTTCACGCGCAACGAAGTTTGCGTAAAACAGCGGCGAGACGCCCGTGGCTCTATTTACACGAGACCCCAAGATGAACTCGGTCTATATTTTCATATCTTAGCAATGAC
>JAECZD010000037.1:262500-524801 GCA_024349325.1 Pogonomyrmex californicus
ATCAATTAAAATCAATGTTTAATTTTAATTTTTATTTTCTCTAAAATCCTCGATCTCTTTTCCCATTGATCGCACGAGATCTTTCCCTGGTAATAAGAATTAAGTTTTTTTACCAAAAGCGATCGACGAACGTACATCTACAGCGAGGCATCATAGCGATTTTTTATCATTGACCTAGTGCCGAGAAATAAACAGTGCGTTCGATTCGAGATCACGTTTCCACGCTTGACTCTCGAGAGAGCAGCTTCGTCCTTCCGAGCTCATTCAATTCTCATCCATTTAAATTCTTAATTCTTAATTTTACATTTACTCCGGACTGGACATAACAGTATTTTCAGAATACGTTTCAGGACAATGTCAGAATTATTAACAATTATTTCTTAAAAATGCGTTATATGTATATATATAAAAATATAAAGTTTCTTTAAAAATTAATTATCTTAAAAAAATATTATTTACAAAAGTATTTTAGAAAAATATTATTTAAAGATACTTTAGAAAAATATTATTTAAAGAGTTTCTAGTTTATGTTATATATATATATATTTTATTTCATACGTTCAAAATGAGAATTTTTATGTTTTGTATAACTAACGAGTTATAATTAATAAAGCTTGATTCATTTATGTATAACATATTTTTAATAAATAATTTTTGATAATCCTGACATAGTCCTGATACATTCTTGAAACGTATTTAAAAAATAACATATCTGGCCCAAGTAGCAAGATGACGTCATTATGACGATGATTTAAGATCATTTTTTCTCATTCGTCGTCAGTGTACTAAATAATGACGTAAAATAATGTAATATTTGTCACGAAATATTATCAGCATAAATATATCATCATTTAATCGTCATTTTTTAGACATTTTTAATGAATAAATAATGAAACATTATTAATTACTATCTTTCTTAATTAACTATAATATATAAATAAGAAAAATATTTCCCATATTTAATACAATTATTAACAAATTCATAAACAAGTAAAATATATACAATTTTCATAAGGAAAATGATTCTCATTAAACATAATATAGGTTCACGGCTCTATATATGTAATTAAATTATCTACAAGAATTACATGTGCAATCGAGATTTTAAAATTGAGACTATTTATACAATATAGTAACATTCATTTCACTAGATTTATCATATTCTAAGCCGAAATTCTGTAATCACTTATTTCTTCATTTCAGTAGCAGGTTTCATCCCAATACAGAGGTTAAACGACATCGAGCAAGATTTCCAAGTGGATGGGTGACCGGTTTTAGAAACATGCGGTGATAGGAGATAAAAGATGTTTCATCACTTTCTCTTTTTTTCATTTTTTAATTTTTTTCCACTTATTTTCCGTAAGGGGTGTCACATATATTATAGATTTTCAGTACTAGCAGTCAATATCGGAACGCGATCGTTAGCCTGAGGCTAAATGGAGAACGTCTCGAGGACGTAATGAGGCTTTCATTTGCTAGTCCACAGGACGTCCTGTTTACGTTTCAGGATCATAATAGGTAGTTCTCAGAATATCCGACTCATCTAATAGGACGTCCTGAGGACATCCTTGTGTTATTAGAGTTAATATTAACACAAGAAATACTTATCATTCATTTACAATTATTTTCAGAACAAAATGATAAATTAATAAAAATAAAATAAATAAATAAAATAAAACACTTTAATTTAGTATCAACAACTACAATATCAGTAGGGGGACAATTTTATAAGGGGACAATTTTATAATGAATGAACATTTTTCATCATGGAAGATGATCATTATATAAATATATGTAAAGATAAAACTTCTAATGCAGTGCTCGCAAAGAAATGCACATTTCGGGCCGATTTCCGAGGCGACACCTACCGTCTCCCCACTACCGTTCCAGGCTCGAGCCGCCGATCGCTGTGGCCAGGGATGTACCCGTTTCAGAAATGCTGAATACAGCCTGAGTTTGGCCCTTCAGCCAAACTATTAACAAAACATTATTTCAAATAACTTTTTTTCATATTAAACATTAAATTTTCCATTATTAATGTATTATATGTGTTCCTTATAATATTGTGACAATAAGTAATAGAAAATATATAATATAATAGTTTTAACAATAGTTTTCTATATCACCCATGAAGTATTATTTTTGCGTTTTTTTAAAGACTTATAAGGAACACATATAGAACATTAATAAAAATTGCCGAAATGTGCATTTCTTTGCGAGCACTGCTCTAACGGATGGATGGACATTGATGATGCGCAAATTAGCAAGAAAAAGTGGACTAGAGGAGCAAAAAACGTGTATATATTTTTTTTACAAAAGATTATTAAAAACTAACTACTGATTGTTCTTTCTAGTATACATAAAGTATAAAAATGTTTCAAATATACTAAATAACAGATATTATTTGTTACTAAAGAAATGAGTTATCCTAAATTGTTATCCTAATTTATTATCCTAACAAAATTACCTTTTAAAAAAGATAAAAAATAACGCCAATTTACACGCTTCTTTTTTTATTTATGTAAAAGAAAGAATTTTATACAAAAATTTTCATCTACAAAAATCTTTTTAGTAATCAATTTTATATTACTCTTACTGTTCACTTGTAAACTTTTACTTGTCAGTCTTTATTTGATTCTCTCGTATATGCAATGTGACTGTGTCGTAGAGTCGGCGAGTATCACTTGTAAGAAAAGAAAAATTGCAGATGGTGCAATATGTATCGCAGTAGAGTAGTGCACATGAGCAAAGAGTCAATGTGTAAAAAAAAATGATAGTACCAGTTGATGCCAGAACAAAAAAAAGAGAGACATTAGTTGATTAATTCGCAAAAAGGAAAAAAAAACAAAGACAGAAAATAGAAATTTGCGTATTTCCACAGTTTTCCGTATACATTCTTTTCTTCGAAAACGTTTTTTCTATAACGGCTGTAATGCGATACATCTGATCAATTGTGGAGTGTTTATTATGGAACCAAAATTGATGATTAGGGATCAGTTATTTATTTTCAATAATGCTTAAGTAGTAATTTTTCAAATATTTTAGATATTGTAGTTAACAATATCTAAATACAAGATATAAGTTTATGAGACTTTTTATCATTGAATGATTTTCCAAATTTATGTATCGTGATCACTTCAGTCAGCTTCCACTGCATAGGAACATATCAGTCTTACATTAAGCACTGCATTAATCAAATAAGTTAGTTTGACCAACCCTTTTCTAGGCAATTCTTTGAGTAATTATGCAGTAATCGAATTACTGCATAACTCGTACTCAGATGCTTTTTTAGCAATTTAGCAAAGAAATTTAGCAATCATATTATACTAGCTACTTCTTTGGGTGTTAATTAGTTTTAACGGCGTATTGTCACTATTTTTTAATTCTAGAAAGTACTTTTGAATGGTTTACCCACTCTATGGTTAAAACGTGATGGCCAAATAATCAGCAAAAAGTTCCACTTTTTATCTACTATCTTTTTTAGTCCGACATCCTTCTTTATAAGAAATATAGGTAATGGATCTTTTTATTCCGTTGCTTTCCATAGGGAATAATCGGTCTTTTTGCCCGCACCGAGTTTTTTAAGATAAGTTTTTATCCTATCGTTTTTATATTCTGATAATATCTCTTAAGTTACTAAGTTAAATCATTCATTATGTTTTTGTCAGCAGGTGCTCTTGTTCGTTGTCATTTCTTTCTTGCTTTACGTTTTATTTTAACCAAAGTTCTGATTTCTAAAAAATAACTTAAAACCTTGTAGTTTTTGTGATTGTATTCTTGGTAAGTTATTCCATGCTACTTGTTGATTACAAATGTTTATGTTGTTTAGCTTCTTCACCGAGCTGATCTTTTGTTATAATAAGTATTTTTAATTTAATTGCTAATTCCTTCTTAAACGCTTCCCAAAAGCTTTCCCAGTATGCCTATTCATTAACTGTATAGATTGTGTGTTTTTAATTATATTTTCGCTGAGTGTTAGTATTATAGTTGAGTGATTAAATATGATATCATAAGAATCTTCCACACTGATATAATTAAATGATGTACCTCTAGACACATAAAAGTCAATAAGGAGTGGCATTTTGTTCGCATCCGTTTGCCAATATGTTGCCAATGAAGTGAAATTCGCACTTAAATTCTTTGACTGTCTCATATAGTGCCTTTCTTTTGTAGTAGTATATCTGAAACTTCAGTGTTCATGTTTTGCGTTAAAATCTCCTTCAATTATGAAATAAAATAAATTACTTGATTTATTCGAAGTGTAAAAGTCTTAAGTGTTCTCGTTCGATCATAAATTTGTAAATGGATGTGTATCTGGCAACATCAATTGATGTTTGTTAGTTGAATATGATAAATTTGCACGTTGAAATTTTTCTCCAACGCGTTTGATCTAAAAATGAAGAGACAAAAACTTTATGGCGTAGTTGGCCATTACGGGAAGAGACAGAGACTAGATGTGCCAAAGGAAAATGCGAGAAGCGAGTGTGTGTGTGTGTGTGCGCGCGCGCGCGTGTGTGCGTGTGTGCGTGCGTGCGTGCGTGCGTGCGTGCGTGCGTGCGTGCGTGCGTGTGTGTGTGTGTGTGTGTGTGTGTGTGTGTGTGTGTGTGTGTGTATGTGCATCCCAAGAGTGTGTCGTATTGCATCGCCTAGCCCGCGATAGGGCTGAATGAGTTAGTGATAGCTGGTGATTTTTCTTGAGGGCGGTGTCCGGTCTTCGACCAGCTATGTGGCAGGCCAACGATGCAAACGTGGATGCTAAGCAAAATGGAAATAAACAACCTATGTCTCGCAGGTTTCGCTGTGACGGTAGCGCAAGTTAAAAGACGTGCGGGATAGGTTACGTGCGCGCTCAATAATTAGGAAACTCCAGAGTTAATCACAAGCCATGTTATATTTTATGTTAAAAAATAAATACAAGAAGTATTTGTTATCGGGACTGCGTTTATCCCGCGCGTGAACCGTGTGGGTGCGTCAAGCGCATCCACTTCCGCGCGCAGGCGCGCGAGCTCCTAGAGCTTCTCATGGCGTCTCTCCCGGACCCCGGCACCTCCTCGTCATGACTGGGTGATATGGATGCGCGATCTAGCGCAGTCTAGGCAGGCCCTCGGTTTGGGTGGCGACCTCCGTGTAGAAACGGCGGGTGTTGCGTCGTAGTGGCCGGGTATGAATGTCGCCGAGCTCGATAGCGTAGAGGCGCCACGGCCTTCCTCGCAGATGGCCGAGCTCCAGGGAATGGCCAGGAGTAGGTGGCCGCTCAGGCGTTGTCGACTCCTTCTGCGGAGGAGATGGTCTCGACAAGCTATCCTCGGGGGAAGAAGCCGAACCAAAGAGGCCCAAAAGAGCACTCTTCGCTTAAACCGGCGAGAAGAGCGCCTAGTTCGTCGTCCTTTCGAGTCCGCTTGTGCCGGAAGAGGAACGTGTTCAGGCAGCGGCGTTGATGGCGCGAGATATACGGCGAGGGCGACTGCCTGGCAGTGAGGGCGATTGCCTGGCAACAGGCAGCGTCGGTTGTCTTGGCGGAGTCGGAGGGTTGTCGCGGCTGGGCTCTAGAGAGAACGCACGCCTGTGGAGGTCCGCATGTTGCACGGCATCCTCTTGGGACGGCTAAGATCGGCATGATGGAGGCCGTGCGGAGGCTGCGGTCCTGACCAGACACGGGCAGATTGTGCGGCGTCTGTGGTCGCGAGAGGTTCTCCTGGACGTGGTGTCTGCGACGTTCACGACCGCGAAGGAAGGTCGCGGCGTTCACGGCCGCGGAGAAAGGATCGCCTGGAGTCGGTCGGATTGGGCGGCTTTCACGGCCGCCAGAGAGATGCGTCCGGAAACGGACGGATTGGTGTGGCGGCTTTCACGACCGCCAGAGAGATGCGTCCGGATACGGACGGATTGCCGCGGCGTTTACCGCCGCAGGAGAGTACGACTGGAAATCGGTCGGTCTTCCCGGCAATAACCCGGCAGCAACTGCCATGTGTAGGCGCTGAGGTCAGAGCTGGCTTCCAGAGCTCAAAAGGGCTTCGCAGTATAACTCTTAGCCTTTAACGGAGTAGGCGACTGAGGCGAAAAGCGGTGCTAAGTGCCGCTCTTATATAGCCTCACCTCAATGGCGTGATTTGAATGCGAGAAAGTGATTCCACGACTCTAGTAGCGGACGCGCGAACTACTGTGCTGCGCGGGATCGCGTGTGACGGTGTGTCAAGGTGCGGTCAAATGGCAGTGACCGCCACAACTTATTATCTTTCGATAAAGCCATATTAAGTTGAAGACATTTTAATTCTTATGCAAATGCTGTTGTTTAAACATTTTTGGTTAAATGTTGAATAGCTGTCTCTAATTCTTAAACTTTAAGCGGGCTCCTTAATTTAACTTTATGATTCCGACAGTTGTTAATGAAACGCAAACAATATGCGGTGACTCTGTTGAACTTGTTAAAAATTGAATATTTATAAACATCCTTAATTTCTTTGGGATTTACAAATAAAGACCCCTTTGTTGAATATTTGTAAATATCTTAATCATAAATATCTTAAATTGGTTGATTAATATACGAAGTGAGAATGATCTTGCACTTCTGGAATTTCTTGATCGATTGACGGAGTGGCATTTGATCATTTACATGCATCGTCAACAAGCTATAAAAGTCCATTTCACGAAAGTCTTGAATATCAATGTTAACAAGGAAATTATGTCTACTAGAGTCTGTGACGACTCCACGTAATGCTAATTATCTGGACCTGAAAGTTATTGAATGATACTAACTCTATTTGATACAAATGTAATCTATCTTCTTGAATCTGATTTGATCCATGAAAGACTTATAGTTAAATCTGACCAATAGTAAACGCAATCAAATTCAATTTCAATACATTGTAAAACTTTGTGAGTTAATTGAGCAGCCAACATTACGACACATAATTTCAAATTGTGGAAGAGATAAACTTTTCAAAGATGGAACACGTGATTTTACACATACAAGATTTGTATAATAATAACCGCTGGAATCTGTATGCTGCGTACGTAGATGTATACTCTATAAGTTTTCTCGTTAACATCAACGAAATTATGTAATGCAATAATGCTAACCTTTTGATGTTTTTATGTATAATAATATTTTATATGATGTAAAGTTCATTTAATTTGAAAAAGTTCTGTGATTCGTACTGGTGTCACTTGATGTATTGATTGATCATTGTAAAAAAATTTTCGCTGTTGATAACTGATCTTGTTAATCTTAAAAAAATTAATATATGAGCAACACTTGAGAAAATTGAACGTTTTGAGATTATTTTAATTTGATTAGATCCATTGATGAAAAATCTAAATTGATCTTCCTTGAAATTTCATTGCAATGTTAATACGTCAAAATCCTTGCCGAATCTTAAAATGTTATCTGAAGCTGATAACAATAATTCTTTGACATTGTAGAATGATTGAAGGCTCATTTGTGCAAACAAAATCTAGTTTCATTTAGAATTGTACTGATCACCATGAGTTCTTGAATCATATAAACTCCAGTGATAAGGTTATCGAAAAAAGATATTATTCTCGCTGCTCCAAATGGTTTTCTATTTCAATTTAATTTGGCTACTTCTTGTAAGGTTCATACAGCAAAGTATGATACACATGCTAATGCATATAACGATATTTAATTCGAAAACTTGTATATTGACTTCCGTATTTCGTACAAAATTCGTTGTAAACTTTGATGTAATAAAAATGATATATCGCAATGACTTGAAAATTACAACAAAAATGCAAATTAGAAGACAAGTAAGAGTCAAACGTTGTTATTGGTGCGTGGTAATTTATTAAAAAATAATTTATATATTTCACTCCGAGATAAAAAATTTCTAATATAAACCCAAATATAAAAATAGTTCGAACGTTTTGGCTCTTCATTGAGCCATCTTCAGCGAAAAAAGAACTTGCATAAAAAACTCGAGATATTACAAATTAAAATAACGTGGCGATTAATCTTATGTGTTCATGTGGCGACAGTCAGTAGTAGATTTGAAAAATGGTGGATGCTCACAACGGTTTCCAGGTTGGTTAGGATAAGGCCAATCAATAAGTTACCTATGTGTGAGCATAATTTTGTCATAACGTGTAAGAAATCGAAAGTAAGATTCAAAGCAACACCAATTAACAATTTATCACAAACATATATAATTTGCGTTTCAATGAATAGAATCGTTTCAATGCAATATCACAGAAATTTCTCAGTGAATATAGCGCATCTTGTTTAAATGGCAGTTCAACAACAAATCTATCTTGACTATTTCGATAATAAATTTTTTTTGAGATGCTCCTTTGAGATACTCCGCTCTTTTTTTTTAAAGTAATTGTAGGTTAATGATTTGATCAATTTGCTAAAATTTAAAAGGTAGCATTATCCAAGTTAACAGTAATTGGATTTATCGATAAATTACATTGTTGTATCTTGAATTCATTGGGATTATGTGTACATTTGCTATCCAATATCCAACCTAATAAGGTTTTTTGAAGCAAAGTTTTGTAGAATTTTAAAACTTCTAATCAAGCGAAAAATTAAGCAATCGATCACTTATTTATTTTAATATGAGACAATCGATATGTCGAAGGCATAATGTCTGAAAACTCGCTGTAATTTTACAGATTTCTTGAGCGTGAGTTCATGATTGAATGATTTTTAGTCAAATATTAATCTAATATTAAGATCTCATTGTTGATTAAAACGACGAACTAAATCTTTTATAATGAAATTCGATTGAGAATCCAAATATATTTATTTAATGCTTGACATATTTGTAATACTCTTTGACAGTCTGCTGCGTTTACCAATGTAATAGAAAGAAGAACTTATATGAAAAAAAATTTGTAATATTGCAAGCAATTCATCAATATGAATTAGAAAAAGAACTACGGAAAATTAAATATATATATTTAAAATATTGTTGGCCTGTGCGAAACTAGACTACCAAATGAAAAATGCACAACATTAAGAGCTGATCATATATTGTACCAAAATAACAGTGAGAGAGAGAGAGACGCATTTTGGAGGAGTAGCTATTCTAATTCATAAAAGAGTTAAACATCTAGTAACTAAAATGGAGGCAATTTCTCCAAAAGTGATATACAGAATCCTGAAACTAACAGATAAATATAGCCTCCAGGTAATTCAAGTATATGCCCCTATAAACGTTTCAGAAATCGAGGATGTAGAACAACTTTATAAAGATATATCATTGACACGGAGACAGGAAAAAACGCATTACACTATCTTGATGGTCGATTTTAACGCCAAGATAAGAAGAATAAACAACGATAACATCACAAAAAGAGGTAAATTTGACCTAGGGACTGCAAATGAAAGAGGAGAGATGCTAATAAGTTTCCTCCAGAATGAAAATCTGTACTGTATGAACACTTTTTTTCAAAAACCGTTGTACAAGAGATGAACATGGAGCAGCCCGGACACACGAACAAGAAATGAAATAGACTACTATAATAACAAACCGAAAATACATTGTTAACAATATGTCAGTCTTAAGCCGATTTGATACAGGAAGTGATCACAGGATACTAAGAACGAGTGTCACGCTAAATACTAGAGCAGAAAGAAATAAGCTAATTAAACAGCAACTCTTCCCTACCATAGAGCAACTAAAACGAAAAAGAGATAAACACCAGAAAGATCTAGATAATAGACTCAAGGATAACTTAACAAAAATGGATATAACCTCCTTAGAAAAAAAATAAAAACAGGCATCAACACAATCACTAAGAAAATGTGCTAAAAAATAAACATAAAATATTCAAAGATAAAAGAAAAGACCAGAAAAATGGGGATAAGGGAAAGAAGAAACATGGACAGAGATTCCCCAGGTTATAAAGAACTTAATAGGACAATCAGAAGGAAATTAAGAGAAGATATAAGAAACTATAGCATGGAACAAATCAAGACAATAATTGAAAACAACAAGAACATGAAGAAGAGAAAGAGTAGGCGGGAAGAGTAGAATACATCAACTGAAGAATGCGGAGAGGATCACAAAACAACTGAAATAAAAAATTGTGGACATTGTAGAAGATTTTTACAGAAAACTATATGACTCAAGAAACAAGCCACAAAGCAGGACAAGTGAGAAAATCATCACGAATATCGGATCGGAAGAAATGCCGTAAATAAGTATGGACAAGATCAAGCATGCATTAAGCCAAATGAATAATGAACGAGCACTCGGGGAAGATTCCCCCCGATTACCACGGAACTGTTAAAGTGGGGAAGGGTCGCTGGAAGCATTAAGAATTTTACTTAATAAATGCCTCTTAGAAGCCAAAACAGAAACATGGCAAAACGGCCAAGTTATCCTATTGTATAAAAAAGGTGATAAACTTAAAATAAATAATTACAGACAAATTATATATAATTAGTCTCCTTTCCCACCCATAACTACTACACTACTAACAAAAATCATCACTAACAGATTGACGAACAAATTTAATGACTATCAACCCATGGAACAAACAGGATTCCGCAAAGGATTCAGCACAGTTGAACACATTCAAACGATACGGACATTGATAGAGAAATGTAGAGAATATAATATCCTACTCCATTTAGCCTTTGTGGATTATTACAATAAAGCCTTTGACTCGGTGGAATTACGGACCATCTTCCAAACAATGGATAACGCAAGGATAAACTCTAGATACAGGAATCTTCTAAAATATATATATGAAAACGCTACCTTCCAGGTCAAAATCACAGAAGACACAATCACAGAGAAGATACCTATAAAAAGAGGAGTGCGACAGGAAGACACAATATCGCCGAAACTTTTTATCCTAGCATTGGAGGATGTTTTCAAGAATATGCAATGGGAAGGTAAGGACATCAGCATTGACGATCGATATTTGAACCACCTTCACTTTGTGGTGCTCATCAGTAGTGATGAATCAGATCAACTGTAAGGGATGCTCACCGAACTGAGCGTGGTATCGGAGAGAATAGGCCTCAAAATGAACACAGAGAAAACCAAGATCATGATCTTAGGAAGAACGGCGTTTAGAGTAGGGAATGAAGAAGATAAAAAGAAAGAAAATGAAGATATAAAATATTGAAGAGTACATATATCTGGGACACGATAACTTTGACCAAGAAATATCAAATAACCGAAATAGAGAGGCGAATCCGAATGGCATGGGCCGCGGTGGAAAAATTGGGGTTCATTTTGAGAGATCAAAACATCTCAATAAACTTAAAGAGAAAAACCTTCAATACTTGCATCCTTCCGGTAATGACATACGGAATGGAAACATCATTGACAGTGAAGGCCCTCACCAAGCTTAGAGTAACGCAGCGAAATATCGAACGGTTAATGCTTGAAATCAGCTTGAGAAATAAAATTAAAAACGATGAAATCAGAAAAAGAACGAAGGTGGAGGATGTCATGACGAGAATAACAAAACTAAAATGGCAATGGGTAAGACATGTTGCGAGACAAAGAGATGAGAGATGGACAAAGCACATAGCGCAATGGAGGCCAAGATCATATAAGCGAAGTGTTGGAAGAGAAGATGGATAGATGACATCGTGGGAAAGGTGGGCAGGAGATGAATACAGGAGGCGCAGAACAAACTGAAATGGAAAAGGAAAGGGGAGGCCTCCAGAAGTGGATGACTAAAGGCTAAAGAAGAAGAAGAAGATATATATATATATATATATATATATATATATATATAAAATTTTCTTTCTGTAATTAGTTTGGAAATATGTTCAATAATAATTCTGTTATTAAGTTCCAGTGTCAAAATAGTTAAACAAATTTAGAATTAATGAACTTATGTGTCCTTTTGATAGAAAACACATTTTTAGTAAAAAAAACTTTCTTGTAACATATATACACGTATTTGACAAGATTTACTTAAACAAATTTAGAAATTACAAAATAGATAGAAAGTAATTAATTTTTTCTAAATAAATTATTAATTCCAGATTCTTTGTCTATTCGAGTTAGATTTGCGGGATTGAATAAAGTAATATTTGTAATTTTAAAATATAACTTAATTTTATATAGCTTCACAGGAAATAGATCATAAAGTGTAAGAAAATATCAAATGGTTAGATGAGAGTGTTGCTCTATGGGACTTAGTTCTCCAATATTGTTTACTTTTGATATCAGACGCAAAGATCTTAACGATTTTGAAGAAAAAATTTTGCATAATCTCCTTAATAAATGATCTGATGATTTTGAAACATTCATAAGGATACCAATTAATTGTTCAAGATTTTGATACAATGAATCTAAGTAAAGTAAAATTGGATTTAAATATATGACAAGAATTTGTAGATATGATAATGAAACATTCAACACTATAACATTAAACATGACGAAGTAAATTTAATGTTAGAAAAATAAAGACATTTCAACTGGTAATTATCTTTTTATTTCTTATACTTTCTCTTTCTATAATAATTAGGAAAACATATATTTAATAATAATTAAAAAATAGTAAATATTGGAATTTCCAAACATATATATAAAATTATAAACATACTAGAAATATATATTATTCTTCAGATACAAAAGTGGCTATGGGTCTTATTTTACTTCCACACTTAATTCCGCCAAAAGGATTGAAAAAATATAAAGGTAGATGTTACAAGCCCTCAATAGCTACAATGCCAAAGCAAGCCTAATAAAACATGCTAGCGTTAGTAAAGTTCAAAATCAATTAAATTGTTTTATAAAAATTAGAGTTGCATGTCACGTTATTTTACTTTTATAATTTTTTAACTTCGATTTCCAGATATGGAGATATGACTTTAATTAAACAAAAAGCAAGAAAACAAACTAAAATATTAAATATTACGTTGCAACCATATATAATTATTTTAGAATCTCCTTATGAAGTGAAAGAGATTTATGTTCAAGTGGATAACATCTTATATAAAACAAATAGTATTTTAGAGACAATCGATGTATTCTTTAAAGCATTTCATGTTTTTCAAGTAAATTATCTTATTATGAGTGAACACCTTTGAATGCTAATCCAAAAAGGTATTTATAATTTTGTTACTAAATGGGATTTCTTAATATAGAATATATATTAAATAAAGTAAATAAATATATTACATAAAATATATATTAAACTAAATCTCTTGAAAATGCTAGTTATTCTGAAAATATTACTCTTTAAAATAAATATTTTTAAATAATCATTATTATTAAAACCAATTTTTTATAAAATTTCTAATAAGGTTCTGTTGTTTTATATAAGTTGTGTATTTGCTGATTATATATGCCAATCTAATTTTTTACAATGATTTTATGTTTATTCTGTAATCGTACGTTTTTATCGATGGATACTTTACATATAAAACTGAGACACAAGTTATAATACTTATAAATTCTACAATAAAGTGTAATTTTAAAAACTGCATAGGTAGTTTTAATAATGTTTATTCTTTACGGGAATATTTTTAATTACGGAAAGTTTTAAATATACATTGTAAAATATTATCTCTACAGAATGCTTGTGTAAACCAAAATGAAACCAAAATGAAATAAAAAATAATATAGTCTCTCAAACTATTGTACCAAAATGTAATGAAAAGAGAATCCGTATGGAAAGAAACTATTGACAACTATTGAGAAATATAACTATTCAGAACTATTCAGAAAACTATTAAAATTTTGTGTAGTATTATGGAACATTACTATTGGAAACATGAATAGTTTGTAACAACGCGACTTCCCCTCGCTTCGTTTTCCGACTTTCCTCGATCTACCACCCATCGAGGACCGCTAATCCAGGTGACTCACCGTCGCAAACCGACGCATTGCGCCCATTTTTTAAATACACCTACATAAGGTATCTCGAAGAATCCACCGACATTCGGCGAACACGTGCTCAACTTCGCGGAGCACACCGCCCGCGCCGCGCCGAATGCCGCGTCTAGGAGCAAGCGTGCTTCTCGTACCGCATCAAACACCGCGCCGTCAAGTCATTGTGCTCCCCGTATCACGCCGAACACCGCGCCACGAAATCACTGCGCTCCCCGTACCGCGTCGACCACCGCGCCTAGCTCCGTTTCCAATCCTTCCCCGAACTTCCTATCCATCCGTAGAAGGGAAGCCCAACCTCGAGATCGACCAATCCGAAACCGCTCCGAAACCGAAATACTGATCTCGGATAAAAGAGGCTCGCTTTCCATGAAGAGCACCTGTCCCGTTCCCGGCATCTCGAACACAGCATCATGCAAAGAGAAGTCAAGAGACCTTTCCGAATTCTAGCAAGTCGAATGCAAAGTACTGGGGAGTACCCTAGCACGGCCGAGTATGCTCGAGCACGATCGACCATCCGATCGATCATCCTCCGGGAAAATCGTGAAGTACTGGGGAGCACCCCAGCACGGCCGAGGGGATGATCAATAAAGGGATTATAAATAAGTCATGCGACTATTCAATGAAATTCTTCGCAATGAAAATAATAAAATCTCAAAGATTACTGTAGCACGTACTATCGAACATTTTGAGGAAATTGATAGTGTTAGAAACCGTCCAAAATCTGGTAGACCTGCTACAGCACGAATAAAAATAAAGCATTGGATATTTTACAGTCTTTTGTCAAAAACTCCCATACTTCTATAAATCGCGTTGCACAACAACACGAAATTGGAGCAGCATCTGTTCACAAGATCCTCAAAAAAAAAAAAATAATTAAATAAATAAATAAATAAATGACATCCATACAAACTTTATTTGGACCAAGAATTATCTAAGGATAATTTTGATAGACGCAGTTTTGCAACCTTATATTGGAAATGATCATTGATGATCCTTTATTTCTTGATAATATTGTTTTCTCCAATGAGGTTGAAAATATTATTTGAGCTAACTGGAAAAGTAAATAGACATAACTGTAGATACTGGAGCAATATTAACCCTTATTGGATGAGAGAAAATAATATTCAACACCCACAAAATCATATTCAACACCCACAAAAAATTAATGTGTGAACTGGTATTTTCAGGGATAGATCACTCGATCCTTTCTTCACAGAAGGCAATTTAACAGCTCAAATGTACGAAGCCATGCTTCGGGAATAAATTATGCCAGATGCTACAAGATACAATAAATATACAAGAAATAGCTGGTTAAAATTTGGATGACATTTATTTCCAGCAGGATAGAGCTCCTCCTCATGATGGTATTAATGTATATCAATATTTGGATGGGATCTTTCTTGATAGGTGGATAGGCGAAGAAGTCACATTGAGTGGCCATCTCGATCTCTGGACTTGAATCCACTTGACTATTTTTTGGGGGGATATTTGAAAAATAAGGTTTATATTACCAAGCCTCAAGGTTTAGATGATTTGCGACAAAGGATAATTTATGAGATAAATCTTATGTCACAAATTTACAGGAATGCGATTTCAGATTTTATAATATATTAGTACATTGCTAGGCAGTTCAAGGGCAACAATTTGAACATTTAATATGATTATTTTGGTGAGGTGCTGCCTTAACTGACCGGGTCTGCGACCGATCTTGCCTTAAGTGACTGAAGATGTATTCAAATCAACCTCAAAATCAAGTTCAAAGTCAAATTCAAAGTCACCAAAGATAATCCTTCATAATCCCTACAATTTTTATTCGGGTTATTTTCTCAATATCACCCTTCACTACATAATGCGACTATTACTAATTTGACAGTCCTCCAAATAGAAAAAAATGGAAGACTCTTTTTCCTAGATGTATTAGTAATTAAGAAAGCTGACAATATCTTAGGCAATCAGGTATACAGAAAACCGATACACAAATAGATATGTGCATGCGGAATCACACCATCCAGAAAAGCAGTAATCAACTCACTTGAACACAGAGCACTCAATGTCTCTGACAAAGAACATCTATAGAACTCAATCACTTGAAACTAACTTAACGGAATAGACACAACAAAAAGCATATAAACAAAATTATCAGCAGATACATAAACTAGACAAGAGAACCAGATGCACAAGTATCACATGACGACAGAAAAGACAAACAGAAGAGACAGACAGAAAAATTCTCTCCATCCTCCCATATATAAAAGGAACAACTAATCGCATCGGCAGGATTCTGAAAAAATACAATATCCGAATTATCTTTAGACTTCCCAAGAAAATAGGACAAATCTTGAGGAATCCTAAAAACCAAAGACCCCCCACTCAGCTCAGCAGGAGTGTATAAAATACCTTGCTCATGCGGCAAAGTATACATTGGGGAAAGGTCAACCAGGAGAATGATCAACGTACGCATGTATACATTGGGGAAAGGTCAACCAGGAGAATGGTCAACGTACGCATGAAAAAACATCAACGCAATTAACGTCAAATTAAAACACATCACACAATCATTAGGACATTGAACATTGATAACATTGAAATAGGATATTAAATACTTGATAAAATAATCACAATAGTTACGACTACCTCGTATTTTCCAAGTACAGAGAAGCTATAGAGATTCAAAAACATCACGACTAAATAGAGATAATGGCTACAATATAAGCGATATATGGAAAATCATTCAGCCGATTGACCGAAAGTGACTCCCCCCCACTCCCCCTCCCTCCTCTCTTCATTATAGTTTTAACCGACCTTTTTCACTCTTTGCTTTCTTTCCCTGTTTTCCTCCACTCCTACCTCTCTCATTCAAATAATTTATTATATTAATGTATTCTTATGTCGCTTAAAAAAACGTTTCTTCTCATTATTTATCTAAATATTGCTATATAATACCAAACCACTCGGTGATCTAATGCAGGAGTCGGCAAATGGACATTGCTCGCGGGCGCCCAATGCCCGCGGACAACAGTCGAGCGCGCTGGGGCTAGCGTTAAGCGGCTAAGCGCAATAAAGTGAGAAGAGGGAATAGCAGGAATGTCTATTCATTGAACGTGCTGTTCAAGGAGTAAAAAATATTGTGTTGTACAAATTCAGACCCAGAATTAGCATAAATTAATAACTATCTATATTTTAAATATATAATTCTTACAATAATATTAAATAAACAATTCTTATAACATTTAATTAGTATTTGATTCATAGTTTTTCGATATTATATACGATATATCAGGTATTATCGTTTTGGCACAACTTAAACGAATTATTGCAAAATTCAAATGTGAATCTGTTAACTGTTCGCGTAATCGCGATTTATTTAATTTCATGAAAGAAAATAATTATTCACATAAATATGTAGAACCGAACAGACTCATTATTTTTGCAGCACAAGCATGTAGTCGAGGAAAACGTTCTTGAGATATATATGAATAAAATTGTACGATGTCAGTCATTAAACAGTCAGTATAAAAACGATTTTTAAGAGCAGTCACATTTTAAATATATTAATTCTAATTGTATATCTGCGGGAATAATATAATATTAATATCAACAGTAAAAGGTATCATAAAAATAAGTAAGTCTTCTTTTAAAACATGCATTTCCCTAAACCGACAATCGAATTCATTATGTAATTGAAGTGAATTTATATATTCTTCATATTGCTTATCTTGAATGTGCATGGCAACAGATAATAAATTTGAAAAATGCAACAACTGTCGAGATTGAAATTGATTGATCCATAAATTAAGTTTCATTTTAAAAGATCTAATTTGATCAAACATAATGAATAATTAATTTATCTTTGTAAAGAATAATTTAATGTATTATATTTAAATGATTAGTGATATCCGCAAGAAAGGCGAGATTGGCAATCCAGGAAGGCTGTGATAGTTCAGGCACAGACTTATCTTTCATTTCTAAAAATATAATTATTTCTTCGCGTAAATGAAAGAAACGCTGAAGAGTTTTACCTCGACTAAACCATCGTGTTTCGCAAAAATAGGAGATGTCGGTATAATCTGACTCTAAAGAAGATAAAAATTCGCAAAATTGATGATGATTCAATCCAATAGTTCTAATAAAATTTACAACTTTGATTACAATTTTCATTACTTCGTCATACTTTAAAGATTTTGCACATAATGTCTCTTGATGGATGATACAATGGATCGAATGTATTTCTTGTTTTGATTGTGCTAGTTTAGACTTTAAACGTCCTACGAAGCCCATATTGTGTCCAATCATTGCTGCAGCACCATCAATAGCAACTGAAGTTAATTTATCCCAAGATAGATTTATGTTTTCTATTGCTTCTTCAACGCTAAACAATATATCTTTTCCAGTCGTAGTATCTTTCAGAGGTATTATATTTAAAAGTTCCTCAGTAATAGAGAGGTTGCTATCCACACCACGAATAAAAATTGCCAATTGTGCAGTATCAACGATATTAGTACTCTCATCGAGAGCTAATCGAAAAAGCAATAAAATTGTTTGCTTTTAGTACTAATGTCGCTCAAGATCTTCAGCTAATTTTTCAATGCGACGTACTAGTTCGAGGAGAGAGACTAATTGATTTAAATTTATTAATATCATTAGGATATATTGTTTCTGCAATTTCTAAACATTGTTTGACAAATGGACCAATGCTAAATAGACGTGATGCAATAAGATGAGCAATTTTGTAACTGGCATACAATACAGGCTTACTTAATTCCGATTCTTCTTCTTGTATTAGAATAATATCTTTATTAAATATAATGTACCTGATAAAAAATTTTTTATGTAATATATATATATATATATATATACATACATGTAATATATATATACATGTAAATATATATATACATGTAATATAATGTACATAACGTACATAAATATATTTTTTACAAAAAATTAAGTTTGAAGGAAAAAATTGCCCGTATGTAATCATATATTCTTTCAATCATAAATATACATGATTATATATGGGCGATATTTTCTCATTTCTTCAAATTTCATTCGTTGTAAAAAAAACAATGCAAAATTATTCATTCTTTTAATTATTTTTTATGTAAATTATTGAGAAAACAGGCCTTACGCGGCGAAGCTAAATCTTAGTGTTTATATATGATTCTAAATTATAATATTTAAATTTCAATTAAACATCGATATATTCCTTCTGCTAAATTGCAGACACTCACGAAACACCCCGCAATTAATAGAATTCTCGATATTTTCTCGATATTCTCGATATCTTTCTCACAACGAAAAATATTATCTCATACTAGGAATCGAACCTGGCATTCCCGCTTACCGGGTAGGCGACAAATTTTTTATGTCTTCTGATTATTATTATTATTTTTTATATCAAACAAAAATTTTACAAAGGAAGGAAACTAAGATAAACATATATGGACATATCTCGTGTATAATTATATATATATATATATATATATATATATATATATATATATATATATATATATATTTATATATATTTATACATGTTTATATGCCTATATGTCCTTATACGAAAAATTTTTTATAATTAAATATAATAAATTAAATTAAAACTGATTACAGTAAAAAACGCTTATTTTATATTATAATAGTATGTATATTATGAAAATTACTTTATTGTTGGAAACAGCTGATTTTAAATCGTGCAAAAGTTAAATTCGCTCCGAACCTTCTATCTTGTCATAAGTGGCTTCATGTTTTGTGTTATAATGTCTTTCGATATTATATTTTTTTGAATTTATAATGGTTCCACAGATCAAACATTGCGTTTGATTATGAACCACTTCTCTTCTCATGAAGAACTGTCCGAATTTGAACTTCTTTTCCTACTTTGATTATCCATTATAAATGTTAAATTATAAGATCGTAAATGTGTCTGACTGTTCTAGACAAGAGACAATTTGGTTATACTCTTGCTTAGTTATTGTTTTTCTTTTATTTTGAGCGTTTAGCAGATTAATGTTTAGCAGATGTTTATTTTGAAATTGTTGAAAGTTTTCTTTGCGGAAAAAGGACTATTCTTCTGGATTTAAAAATATAATTTTAAAGCGCTAAGTTTTGTTAAATGTAATGTATGTATTCATAATTTTATGATTGTATTGTAAGTTTATATTTTAATATTGTTATTGTTTATATTGTTTAATACATTGTTATTGTTTTATTTCTTTGTTATATTTAAATTTTCGTTAATATTTAAATGTATTAATTACACAATTTTTAATTTAGCACAAATTTTGACAACTTACCATATTTAAAAATAGAGATAAGCATTTTAATTAAAATTTGCCTATAAATGCTTATTATTATTATTAGGAGGACAATCAAAACATGCTAGGGCATATTTTTTTATTTGACTAATAAAAAAATTAACTAGATATAAATTGAATTCATAAAAACTTATGCATTTTAAGTCTTATATATTACAATATATTTTTGCATATTTCATCTTTAAACGGTTTAGCTAAAACTGTTATAAAAAAACTTACTGTTATAAAAAAATTTTATGATGTTACAAAGATTCAAGTATTAGTAGTTTAAGATTACACTATACATTCATATATACACGCAACGCTATTTTTGTAAGTGTGAAATGCGGAACTTTATCCCAAGGTACTAAAAATATTAGATACGCTCCTGAGATGTGCACAACAGGCGGGCACTCGCGGGCGCTCGCGGGCGCCCGTGCCCAATTTCAGGATTTTGTCGACCCCTGGTCTAATGGATAAGATGTCTGCCCGGAGAGCAGGCGATCCAGATTTGATCCCTGACTGAGGTATTTTTCCTATAGGAGGAGTGTGGATAATAAAAAGGGATTTTAATCAATATCAAGATATTTGATTATCGAATTGCTACAGAATCGCTACATTGTAAGTCTGCTAAAAATAGTGGCACATAGTTGGAAATAAAAAATTATTTGAATTTTATTTCATATATAGAAATTTAGCAATTAATATCGTGCTTGCCAAGGAATTGGCTATGACTCTATTTGTTTATTAACACATAATCGGCTTATTAATATATTAATGAATTTTTTTTATCAATAATATTATTTTGATATATATATATATATATATATATATATATATATATATATTTTATGTATTATATTTCCCTTATTAAATTATAAATGAAAATTGAAGTTTTTTAACATCTGTGATTATAACATATAATAAATTGGACGTAAAACATATAACGTATATATTTATAGCACGAATGAAAAAAAAAACATTTTTAAATCATTTTTAAACATTTTAACTAATTGCAATATTGCAATATTGCATTACCAATTACAATAATATAAAAAATAACATTACGTATCACTTCAATGTTATTTTTAATATTACATATTTAGATTTAGTATAAGGAAATACTATTCTTTCGTATATTATTGAATATGTAAACCAATTCTTGGTCAGAAATGTAATATCAAAAAATTAATCTTATTTTTACTACCTTCTATCTTTACTTTAGATAATATAAAACATTACAGATAATCAATATATTTATATAGATACTATAGTAAAGTGACAAGAAAAGATCATTTATTAATATAAACGTACTTATGGTGATAAAAAACAGAATTTTATTATTGCTTACTTTATGCAAATGTCATCAAAGAAACTGCAACTCAGTCGCGGAGAGCACAGCGAATGCATTAAATAATTTCTAGCAATTTTCAGCTAAAAGTAATATAACAATTGACAAGTAATAAGATACATCTAAAGATAATTATCGCCTAATATTTCATTACATGGTAGCACCTTTATTAAAAATTATTGATTACACCCCATTATATTCTGCGGTTTTATTATGTCCCAGGTTCCCCTATTCAATATATAAAAACAATCAGGAGAGTATCACGGTAGTATCTCGGGTGTCAAGTCAACCGAGAACACTACCGTGTGACTTTACGCGAGTCGGCGAGATACGAGCATCCGAAATTACCGAATCTCAATAAACTGATCAAGTTCTAAGTAGGCTTGATCGATAGCTTGAGTTCGACTTGCATAATAAAAGTATTTTTATTTTTCTGCTACGTGTCCTATAAGCAGAGATATTGTTACGCAAAGTCCGATTTAAAAATTTTTACTTTAAGAAACGTCGTCGTCATTATTACTATAAAATAACCTTTTTTTTAAAAAAAGGTAAAAAAAGGGTGTCAAGTATAGTAGATATTGCCAACTCAAATGATTGCGTAAAATTTATATAAAAGATTTGTATAAAAGATTTATATAAAAGACAAATCTTTTATATAAATTTTACGCAATCATTTGAGTTGGCAATATCCACTATACTTGACACCCTTTTTTTACCTTTTTTTAAAAAAAAGATAATTTTATAGTGATATCAGATATTTTGAAGTATTCCACTATACTTGACACCTTTTTTTTATCTTTTTTTAAAAAAAGGTAATTTTATAGTGATATCAGACATTTTGAAGTATTATATAATATTACCGGCGACAATCGATAAAATAGATAGCAATTTATTTTTTCAATTATTATTTTTTTTTTTCTTATAATCTCCTATCTTAATATGTTATCCTAATAACTTTTACGATTATAATTTGACTAAAATGGACTTGTAGCTCCATGTTTGTAGGACTTGGTTTCGATTCTCTGTAACTGCTTTTATAGTCGTATAATTAATCTCCTGATAATAAATTTAATAATTCTTTCATTTCTTTTTATGAAAAAAATATATTTATTTATTCCAACGTTTCTTCCTCTTGCAGGTTTAAATATAAAAGTTATATGAAAATTATTAAAATGATATAAATGATATCCTAAATGGACCTGATATGCGTATACAAATGAAATTCTAAATTAATGTTGGAATTAATAAAATTATGGATTTAGATGAGTATAAAAATATATTATAAAAGTTACCATTTTATTAGATGAACATTTCAAATTTGGCTTCAGATTCTTTTCAACTAAATAACTAATTTCAGTATATTTTATTTCACGATTTTTATAAAAATTTATAAACATTAATTGAATGGCAAAGAATAATCTTAGAAGAATAGGAAGCCAAGTTGAAATGTTAATATTAACATTGTCATTTTACATAAACGTTTCAACTTGGCTTTCGATTCTCTGTAATTATTTTTATTGTCATAATATAATTAATCTCCTGATGATAAATTTTATAATTCTTTTATTTCTTTTTATGAAAAAAGGATTTATTAACATATATATATTGAAAATTATATAAAAATTATCAATGTTCAAAAGAGACATAAATGATACTCTAAATGGATCTAATATATGTGTACAAATAAAATTCTAAATTAACAATGAGATTAATAAAATTATGGTTTTAAATTAGTATAAAAATATGTAAATGGTACTATATATTTTATTACATGAACATTTATATTTGATGTTATCTGGATTCATATTCATATACATATTCATATACATTTTTATATAAAATAGGTAGCTTTATTTAATTGTGGTGGAGAACAAAATGCTAAAATTAATTAATTATTGAAATTAATTATTGATGACAAAGTTCAGAAGAATAGGAAGTTAAAATGTTAATATTAATATTATCATTTTACATAAACGTTTCAACTTGGCTTTAAATTCTTTGTAACTGTTTTTATAATCATATATTTAATTCATAAATTTTATAATTCTTTCATTTCTTGTTATGAAATAAAGATATTTATCCATATACGATAAGGCTCCCAATATAAAAATAGACAAAAGGGGTGTAATGGCAATAAGAGCCCAGCGCAATAGTAAGAGCGCATATAAATTTATTGAATAAAATGACATAAAGATTATCGCGAGGAATGACGTAACACAAGAGCGGACGTTTCGGCTAATCTTTTAGCCTTCATCAGCGCAAATTAACAAAAGTAGTTAAATACAAATAGATAAGGACATAACGCAAATTATCGCTCATTAAATCATATCATTTTAACCACACATATCAAAGTTCATAAAAAAACAGACGTCTCTCACACTGCAGCGCATTATCCTGGTATATGATACCAATAGTTAGGATGGCCAGCTCCTCGATTAATGTCGGAAGCTGAGAGATCCCAACATTATCAGGGCAAGAAGCTATGATTCGTTTGTAAAAATAATCTGTAAATGACCAGGGTATCTTATGCGAGGCGATATGAGAGAGTCGTAAGAAAACATGTAAAAAGCTTACTTACAGATACATAAAGATCTCAATAACAGGAGCATAATTCGGTTTACTAAATTACAAACAGCGCAGCAGGTCTCAATGCACTAACAATTACATGATACTGACATTTTGCAGCGGTACGAATAACTCTCGTCGATTAGACAATCAAGAGTCGAAAACTTTCACTTTCGGAAGGATAACAAAAACGTTCGAACAATAATAATATAAATTTAAGAAGGACAAAGAAACACGTAACAACAAAGCAATGGTAAAAATTTTTAATAAAATATACTGACGACAATGTATAAAAGAAAAAATAACAAATAATAAATAATATAATGCGAGAGAAAAAACGCTAGGTATAAATTTGGCTGTGAACGGTTCTTAGAACCATCAAGTCTTGGTACAAGTTCCAGAAGATAAAAAACATGTGTCAAATGGTAGAAAAATAAATATAAAAATGTAAAAACCATACGTATATATCAAAGACATAAAAATACAGAATAAAATAATTTAATGAAAAATCAAATTTTAGAGAGTTTTTCCATTACACTTTAGATACATTTCCGGGAGACATTCCGTATCAGTCTGCAAATTAATACTATTCTTCAGTCTTTTTTAATATACAGTACTTCAGAAATTAGTCGTTTGTATAAGTGTGGTTCTCTGTCTAAAATGTCTACATTTTCCCAATCAAACTCATGGTTAACTGCTAGTCTGTGGTCAGTTATGACAGAATGAATACCCGTATTCCGTCGGATATGATTTTTATGTTCTGAGATTCTGGTGTGTAGTTGTCTTTTGGTCTGTCCTACATATGAAGCATCGCAATTCTCACAGTTAATTTTGTAGACAACATTGCTGTGAGCAGATGGTGGATGAGAGTCTTTGCCAACTTTAATAAACGTGTTGAGTTTATTGGGACTACGATATGCCAATTTGAAATTCGAGTCTTTAATAATTTTCTTAAATTGTTCGGAAATTGTAGGAACGTAAGGTATAGTAAAAAAAGAAATTCTTTCCGAAACGGCCATCTTTCCAATGTTGTCAGACTTGGAATTACTCTTGTGGAAAAGTGTCTTGAGGCGTTCATGCAAGACATTAAAAACGAAATCCAGTGGATAAACATTATCCAGTAAAATTTCGACTACCAGATTAACGTTTTTACAGTGGAATGTCGGATGTGAAAGTAAAATGGCTCTGTCAAATAGTTCCATGGCGGTGCCTCTTTTTTGGCATACCGGATGATGCGAGAGGAAATGTAAGTATTAGGTGTACAAAAAAGTTCTGATCTTTTTTTTTGTAAAATTCAATCTTTATTCAAAAACAAACAAAAAAATATTAATCAGCGAAATATTCCCCGTTTGCATCAACGACCTTTTGCCATCTTTCGGGTAGCTTGCTAATTCCTTGACGATAGAAGCTCACCAGCTTCGAAGCGATAAAGTCATCAATGCATTTTCGTATCTTTTCAAATCTCACGAAATGTGTATCAGTCAAATGATGCTGCAGCGACCGAAATAGGTAGTAATCGGAAGGCGCCATGTCTGGGCTATACGCCGCGTGCGGGAGAAGTTCAGCCTAACGCAAAGATAAGGTCCTGAGTCGCTTTCGCAACATGTGGTCGAGCATTGTCATGAAGCAAGATCACTTTACGACGTCCTTGGCCAGTAAATGGCCTCTTTTCTTCTAATGCATCGCTCAAATTGATCAATTGTTGTTGGTAGCGGTCTGCCGTGATTGTTTCACCCAGTTATAACAACTCGTAATACAACACACTTTTCCAATCCCACCAGATACAGAGCAAAACCTTCTTGGCGTGGATATTGGGCTTTGGCGTCGATGTCGAAGGTTGACCAGGGTCAACCCATGATTTTCTACATTTAGGGTTATCATAAAGAATTCACTTTTCATCGCCTGTAATTTTGTGCAGAAAATCTTTTTTCCGGAACTTTGAAAGCAAAGTGAGTGAAGTGTCACGCCGACGATTTTTGTTGTCTTCGGACAATTCATGCGGAACCCATCTGCCTTCCTTCTGAACCTTTCCCATCGTATGTAAACGTACGGAAATGGTTTGCTGCGTAACGCCAAGCTGTTCTGCAAGCTCCTTTTCAGTTTGCGCAGAGTTTATATCTAGCAGTGCTTGCAATTCGTCCGTTTTAATCTTTTGAGAGCGTCCAGTACGCGGTTCATCTTCAAGACTGAAATCTCCTTGGAGAAATTTTTGATACCATCTTTTACATGTAGTATGACTTACAGCGTTCTCTCCATATGCAGCACAAATTATTGCAGTGGCTTCAGCAGCATTTTTCTTCAGATGAAACGCGAAGTGGATGGAAAATCGAATATGCTCTTTTGTTATTGCCATCGTGAACACTACTGATTTTTGAGGTTATGTGCATCAAACGCCAAACCGTATGGCATTTTAGAAGGCCAAATGTCAACGCTTTAAAACCGCAAAAGGGCGGGAAGATATATAAAATTTAAATTATTATTTCGGTTGTATGAAATCTAAAGCTCAGAACTTTTTTGTACACCTAATATCTGCCTGAGAACGTCGGTTGTGATACCAATCAAATATCAACTGATTGTCCGCCAAAATTATAGTAACATCCAAGAAGTTGAGTTGTGTCCCGCGCCGATCTCCATTGTAAATTGTGGGTGTAAGGTATTCAAGATGTTCAGAGTATAGTTGAGTAAGTCGGAGGGAGCAGCCAAAGCAATGTCGTCAACGTATCTAACAAAAAATGGGGGGTTAAAAGACAAGGAATTGAGAGCTCTAGTTTCTAAATCTTGTAATACTATGTCTGATATGATGGGTGAGAGAGGTGAACCCATAGGTGTGCCAAAAGTCTGTTGGTAAAACGTTCCATTAAAGGTGAAATAAGTAGAATTTAATATGAGTCTGACCGCGGTGATAAACTCAAATTTTGAAATTGAATACTTATCAGAAATGTAATCCTATCTGGCAGAGACGCTGTCAATGGCCATTTCAATGGGCACAATGGTAAACAGCGACACGACATCCAAGGAAATCAACGAGAAATCTCTACGGAATACGGATAACCATTCTGTGATAACTGACCACAGACTAGCAGTTAACCATGAGTTTGATTGGGAAAATGTAGAAATTTTAGACAGAGAACCACACTTATACAAACGACTAATTTCTGAAGTACTGTATATTAAAAGACTGAAGAATAGTATTAATTTGCAGACTGATACGGAATGTCTCCCGGAAATGTATCTAAAGTGTAATGGAAAAACTCTCTAAAATTTGATTTTTCATTAAATTATTTTATTCTGTATTTTTATGTCTTTGATATATACGTATGGTTTTTACATTTTTATATTTATTTTTCTACCATTTGACACATGTTTTTTATCTTCTGGAACTTGTACCAAGACTTGATGGTTCTAAGAACCGTTCACAGCCAAATTTATACCTAGCATTTTTTCTCTCGCATTATATTATTTATTATTTGTTATTTTTTCTTTTATACATTGTCGTCAGTATATTTTATTAAAAATTTTTACCATTGCTTTGTTGTTACGTGTTTCTTTGTCCTTCTTAAATTTATATTATTATTGTTCGAACGTTTTTGTTATCCTTCCGAAAGTGAAAGTTTTCGACTCCTGATTGTCTAATCGACGAGAGTTATTCGTACCGCTGCAAAATGTCAGTATCATGTAATTGTTAGTGCATTGAGACCTGCTGCGCTGTTTGTAATTTAGTAAACCGAATTATGCTCCTGTTATTGAGATCTTTATGTATCTGTAAGTAAGCTTTTTACATGTTTTCTTACGACTCTCTCATATCGCCTCGCATAAGATACCCTGGTCATTTACAGATTATTTTTACAAACGAATCATAGCTTCTTGCCCTGACAATGTTGGGATCTCTCAGCTTCCGACATTAATCGAGGAGCTGGCCATCCTAACTATTGGTATTATATACCAGGATAATGCGCTACAGTGTGAGAGACGTCCGTTTTTTTATGAACTTTGATATGTGCGGTTAAAATGATATGATTTAATGAGCGATAATTTGCGATATGTCCTTGTCTATTTGTATTTAACTACTTTTGTTAATTTGCGCTGATGAAGGCTAAAAGATTAGCCGAAACGTCCGCTCTTGTGTTTCGTCATTCCTCGCGATAATCTTTATGTCATTTTGATTGTTCAATAAATTTATATGCGCTCTTACTATTGCGCTGGGCTCTTATTGCCATTACACCCCTTTTGTTTACAAAGATATTTATTTATTTTAACGTTTCTTTCTCTTGCATGTTTAAATAAAAGAGTTACATGAAAGTTATCAATGTTCAAAAGAGAAATAAATGATACCCTAAATGAAACTAATATGTGTGTACAAATGAAACTCTAAATTAACGATGAGATTAATAAAATTATAACTTTAATTCGATGTTATCTAGATCATATTTATGTATATATGTAATTATAGAAAAAAATCTCAAGTATAAAAACGAGACGTGCTTATCGAATATAGAAAGATGGTTAATATTACAAAATGTCTGATATCACTATAAAATTACCTTTTAAAAAAAAGTAAAAAAAAGGGTGTCAAGTATAGTGAATGCTTGAAAGAAAAAAGAAACTATTGTTAACCAAGTTAAAAAATAGAATTTAATTGACAATATCTTTTATTTTCTTTTTACTCTAACCCATGTGGTAGTAATTTTAATTTTTTTAAAAAAAGTGATGTTATGAAATTGCTTTATCTACGCAATTCTAGTTGTGATCGAACTAAAAAATAAAATCTAAGTGTTAATATCTTTGTGATCGTTATATTCATTGAAGAGCCTGCCTATTCTAACTCAAATGTACTAGTTTTAATTAAAAAACAAAAAAATCTATTTCCACATTACCAACTCAACTCAAATGATATCATTTGTATAAAAGATTTGATATGACTAACTGGCGCCAAGTTATAATCCTACTATAAAAATTATTCTACTTAAACTCAAATAATATGTATTAAAAAATAAAATTTAGCTGACAATATCTTCTATTTTAAGAAAATAAAACCTAAGTGGTATGTATCTTCATCGAAAAATCTTTTTACTCTAATCCATGTGGTGGTATATTCTCAAAATTCAAAATTTTTTTAAAGAATTAAGACTACTACCACATGGGTTAGAGTAAAAAGAAAATAAAAGATATTGTCAATTAAATTCTATTTTTTAACTTGGTTAACAATAGTTTCTTTTTTCTTTCAAGCATTCACTATACTTGACACCCTTTTTTTTACTTTTTTTTAATTTTATCAGACATTTTGTAGTATTAACCATCTTTCTATTATATATTCGATAAGCACGTCTCGACGTTTGTATACTTAGTATTTAATCATAAAATTGAAATTTTTTTATTCTCTCTACTTTTTTTTATAAAAAAATTTTAATAGATAGAATCGATTTATATTCAAAATTAATTTATAATTAATTTTTGATATATAAAACTAAGTGAATATGTTTGTGCTTTAATTTTTTCTTATTCAATTGCCTTGAAGATAATATGCTATTTTGTTATTTTAATTATATTATTATTATTTTTTATATTATAATTATTTTATTATTATTAAATATATTATTATTATTTTAATTAAACATTAAAAAATAGCGAATGATGATGCAATATTATAATTTAAATTATAAAGAAATTTTAAAAAATGAAAAACAAATAAAAAACAAAAGAATGTATTCTGTATATAAGATAAACATTGTGAAACCACTTAAACTTCATTGAAAGTTTATGATATTTAAGATTTATATAATCTTTTAAATATATAATCTTTATAAATATAATCTTACATATAATCTTTTAAAAAATAAATATTAAATTGTGTATAAATATTAGGTTTCATAAACTAGTTCAGGTTTTTAATTGTAATTGTCTTAAAAAGAATTATATTTTGACAATGTATTATATAAGGTGTTTTCTATAACCTGATCATTTAAAATATTTAAAATATTTTATATTTTTATATTTTAGTTTTTGATAATACGAGAAAATACTATAGAGGAAAATTGTTCGATTTGAAGGGACACATATTGCGATGAGCAAAAATTTTTTTCACGGTCATATTTTTTGTGACTTCAAGATCATCATGATTTTTTAAAATGGAATGGCGTATTTTCATTAATGTAATAATGTAGTTCATAAAAAAACAAATTTAATCATATATGTGTTGTCTTTCATATGATCTTGAATAAAAATATCACTTTTATGTGGGAAAAAGAAAAGTGAACTTAAGAAAACATAAGTGTTTTCAATGAAGATATTTGTTTACTTTAAAAAATGGTTCTCCTTCCGTGGTTTGCACCGCTCATCCAAAAATCATTCGTTTGATTGGGAGAACATTAAAACTTTGAACAAGAAACCTGGCTTTACGAAGAGACTTGTTTCTGAAATAGCCCGGGAAAAAGAGTTTATATCTAATTATATATAATTATATCATATTAAATATAATTATATATAATTATATATAATGAGATCTATTAATATTACAAATTATATGCAATTATATCAAAATATTTATAACTCCATATCAAATTATATAAAATTAAATTAAAATTTTTTTCGGGGAAAAAGTTTATATCTAATTATATGCAATTATATCAAAATATTTATAATTCCATATAAAATTATATTGAAATTCTTTTCGGATAAAATGTTTAGATCTAATTATATGTAATTATATCAAAATATTTATAACTAAATGTCAAATTATATGAAATTATATTGAAATTTTTTCGAGTAAAAACTTTATATCTGATTATATGTAATTATATCAAATTATTAATAATTCTATGTACAATTATGTAAAATTATATTGAAATTTTTTTCGAAGAAAAAGTTTTTATCTAATTAGAAATAATTATATCAAAATGCTTACATCTTCAAATTGAATTATACAAAACTATATTCTTTTTCAAATAAAAAAATATACATTAAATTATATAAAAATTTATACATAATATATTATGATGTATTAAACTAGGTATAAATAATAATATTTAAACGAGAGACATTTCCGAGATATTACGAGGTTACTTGATATTATACGATTTATACGTACATACATATACAGGATGACATATTCAGATTGCATGTGCGTGTGCGTGCATCCGCGCGCACGCGCGCGGGCGTGTGTGTGTGTAAGATGCAATATGCATATGTTGCATGTATCAATACTTGCGTGTAGCTATCAACTGATTGCATCGAGTGCCTCATGTAATCGCCCGCATCGGATAGTGAGTTGTACCGCCCCTGCCTATCTTCTGTATGCGGTCCGTAATTCATGAACTGTTTTGTCTTATATAATTCTCTTAAAAAACTAAGCTAGTAGGTATACTACACCGATTCTAACTCAGAAGCGTTGAGGGGGGTGCGGGTGTGCGGGGGGAACGGATGGCGCGGGGAAGAGGGGAGGGGAAAGTCAGAGGCGGCGATCCTTTGAACTGAGCCGTGGGAGAGGAGATAAGATAGTAGGATTCGATGAAGGGGATATAAACAAGTGAATAAAAAAGTAGATAAACAAATAGATAAACAAGAAGATAAATATATAGATAAATAAATAGAAAATTGCGACTCGAAGAACATGACATCGGGGGGGGCGCCGCCGCCGCCGCCGCCGCCGCCGCCGCCATCGCCGCCGAGTAAAAAAAATAAATATCTCTCTCGTATACCTATTATCTCTTCCGTTGCGGCTCTCTCTCTCTCTCTCTCTCTCTCTCTCTCTCTCTCTCTCTCTCTCTCTCTCTCTTTCTCTTATGGCGAATGTTATTTTTCTAATTATTTTATGGTGGGGAAGAAAGAAATGAAAGAAATACATGTTTTTTTGCATATTATATATGTTTATATTTTTAAACAAATTGAATACATTTTTAAGTGTGAAATTTTTTTATTCACATGTTTTTTTCTTATACACTAAAAACTAAAGCTAACAGCTCGCAATCGACGTCTATCGAATGTATCGCAATCGCGTATCGCATTCGGCACTTCCTCGGAATCTGTTACAACAGACGCGATGTTGGAGAATCGCGTATACTTGGTATCGATCGTATCGACGAATCTGACGAGTCGATCGAACGTCACATCGATACATTCGTCCAGATCAAACATACGGCGCAGGATCGATTCGATCATCGTTACGCGTACGTTCAAAGATTCAAGACGTACGAGTGTAACGTCGTTCATCTGGTAAACTCTGACGGTTAACAGTCCGACGCTTATAAAATTATCTTTGTAATCGTTTCGCAGCAATTTATAGATATTCCATCGTTGCTCGTAGAGTCCCTTCCACGTTTCGAGAGACAGTATCAATTCCTGTCCCCGATGATCTCCCAGAGCGATCTCCATGTAGCTCGGTGGACCAACGTTGATTCCAATTTCCAGAAATTTGTAACCCGTGGCCGTCAGAGTGTAACATTTGCTCAGTAAGCGCACCGCGCGACGCTCCACCAAAATACTGTGAAAATTAAATATATAATATTGCACAATATTGGAAAAAGAGAAAAATAAAAAAAATGCAGTTGAAACTTACATTCCTTCTTTTGTTTTTCGCCATTGTACGGTGCACTGCTTCCTTTGGCGGAATACATTGCGTGTTGTTCGAATGATGGAGGAGCGGAGTATCTTTTTTGTCGTGCAGATCGTTCGATGGAGGAGGACTGATCGCATAAATTTTTGACATGGCAAACCGTTAACCCCCCCCTTCCTCCCCCCTTTTTTTTCTAGGAATTTCATTGTTGCAATCAAACATGTAGCGACATGTTCGCAAAGGAGCGCGATGACGTTCAAATTTTGTTCTAGGAAGAGCCCGCGAAAAGATAGCTCTTCGTAGAAATCGACGTACGTGTCGCGGCGTGTCAAGAGAAGCGCCGATACTCCGGTTATTATAAACAAATCGGGGAGACTTATGATGGCTTTTTTTTCGCGGAAATCGGCGTACGTGTCGCGGCGTGTCAAGAGAAGCGCCGATACTCCGGCTGCTATAAACAAATTGGAGAGATCTATGATGATGCTCCGACAAAGGGACAAAAAAATTGTCGATGATATATAATGGGTCATGGGGTGTGCAGGATCACAGTAGATGGAAGTCTAATGTGAGAGAGAGAGAAAAGCTGACGTGCATACAAAAAAAAAACGCAAAAGTATTGCGTAGTGTCTAACGTTCAATGAGAAGAAATGGCAAGTGAAAAGACATCGCAGGTATTTGATTATTTGGCGTATATTAGAGATTTATTAAAAATTACTTATCCAACTAAAGCAGTAAGTATATTTATTCACATGTATCTTTCATCTTTAAAAAATTATTAAACTCAATATTGTAAAAAATATTAAACTCAATATTTTTTTGTAATTTGACAGACATTATATCTCGATGGTATCTCAATTGTGGAAACTGTGCAAGTACGGAATCTTATAAAAATTCAGATACGCCACCCGAATGGGGTACGTAACTTTTTCTCCTTTTTTTCTTTTTCTCTCTTTTGTCTTTTTTCCTTTATTTGATATGTAATGTATTGTGTGAAATTGAGATTTTTTATTATTTTTTGTAGTATTTTGTAGTATTTTGTAGTATTTATGCATATATGATATTAAAATTAATGGATTTATGAATATTAATCATCGACGATGGATACAGTATCAGCGTCGCCAACACAAGGAGTATTTATACTTTTTATGGGAAGAAATTACTCGCGAGGACGTATTTGATTTGCAGTGACTCTTTGGTTTACGTCCATATGAAGATGATGAAGAAGTGTGGTGAACAGGATATCTCATACAGGATATTCTTATTACTTTGAATAATTACATAATTGAATAATTACATAAGTAATAAAGATCCACAAATGAATGTATATACAATAAATAAAAGTGCATTGTATGAGTTATTCTTTTGCATTAAATAAATATTTAAAAAAATTTTCACTTTTTTAAATCGTGATTCAATTTCTTTGTCATGTCCATGACCGACACACTGACCTACATTTCTGCTCGACGCGCGTGCGAGTCACCCCGGCAAGATAAACTTCTCGGCGTTATATGATAAGAAGCGGTACGTCGATCGTTAGAATTATCAACGCATGGGAAAGAAATAAAAAAACATAATTCGTATATCATATTTATTTTATTCATGGTTATCTGACCACTAATTAAATAATTTGAATACATTTTGTAATGCGCAATTAGTATAGTGATATCCGCATCGCATAATATTATCGGCGCTTCTCTTGACACGCCGCGACACGTACGTCGATTTCTACGAAGAGCTATCTTTTCGCGGGCTCTTCCTAGAACAAAATTTGAACGTCATCGCGCTCCTTTGCGAACATGTCGCTACATGTTTGATTGCAACAATGAAATTCCTAGAAAAAAAAGGGGGGAGGAAGGGGGGGGTTAACGGTTTGCCATGTCAAAAATTTATGCGATCAGTCCTCCTCCATCGAACGATCTGCACGACAAAAAAGATACTCCGCTCCTCCATCATTCGAACAACACGCAATGTATTCCGCCAAAGGAAGCAGTGCACCGTACAATGGCGAAAAACAAAAGAAGGAATGTAAGTTTCAACTGCATTTTTTTTATTTTTTCTCTTTTTTCCAATATTGTGCAATATTATATATTTAATTTTCACAGTATTTTGGTGGAGCGTCGCGCGGTGCGCTTACTGAGCAAATGTTACACTCTGACGGCCACGGGTTACAAATTTCTGGAAATTGGAATCAACGTTGGTCCACCGAGCTACATGGAGATCGCTCTGGGAGATCATCGGGGACAGGAATTGATACTGTCTCTCGAAACGTGGAAGGGACTCTACGAGCAACGATGGAATATCTATAAATTGCTGCGAAACGATTACAAAGATAATTTTATAAGCGTCGGACTGTTAACCGTCAGAGTTTACCAGATGAACGACGTTACACTCGTACGTCTTGAATCTTTGAACGTACGCGTAACGATGATCGAATCGATCCTGCGCCGTATGTTTGATCTGGACGAATGTATCGATGTGACGTTCGATCGACTCGTCAGATTCGTCGATACGATCGATACCAAGTATACGCGATTCTCCAACATCGCGTCTGTTGTAACAGATTCCGAGGAAGTGCCGAATGCGATACGCGATTGCGATACATTCGATAGACGTCGATTGCGAGCTGTTAGCTTTAGTTTTTAGTGTATAAGAAAAAAACATGTGAATAAAAAAATTTCACACTTAAAAATGTATTCAATTTGTTTAAAAATATAAACATATATAATATGCAAAAAAACATGTATTTCTTTCTTTTCTTCCCCACCATAAAATAATTAGAAAAATAACATTCGCCATAAGAGAAAGAGAGAGAGAGAGAGAGAGAGAGAGAGAGAGAGAGAGAGAGAGAGAGACGGAAGAGATAATAGGTATACGAGAGAGATATTTATTTTTTTTACTCGGCGGCGATGGCGGCGGCGGCGGCGGCGGCGGTGACGGCGAGCGCGGCGGCGGTCTCCCCCCTCTCTGACGTCATGTCCACGCGCAATTTTTTATATCATCTTCGCCGCCCATTTTGTTTATATCGCTTTGCTATCTTATCCTATTTGTTTATCTCACCTCGTTTCGTCTTTCTTCACTACCCTCCCCCCCGTGACGTCATGTCCTTCGAGTCGCAATTTTCTATTTATTTATCTATATATTTATCTTCTTGTTTATCTATTTGTTTATCTACTTTTTTATTCACTTGTTTATATCCCCTTCATCGAATCCTACTATCTTATCTCCTCCTCCACGGCTCAGTTCAAAGGATCGCCACCTCTGACTTTCCCCTCCCCTCTTCCCTGCACCATCCGTTCCCCCCGCACACCCGCACACCCCTCAACGCTTCTGAGTTAGAAATGTATACCTGTATACCGGTGTAGTATATCTACTTAAGCTTCTGATAAAAATTTGATAGAGAAAAAAATCATCTTAGAATCAACTCAGGAATATGACATTTTAAGGACAAACGATTGTTCTGAATCATCCTTATACGAATATACACAATTTACAAACACATAATTTTAATCAAATATAAAGGATAAAGGATTCTTAAGGAAAATGTTAAGTTTAATATAATTACACTGATTTACTTCGTTTATTTTATTATACACTGATTTATTTCGTTTATTTTATGAAAAACTTAATATTTTATATATGAGATTGTTTATATAAATACAAGTATTATCAATAAATATGCTTATAAAAATATATTAGTTTTTTATATTTACCACAAAAATGGAATGAATTAGATTAAAAACTTAATCTAATTCTATTTAAAAATGTATAATTATATTTAATTTTATATATATATATATATATATATATATATATATATATATATATACCCAAATAGCAAGATGACGTCATTATGATAAAATAGATACAATTATATATTTTTAAATACAATTAGATTAAATACAATTGGATAGAAGTTTTTAATAGATTCATTTTTGTGGTAAATATGAAAAACTAATATATTTTTATAAGTATATTTATTTATAATTGCATTTATATGAACAATCTCATATATAAAATATTAAGTTTTTCGTAAAATAAACGAAGTAAACCAGTGTAATTATTAGGTGTATAAAAAAGTTCTGAGCTTTTTTTTGTAAAATTCAATCTTTATTCAAAAACAAACAAAAAAATATTAATCAGCGAAATATTCCCCGTTTGCATCAACGACCTTTTGCCATCTTTCGGGTAGCTTGCGAATTCCTTGACGATAGAAGCTCACCGGCTTCGAAGCGATAAAGTCATCAATGCATTTTCGTATCTCTTCAAATCTCACGAAATGTGTATCAGCCAAATGATGCTGCAGCGACCGGAATAGGTAGTAATCGGAAGGCGCCATGTCTGGGCTACGCCGCGTGCGGGAGAAGTTCAGCCTAACGCAAAGATATGGTCCTGAGTCGCTTTCGCAACATGTGGTCGAGCATTGTCATGAAGCAAAATCACTTTACGATGTCCTTGGCCAGTAAATGGCCTCTTTTCTTCTAATGCATCGCTCAAATTGATCAATTGTTGTTGGTAGCGGTCTGCCGTGATTGTTTCACCCGGTTATAACAACTCGTAATACAACACACTTTTCCAATCCCACCAGATACAGAGCAAAACCTTCTTGGCGTGGATATTGGGCTTTGGCGTCGATGTCGAAGGTTGACCAGGGTCAACCCATGATTTTCTATATTTAGGGTTATCATAAAGAATTCACTTTTCATCGCCTGTAATTTTGTGCAGAAAATCTTTTTTCCGGAACTTTGAAAGCAAAGTGAGTGAAGTGTCACGCCGACGATTTTTGTTGTCTTCGGACAATTCATGCGGAACCCATCTGCCTTCCTTCTGAACCTTTCCCATCGTATGTAAACGTACGGAAATGGTTTGCTGCGTAACGCCAAGCTGTTCTGCAAGCTCCTTTTCAGTTTGCGCAGAGTTTATATCTAGCAGTGCTTGCAATTCGTCCGTTTTAATCTTTTGAGAGCGTCCAGTACGCGGTTCATCTTCAAGACTGAAATCTCCTTGGAGAAATTTTTGATACCATCTTTTACATGTAGTATGACTTACAGCGTTCTCTCCATATGCAGCACAAATTATTGCAGTGGCTTCAGCAGCATTTTTCTTCAGATGAAACGCGAAGTGGATGGAAAATCGAATATGCTCTTTTGTTATTGCCATCGTGAACACTACTGATTTTTGAGGTTATGTGCATCAAACGCCAAACCGTATGGCATTTTAGAAGGCCAAATGTCAACGCTTTAAAACCGCAAAAGGGCGGGAAGATATATAAAATTGAAATTATTATTTCGGTTGTATGAAATCTGAAGCTCAGAACTTTTTTATACACCTAATATATTAAACTTAAAATTTTCCTTAAGGATCCTTTATCCTTTATATTTGATTGAAATTATGTATTCGTAAATTGTGTATATTCGTATGTATGTATACCAGGTGTATGCATAAGTTTTTTCCGGTTTAACTAAGAGATGTCGCCAACGAAAAGTACGCAGCGTATTAATTTGACACATACATCATTTTGTTCGTCTGACATTTAAAACTACAAACACACACAAGTTGAGTCCGCCAAAAACTAGCGTCTTTGTCTTTATCGTTCAGTGATCATGTCGAGTTTTGTGCCTGAAAAAGAACATTTGCGGCACGCATTGCTTTTTTTATTTAATCAAAAGAAAAAGGCTGTTGAAAGTCATTGTTTGCTGGTAGAAACATATGGTGAACATGCTCCATCGATTAGAACATGTGAGACATGGTTTTGACAATTTAAAAGTGGTGATTTCAATGTGAAAGACAGTGAGCGCTCTGGTAGACCACAAAAATGCGAAAACGAGCAATTGCAGGAATTATTGGATGATGACCCAACTCAAACTCAACGGCAATTAGCAGAAGCATTACATATATCACAAGAAACAATCAGCAGACGTTTACGAGCAATGGGAAAGATCAATAAACTCGGTAAATGGGTCCCACACGATTTGAATGAACGTCAAATGGAAAATCGCAAAGTCACTTGTGAAATGTTGCTTCGCCACGAAAGGAAATCATTTTTGTATCGAATTGTGACGGGTGACGAAAAATGGATTTATTTTGAAAACCCGAAGCGGAAAAAATCGTGGCTTTCACCTGGCGAAGCCGGTCCATCAACACCAAGGCCAAATCGCTTCGGCAAGAAGACCATGCTCTGTGTCTGGTGGGACCAGAGCGGTATTGTGTATTATGAACTCTTGAAGCCCGGCGAAACCGTTAATACACAACGCTATCGCCAACAAATGATTAATTTAAACCACGCATTAATCGAAAGACGACCGGAATGGGCCAGAAGACATGGCAAAGTGATTTTGTTACACGACAATGCGCCGTCTCACACAGCAAAACCAGTGAAAGACACCTTGAAATCGCTTGGATGGGACATCCTTCCGCACCCGCCGTACTCCCCAGACCTGGCGCCATCTGACACCTCTTCGCATCAATGGGGCACGCGCTCGCAGAGCAGCACTTCAGCAATTTCGAGGAAGTTGGAAAATGGCTCGACGAATGGTTTGCCGCAAAAGACAAGCAGTTTTTCTGGCATGGTATTCATAAATTACCTGAAAGATGGGCGAAATGTGTAAAAACGATGGGCAATATTTTGAATTAAAAAAAATTAATTTCCCTTGAAAATTACGTGTCTTTTTTTACTAAAGAACCGGAAAAAACTTATGCATACACCTGGTATATATTCTGAAATCAAACTATCCCAAATCAACAAATACTTTGAAGATAAGAGTTCCGCTGCGCGATTCAAAATTTTATAACATCCTACTAATAAAATCGAACTTACCGACGCGTGAGAAACGCGGAGGTCACTGAGAGCATTCGAGGCCGACGTCCCCAAAATCGGGGTATAACTAAGAAAACGCCAATCAGAAGTTTGTGATTAGCGACCGTTAGCGGACACACTAATGAGGATGTGGGCCACTAAACTCAGAGTGTGAAACGACGGATGGAATTTTTAAAAACCAATTCCATCATTCGTCGGAAAAATCAAAAACAATCACGATCCACTCGTGATTGGGAACTCGTTGCTCCCCTCCTTTCATTACACTCGCAATTTTTCCGAACTTTGATTCGAAAATTAACATAAAGATCCATCATGTCCTCAGAACTTTCCCATCCATCCAAGACCCTATGTAAATCGCGATTCCAAGCAAATCGCTCTCTTATTTCTTTGAGAATTTTATCGCCTTGAGCCATCGAAAAGATTTTGATTGATTGATTGATTGACCTTTATTTAGCTTTCTCAGCTATTTCCATATACATAATTACTATACATTGTTTAGTATGTATCCTTTTAACAATCTCTTAAACGATTCAATTCTTTTACACTGCTTTATCTCGGTGGGCAAAGAATTAGACATTTTTATTCCTTCGTAAAACAGACTTTTTTGCGCACTTCTAGTTCTACGGAATGTTAATACTATGTTTCCGACTTATCTCGTTTATCTACCACATTCACTTCCCACTATTTCTATTCTATTGTTTAACCGGTGCCATGTTACTTAAGATCTTAAAAATAAATACACATTATACAATCGTTGCCTTACGGACATGAACTGTAGCGCCTGTGCTCAACTTTGTGCTCAACTTTAGTATATCTATTGTACTGTAAAATGACTCTCATGGCACGGTTTTGAATTATCTGAAGTTTGCTCAATTGCGTTTCTCCCATCCCAACTAATAGAATAGCACAGTACTCAAAATGAGGTGCTTATGATTGACTTATATACAGTATATTTAGTGTACGCTAATACGAAGTTATTCCTATTCTATTTAAAAAGCTAATTTTTTTTCTTATTTTCTTCAACATATAATCACAGTGATCCTTAAATTAGAGTTTATCATCGATAATTATATCAAGATATTTCATTTTTTCACGTTCTAACTCAACTCTCACTTCCGTCAGAGCATTTCAAAGTAATATTACCTCTCTGTTCCTTTTTTACACTTCTGATTATCATGTATTTTGTTTTACTCGCATTCATTTTCAACTTATTAACGCTCATCCATTCTTCTACTATGCTAAATACCATGATCATTTTCTTCTCTAATTCCGCACTGCCTTCCCCACTTACATATACTAATGTATCATCTGCAAACATTTTTATATTGCACTCTTCCAGACAAAATTCTACTATATCGTTTATATATATTGTAAATAGCAAAGGCCCTAGTACCGATTCTTGTGGAATTCCATATTCCGTTTTAATACACTTTGACCATTGATTGTTAAATCTAACTTGTGTTCTATTGCTTAGATATCTTCTAAACCACTCTAATATCATTCCTCTCATTCCACATTGATCTAATTTTTCTATCAATCTTGTCCTATCTACCATTTCAAATGCCCATTTTAAATCCAGGAATATTACTCCTATCATTTTTCCTTCACTAATTATCAGCTTCCAAATCAATGACACCTTGTATCGCTGTTTCAACGAATGGTATTTTCTAAATCCCGATTGATGTTTTGATATAACATCATTACTATGTAAGTATTTTTCTATTTGTTCATTTACAACTAATTCTAGAACTTTCTCATAAATTGGTAATATATTAATTGGTCTATATTCACTTGCTTTCATTGGTTTTTCTATCTTAGGAATATTATTGTAGATGTTTTCCATCCCTCCGGACATGTACCATTTATTAATAAATCATTTATTATCCTCAACAGTTCATCCTTAATCCTTAATCCTTAACGTGAAAGCTCATTAATATCTCACTAGATATTCCCTTATCTATTCCTTTCTTCTGCAACGCCATAACAATTTTTTCTAATTTCTGTACATTTATGCATTCGAAATTTTCAATTATGTCCCTGCTTTCTATAACAAAGATAGTTTTTGTACTTTTACTGTCATTTTTTCTTATAGATTCTATTATTTCCTTAATACTCTGTATATAAAATATATTAAATTTATTCGCTAAAGTACATTCACCTACATTCTCTAATATTTCGAAATCTATATTATTAATTACTCTTGAACCCTAGCCTTTCCTCTTATGACTTCCTTTAAAATTTTCCACATTAATACAGGATCATTTTTATTATCATCTATCATATTTTTATAGTATTCTTTCTTTTTCTTTCTAATTATTTTAACTACCGCATTTCTTTCAAACTGCAATTTCTTTTAAACTGCAACTAATCTTGTTCACTATCCGTATATACCACTCTCGCATATGTATCCCTTTTATTTGTAGCTAATATCTTCCGAATTCCATTTTTTCATATTATATCTTCCGAATTCCATTTTTTCCTTTCCCATAACTTTGGAATTTTAAACTTTTTCTTTGGTGCTACGATATTTAACGCTGCTACCATATTCTGAACAAATTTCTGTGCCCTTTCATTTACTTCTAAATTATCTTTTTGTTCTAATCTTTCCTCTACTGCATATAAAAAATCATCTATCCAAAATTTACTGTAATCTCTACTAATAAATTCTCTATATTTTTCATTAACATTACTTTTATTAAGTTCAACGCATAAATGGTCCATTATCCTTGGCTTATCATATACATTACAGTTTACCTTAGTATTTGTGAAAACTAAATCTATCAAAGTTTGACTATTTCTTGTAATCCTCGTCGGTTTATCCACATATTGTTTCATACCTAAATATAACATCTCATTTATTAGCTTTATTGCATAAAACATATCCGTCATTAAATTTATATTAAAGTCATTTAACATAATACATTGACCTTTCGCTACTAACTCGCTAAGATCCACTACGTTTTTTAGAAATCTTAAAAACCACTCGGAGAACGACACGACTATAATCACGCCTTTGAATATATTATCTCTCATCTTAACTGCTACATACCAACAGTTTGATATTATCTTTTTCTTTACTATTACCTCATATTTGATATCGTTTCTTATATCATCATGCCTCCAATGTTTCTATTTTCCCCATCACATCTAAACTATATCCCAGCGCATTCATTTCACTATCTTCGATTTCTGGACTGAGTCTAGTCTCCGACGCCACGACTGCAAGATTCATATAATCTTTAATTTCGTCTTTATGCACCATAAGACTCTGCGAATTCGTGTATACAATTGATTCCTTCTATGATTGCTATTTAATAAATTCCCAGCCAGTTCCCTTCTTCTCCTCCTCCAATGCTCTGATGAAAGTCGGACACTTTCTACTTAACGCATCGTGTTCAACATTTATCTTTAAATTATATGTTTTACTCTTCTGCATACAATTTACACATCTTGTCTTTGTTGCCTTACAATCGCTTTCTTTATGATTTCCAGCACATTTATGGCATGATTCTTCTCGCTTACAATTTTTAACAATATGGTAGTAATCCCATTTAAAACATCTCTTAACACTGTAATGATCAAACACACGACATTTTCTCCATCCTATATTTATTTTCTCTCTTCTCAGCATTAGCTCATGGGTTATTTCATCTACCTCCAGTATTAAGGAATTTAATACGCCTTTTTTTTCCTCCTCCACGTGTATTATCATCACCTCGGTCTTTAACCATCTTCTTCACGATTTTTATGTAAAATTCTTCCTTTCTGTCATCGATTTTATTTTGCTTCTTTATCGTATCAATTAAAGACTTCATCTTCCAGCTGTACTTCTTCTTCTCCAACATTAACAACTTTTATTTTCGCTTTTATTTCTTTCGGTTTCTTGACCTTGAAGTCTTCACCTAGCTTCTCACGTACTGTACCTTTCAGCTTTTCCATTTCTCTTATGCTCTCATATTCTAGAATAATCAATCTTTTGCTTCCTTTCTTCAGCTTTGTTATTCCTCTCTCCAGTTTCTTTATATCTACTTTTTCTTTTATCAATTTCTTGGTAGTTTCACTTTCCTGCTCCATCTTTGGTTGGATAATTAAAATACTTTCTTTCTTCTTATTTTTTACTGCTTCACTGTAACTTCCTGTTAATCTAGTGGTTTTCTCCTGTATATCTCTTTTCACTTGTTCAAGTTCTCACCTAAAAGTTTCCAACTCTTCCCGAATAATATGTGTAATCATTGTCTTGATTTCGTTCTTACACGCTACTTCATCTCTCATCTCCTTCACTGTTCTGACTAATCAATTTATTTTCACATCCATTCCATGCTTGTTTGCACCTGATGTAGTCACAGCTGTTTCCTTCGAATCCGTTGATCCTGTTGATCCTAATCTCTCTCTACTATCGCTCGCCGACGGTGTTCTCTTCATTTCCATCTTATCACTCTCGTTTATGATTTCTTTAAATGGTCCTTCACATCTTACCATCCATCTTTCCTCCCTCTTGTATGCTCTATGCTTGATAGCGCACCCAGGATGAAAGAAAAATTTCACATAAATTGTACACTGAAGCACAACGTTTTTTATTTCCTTCTTATATGCAGAGCAACGATACTTTGCATATTCAGATTCCAGCATGTTCGTATTACCGATTGATATCCTCGATGAATCATAGCGCCTTCCACTAATTAGTTACCTTAGCGTTCGCCAAATCATTCACGTCGACACTGTGATCGACACCTGTCTTTCGAGCACCGCCACATGCAAATTCACGTCTTTCTCGCACCAGTTATCACATTCCGATCAGATAACGCCGTCGCTTATGGTCGATCCCGGCACCACTGTAGAAACTCTTACCCCCATTAGCCCTCTTGATCACAATAAAAATTATGAATTATACGGAGCGACGTGACACACGTTCTCCCGTAATAGAGAGAGAGGAGAGAGAGAGAGAGAGGCAATAACAGTTAGAGTCAGTGCGCGATTTTAAAATTACGTTGTGAACAAAACGGGGACCTGAGCACTACGCAGAAGTCTCGACCCACGCCCTCCCTCCCTCCCAACAAATTCTCTCAGCATCACCAACAGTAAGTCGAATTTTTTTCCTTCTATTTATCATAACGCGTTCCGGCCTCCACCCCTTTGTATGCGAAATTCTGCCTTGCTTTATCCTTGCCTATTATCATCTTTGATAGTCAATAACTTTCATTTCCTTTCTTTCTCTCTCTCTTCTTGTTTCCCGCCTTCCGTAGGATCGCCCTTATAATACGCGGTCGCTGAGAAAATTAGTGCCATCTGTCCAAGGCCATTCACCATTCGCTCCAGGATACAGGCCCGCCAAAAAATCAGTGCGCACACTTCTCTCTCTCTCTCTCCCTCCCTCCCTCCCTCCCTCCCTCTCTCTCTCTCTCTCTCTCTCTCTCTCTCTCTCTCTCTCTCTCTCTCTCTCTCTCTCTCTCAGGACATGGATTAGGAAGCTATAGTGCGGCAGTAAAAAATAAGAAGAAAGAAAGCATCTCAATTGTCCAACCGTTAAAGGAACAAGAGAGTGAAACTACCAAGAAATTAGTAAAAGAAAAAGTAAATATAAAGAAGATGGAGGTAGGAAGAACAAAGCTGAGGAAAGGAAGTAAAGGTTCGGTCATTCTGGGATGTGAGAGCGAGGGAGAAATGGAAAAACTGAAAGATACAGTATGCGAGAAGCTAGGTGAAGACTTCAAGATCACAGAACCGAAAAAAATAAGACCGAAAATAAAAGTTGTAAATGTTGGAGAAGAAGAAATACAGCTGAAAGATGAAATCTTAATTGATACAATCAAGAAGCAGAATACAATCGACGGCAGAGAAGATGAAGAATTTGGCATAAAAATTGTGAAAAGAATTGCTAAGGGCGATTCCTTAATACTAGAAGTAGATGAAATGACTCATGAGCTAATGCTAAATAGAGAGAAAATAAATACCGGATGGAGGAAGTGTCGTGTGTTCAATCATTACAGTATTAAGAGATGTTTTAAATGCTGAGGTTACTACCATATTGCCAAAAATTGTACGCGGCAAGAAACATGTCATAAATGTGCTGGGAATCACAGAGCAGGCGAGTGTAAGGCAAAAAAGATGAGATGTGTAAATTGTATGCACAAGAATAAAACATACAATTTAAAGATAAATGACGAACACAATGCTTTAAGTAGAAAATGTCCGACTTTCATCAGAGCGTTGGAGGAAGAGAAGAAGAAAACTGGCTGGGAGTCTACTAAATAGCAATCACGGAAGGAGTCAATTGTATACACGAATACGCAAAGTCTCATGGCGCACAAAGACGAAATTCAAGATTACATGAAGGGAATGAATCTGGCAATCATGGCGTTATCGGAGACCAGACTCGTCCCGGAAATCGAAGATAGTGAATTAAATGTGCCGGGATATGATTTAGTTAGATGCGATGGGAAAAACAGAAACACAGGAGGCGTTGTGATTTATATAAGAAAGGATATCAAATATCAGGTAATAGCGAAGAAGAAGATAGAATCTAACTGCTGGTGCGTTGCGATTGAGATGAGAGATAATATATACAAAGGCGTGATTATAGTTGTGTACCATTCGCCGAGTGCTTCAGATGGCGATTTTATAAAATTTCTTGAGGATATAGTGGATCTTCTAGTAACGAAAGGTCAATGTATTATGCTAGGTGACTTTAATATAGATTTAATGACGGATATGTTTTACGCGAAAAAATTAATAAATGAAATGTCATGCTTGGGTATGAAGCAATATGTAGATAAGCCGACGAGGATCACAAAAAACAGTCAAACTTTGATAGATTTAGTTTTCTCAAATACCAAGATAAACTGTAAAGTATACGATAAGCCAAAAGTAACAGATCATTCATGGATAAGCGTTGAAATTAATATAAATAATAATAAGGTAAACTATAGAGAATTTATTAGTAGGGATTTCAGCAAATTTCAAATAAATGAATTTTTTTACGAAATAGGGAAAAAATTGGAACAAAGAGGTAATTTAGAGGTAAATGAAAGAGCAGAGAAGTTTGTTCAGAATATGGTAGCGGCATTAGATATCATAGCACCAAAGAAAAAGTTTAAAATTCCAAAGTTATGGGAAGGGAAAAAATGGTATTCGGATGATATAAGATTAACTACAAATAAAAGAGATGAAACATATGTGAGAGCGATATATACGTGCAATGAACAAGATTGGCTGCAGTTCAAAATTGAAAGAAATACGGTAGTTAAATTAATTAGAAATAAAAAAAGAATACTATGAAAAAATGATAGATGATAATAAAAATGATCCTGTTCTAATGTGGAAAACCTTAAAAGAAGTCATAAGAGGAGAGACTATGGGTTCAAGAGAAATTAATAATATAGATTTCGAAATATTAGAGAATGTAGGTGAATGTACTTTAGCGAATAAATTTAATATATTTTATATACAGAGTATTAAGGAAATAATAGAATCTATAAGAAAAAATGACAGTAAAAGTACAAAAACTATCTTTGTTATAGAAAGCAGGGACATAATTGAAAATTTCGAATGCATAAATGTACAGAAATTAGAAAAAATTGTTATGGCGTTGCCACAGAAGAAGGGAACAGATGAGGGGATATCTAGCGATATATTAAAAATAAGTTTTCAAGTGATAAGAGATGAACTATTAAGAGTAATAAATGAATCATTAACTAATGGTATATGTCCGGAGGGATGGAAAACATCTACGATAATACCGATTCCTAAGATAGAAAAACCAAAGAAAGCCTGTGAATATAGACCAATTAATATATTACCAATTTATGAGAAGGTTTTAGAATTAGTTGTAAAGGAACAAATTGAAAAGTACTTGCATAGTAATGATATTATAACAGAACATCAATCGGGATTTAGAAAATATCATTCGTGTGAAACAGCGATACAAAGTCATTGATGATTGGAAGTTGATAATTAGTGAGGGAAAAATGATAGGAGTAATATTCTTGGACTTAAAACGGGCATTTGAAATGATAGATAGAAAAAGATTACTGGGAAAATTACATCAATATGGAATGAGAGGGATGGTATTGGAGTAGTTTAAATCATATCTAAGCAATAGAACACAACAAGTTAGATTTAATAATTAATGGTATCAAAGTATATCAAAAATATGGAGTTCCGCAAGGATCAGTACTAGGGCCTTTACTGTTTATAATTTATATAAACGATTTAGTAGAATTTTGTCCAGAAGAATGCAATATAAAAATGTTTGCAGATGATACTTTAGTATATGTAAGTGGGGAAAGTAGTGCAGAATTAGAGATGAAAATGAACATGGTACTTAGCATAGTAGAAGAGTGGATGAGTGTAAATAAGTTGAAAATGAATGCAAATAAAACAAAATACCTGATAATCAGAAGTGTAAGAAAGGAGCAAAAAGGTAATATTATAGTGAGATGCTCGGACGGAATTAAGTTGAAACGCGTCGAAAAAATAAAATATCTTGGCGTAATTATCGATGATAAGCTCCAATTTAAAGATCACTGTGATTATATGCTAAAGAAAATAGGAAAAAAGACTAGTTTTTTAAATAGAATAGGTAACTTCGTATCAGCGTACACTAGATGTATTGTATATAAGTCGATCATAGCACCTCACTTTAAGTACTGTGCTACGCCATTAATTGGAATGGGAGAAACGCAATTGAGCAAACTTCAAGTAGCTCAAAACCGTGCCATGAGAGTTATTTTGCAATGCAATAGATATACCAAAGTTGAGGACATGCTGCAGGCACTGCAGTTTATGTCCGTAAGGCAGCGATTATATTATAATGTGGAGGTATTTATTTTTAAAATTTTAAATAACATGGCACCGATAGCGTTAAGTAATAGATTAGAAATAGTGGGAAGTGAATGTGATAGACAAACGAGACAGGCCGGAAACATTGTATTAACATTTCGTAAAACTAGAAGTGCGCAAAAGAGTCTGTTTTACGAAGAAATAAAAATATACAATTCTTTGCCAACCAAGATAAAGCAGTGCGTAAAAATTGAATCGTTTAAGAGAATGTTGAAAGTATATGTGATAAATAGTGTATAATAATTATGTATATGTATATAATTATGTATATGTATATGAAATAGCTGAGAAAGCTAATAAAGTTCAATCAATCAATCAATCAATCTCTCTTGCCACTTGTCCAGGAGTTTGCTCTAGAATACACGGCCGCCGAAAACTCGATGTACACTTCTTTCCTCCTATTTATAGTGTTTCGACCCAGATTATCGGCTCTTCCCGGACAGAAGCGAACGAAGAGAGCCCTAAAACATCTAAGGCATAAACTGAACAAATGGCTTCGACGCGCACTTGCCGCAAGGTCATTCACGAAAGCAGACATCGGCCCAACATTTCGCGGTCTTATATCTTTGACCTCTTATGATATGATTGACCCCGTTCACAGAAATTACCTTGCTTTCTCCGCGAAAAACGAACAAACCTTCCCGATCGATCTTTTTCCCATCGAATAACAATCTTCTCTCAACGATTCCGAGCTTGAAAATTTGCAACCGATTAACCCGTTCGCGGAACTAAACTACTCAGCTACATCCGCGGAGAACAAACAGACCTCCCCGATAAATTTGTCTTCCTCCACGGAACAACAACTTCCCTTGAACCTTTCGAACTCGAAAAATTTTTCCAACTAATAAGTCAATTTCCTCAATTACCTTTCCTTCCTCTGCCGGGAACATTTTGTTTAGAAACAATCGCGAACATCAAGCTCGCCGCTTACGCGAAAATTCTGAGGAAGGATCCATTCGACATAATTCCCTTGTTCCTTCTTTCTGATCCTCTCTCGTCCTGTGCATATCTTTTATCAAGTTATCCCGAATTCTCCTCCACATATCGTGGAATTTATCCAACTACACCACCCCTCAAAAAAAAATAAATAAATACCAAACACATGTATAATATCGGCAGGATCCTACACTCTATCTATTACACAATAGTATTAAGATCAATTTCCCCGTGAATTTCTGCCCGATGACCTCCGAACTAATATAATTCGCGACACATCACACACACACACACACACACACACACGCGCACACACACACACGCGCGCACGCATGCGCGCATACATTCATACATATATATTGCATTGTTTTCATAATAAGTCGTAACTTGTAACTTTCTTTGCAAACTCAATCTTGAATTCATTTTTCACATGTTAATCGGAATTCTAATTTTTCTTCTTAGTAAATTCACTAATAATTCATTTTTATATATTAACTGAACTAGTATTTTATAAACAATTGTGCCATGCCTTCGACTGTAACAAATCCTCTTTATATATGCCTTTGTAATTCATTAACCATTTCTCATAATTAAATGTTTATTTTTTTTTTAATCGAGTTAACTTATTTATTAATCCTCTCTTTCATTCCTCGCTACTCGAAGGACCGCACAAGCTCCTATCCCAGGTTAAAGGGATTAACTTCTCTGACTTAAAAACGGACCAACGCACAGGCAGGAGATACAGCGTCATTAATGTTGATCCGTTATCCTGTGCACGAAAGGTGCGTTCGAATCGCAGGTCGACATCTCAACGTCGCTCTGCGAGAGAGAAAGATAGGAAGAAAACAAACGGTTCCGAACATCCTTCCCAGCTTCACCCGTTAAGTCGAATTTTTCCTTTCAAAGCTTGGGCGTAACAGTATAAATGAATCTCGCATAATTATTATTCATTATTATTTATCGAAGAAATCCGTCAAAACCGGTGAGTTAATCCGCGCAAAAAACTATCACAAAATTACGAACGGGAACTGATCGTTTTTAGTTTTAAATTACAAAATTTTTTGCATTGAAACTACGTAATGTTAGGTTAATTAAAATCCTCTCCAAAATCCAAAAACGAATAAAAAAATCTAGCAACCAAGATCCTGCTTGCCGAAAAATAATCAAGTTTCTCGTTATAATATACTAACTTAAGATATTTGTTTAAGAAATAGTTTATTAAAATAATTTAATTAGTGTAAAAAGAAGAATGTGAAGTATGTACAGTTTCAATTCTGAACAATTGTTAATTTGAATAAAAATGGACGAACCATTCAATAAAATGATAAGAATTATAAATTAATATATAATACATTGTCAATGTATGTAATACTTTTTAAGAAAGATTTGTCAGAAGAAAATCAAATGAATATACGGGATAACCAAATACATGAAAGTTTTTGTGGAAAAACTACAAATACCTGAGAGACCACGTTCCAGTTGAACGAGTAAGGGTCCTGAAGTGGCGAATCGTGCTTCCTCCAGATTTGCGACATCGTATTCTATCGTCAAAGATGCAATCGGTGCATCGGAATTTTTTTTAAGCGCATGCTGTGCTTCTGCTAAGTTAAGTCCCCGTAACTCAGTATCATCCACTGCCAATAACCGATCACCGGGTCTGATTCTACCTTCTTTGGCGGCTGGACCATCGGCTTTCACTCCCGTTACTATTAAAGCCTTTGACATTCCTCCACGGAGAGTTATACCGAGACTGCCATCCTCACGCTCTACTCTTACTTGTGCGACCTTCGATGAGACATTGGAAAGCGATGATAACGCACTAATGTTCTCTTGATCATTCAGCAATAAAAAATTATGAGGGTGGTACTGTATTTGCGTGAGCGTTTCTTCTGTTCTCGTTGAATCTGAACTTGTGGATGTAGCGACACTTCCCGGTCTAGGTCGACTCTTATGCGAGCGCATCGTCGTTAGTCTCAATGAACTGAACATCCTCATGGACCTTAATTTCGAAACGGTAATTTAATATATAAAATGTTCTACAATTAGTAATACATCTTTAATGGTCGAGTCAAATAAGTAATATTAAACAAAAAAACTCCTCTGTTTTATGATGTTTGTAATAACTAATAAAATATGAATTTATAAATATTTGGGAATGAACATATATCTACGCCTACAAGAAATAACCTTGTGTTACGTATATTCACGGTTACGAGCGTAGTGAAGTGTTTGGAGATTTGTACTACAAACAGTTCTATCACAGTGCTTGCCAAAGTATTTTTTTCATCAAGATGCAGATTTTCGTGACGCATATTACCTCTGTTACGTTCTGATTGTTCGTTTTTGAGTCAATTCATTTAAGAAATTTATCCTGGGACTGATTTGTGAATTAATCGTCTCCAAATAAATATGGAATTTTGTAAACATTGTAACACGAATCTTTCTTATTTATTATAATTCTTATTTATTATTTGATTATAATTAAGATAATTTCAAAATTGATTTTTAATTTAAATTCTTGGATTTGATTTATTTTATTAATATTAATTTGATTCTTTAATTCTTTTAATTTTTGGATTAATGGGAAAGGATTTTGATTCGAAATTATTGCTTGATTTAATTAAAATCTTAGCTTCTTTAATCGGGCTTTGCGTCCTTCTCTTTTAGGCATTTATTTATTTCTGTAGCAACATTCCTCAGCTGCTGACAGAAATCTGTTATTTTCCATTCTTATAATCTAGCTATCAAAACTGACTTGTTTCTGTTGCAGCACTCTTTATCTGCGATAATTTGATCGCTACACTCTTCGTCAACGACCGAAAATCAGTTTCGGTGCTTTAAATTAATTTGTTAAAATAAGATAAAATTCCAATTCTTTAGTTTATTTTCAATTTAAAATTTATCTTTATTGTAAGATTATTTTGATATTATTTCATTAAATTCTTCTAAAAGAATTATTTGACAATAAAATAATAATCTGACTTAATTACACTGATAACAGTTATTATTAAATCAAATTGAGAATGAGTTTTTTGCGAGCTAAGGTAGGCTGAGGTTAAAACTCAAAAACAAAAGCAAAAGCTTAATAGCTAATAGCTTAATAACAATAATTGAATGCTACGGAGCTTTTTCCGCACGCTTATTTATAGGCCGAAATGATCAGAACTCCCCCGCGCGAGCTTTTCAACATTTCTTTCTTGAAAATATGTTTTTAGAGGGAGAAGATTCTTTCTCAGAGATATCATTTGAAACTTCGTTGCCAACAGCTATTTTCTAGTATCAACGAGAAATCAATCAATAAGTCAATACTTCTTTTTTTATTGTGAATCTCATCATACAATGTTAATATTTACTATTATATTAAGAGATAAAATTGTCTATACATAACATCTCTCTTTATCTTTCAAGTTTACAATAATAGATCAACAGACGGTCGTTGCTAAATCGCAGAACTTTGCCTCAAAGTTTGCTGGGAGCGGCGTATCACTTCAAATGTGAGATAACGCCTGCACCCTGTGATTTCAGAAAATCATCATTGAAAATTTGTTTTTGATGCTATTTTGTCTTTGAAGTAACACATGACTCTTGAAACAGAGCGTCGCGCGAGAACAATTGATTATTTGTTTATTTATTATAGATTTTAAAAATAAAGGGAGGAGGTAGCCAAAAATTAGTCGAAAGTTGTACATTATGGCAAACACTGCTTTATCACTTACATGTAGTTTGTATCTCGAAACACATTGTCACGCTCCTATGCAACTAGCAACTATGAGCACGCTATTCCTTTATGTATGTACGCTCATTTACGGATTTATAATTTAATATCATAAAGTGATGTTGACGAGCAAACTCTGAAAAGAACGTTCACACATATACACATCTAAATATACATAGATACATTTATGTATACATACGTAAACCTACTTATATATACGTTTTTGCACCATATGAACAAATTTTTATATCGACTTTTTGTATTAAATTAAGTATCTAGCCTAATTCTAAGAACTCAAACTTCTTCGCATAATCTTCTTCATATAATCTTCCAGTTTAGCAATATCAGTTTGTAGATACAAACTGCGACATTTTTATATAAAACAAATATTAACACGATTTGACAATTCTGGATGCTACATTAAAGTATCAAATGATAAAAATCAAATGATATGATAAAAAAGATCTAAATTATAAAAATTTTTCTCGTTCTTGATATGAAATTTATCTTTATGCTAGACACGTATTAATGTAAACTTTAATTGTGAAAAAACATTTTCAAATTTATAAAACTAATACAAAATTAAACCAATACAAAAGTTATAGTATTCTATATACAGAATACAGATAAGTTCAGTATCTCAGTAATACAGATAAGTCAATATCTCCTTAAGGTTAATTTATGCACGACTGCACATGGCCATTAATTTCGGTTGGAACCATAAAAAAATTGATTAATCACGAATCGATTATTCTTTCAATATTCGTAATTGGTCAATTTCTTATGGATCCGGCCTAAGCTAATAGGAACTTGCAGAAAGCCTTTAGTAATTATTACAAACATCAAAAACATCAAAACTAGTAAACAAAACAAAGAAATTTTTATTTAATATAATTTCCTTTACCTGTCCAGAAGAAATATAAGTTACTAATTACAGGATATCATGTGTATGTCTATGTGCATATGCATGTGCGCGTATGTGTGTATGTATATAGTATCAAAATTACAAGATATTCTTTTCACTAATAGATTCTGTGAAATATTTAAGAAGAAAATTCTCATATAAAAATATTGAGATTATAATAATATTAAATAATAATTATAAAAATAATTATAAATTTTAGAGATCATGAGAAATAAAAAGTAATCAATCTGAAATTGATTAGTTTGTCTATAAAAGAATTCGCTCAAGAATGACATAGAAGATTTCGCATAGCTGAAGATGTTTTTGTACACTCATCTGCATTCACTATTTATGATACATTTTATTTGATGTTTTATTTGTTCGATTTGATGTATATTTTGTAATATTATTATGTTGACATTAATGCTTATGTATACTCATTATATACCCATAACATTGGATTATACTTAGAGTATATTTGGATTATATGAATTTTTTCTCTATTATGTAAAAGTAATACCTTATATATGTATGCATATACATATATAAGGTATTACTACTTATCATATATTTCATTATATATGATTTGGATATACCTATACTCTTACCTTTGTGTTCCCGATTTATGGTTTTAGTTAACCGATTTCGAGATTATCATTTGTCATGAAAACGAGAAAAAGATTGATCCTTAGCGATGAATGTATTATTAATTAATTATGAATGGAGCCGCCACGCTTTTCAAGTTTGTACACTTGTGTGAGAGCTGAAAAACAATAATGCTTATTGTAGTTTTCTTCACTTTCAACTTTTAATCTTTCTTACAATAACCATTACGTATTACTATAGTAAACATTTTTCTAATAACCAATACAAATAGTGCAATAACTATTATTCAATAATAATGAATATAGATCAAAATTAAGATTTATTTGCTAATCTAATGAATCAATATTATATCGATCCATAATCATTACGATAAAGACCAGTAATGATTCCAATGCATTCTTTTAACGAAAAAAAAAACAAATTTTTCTTTTTGATTTTCAAATAGTTCTTATTTTACTATAGTTTAATCTATACTTATTGTTTGGCATATACTTTATAATAATTATAATTATGTACCGTGTCATAATTTTTAAAAGTGTATCTATGAGATATGAACCTAAGATTGAGAAATCGCAGTTTAATTCGCTTGAGTTAATCGCATGCTTATGGTATCATTGGTTTTACACTGAGCATTTGATATATATTTGATATAAAATGTTCTATTAAATTATTTTCTTATCAATGATGTGTGTAAATGATAGTATATTAATATCTAATCTTCATGATACATATTAATACGCTATTATATGTGTTTACACACATCATCGGTGAAAACTTATATATGTTAAAAATAAAAAAAATTATTAACGATGGCAGATCAGTCAGACATCCTTTGAGTATCTTCTTTAAATACTCTAAAAAACAACATAAAAAAAACAAAGAAAACGAAAACAAAAACAAAGCAAAATCAAAAAGGATCGAACTTCGTCACGTCCACGTCGTTGACCCTGGGTAACGCTAAGAACAGGTGATAGATCATGTTGTTAAATATATAAAAATTATTAAAAAATTATTAATTAGTATGTGTATTAAATGATCGGTATAAACTATCGGTTCATAATCTTATAATGATGCATATTTTTTAGCATCGTTTCGTGGCCGTCGAACCGCTGCCAAGTGATACCTGACCGACGATCCGTCGGGCGTAAAGATGAGAAAAGATCTCATCTCCGAATGACATCCGAGTTCGACCGCCGAACGCGAGAGCGGAGCGCAATCCATGACTGAGGGTGAATCCATCACTGAGGGTAAGGGCAACCCGCCTCCGCCGGGAGATACCGGCCGATTGCTTTCCTTTTTATTCCAAGCGCATCAAAGAAATTTGAGCGCTCCTGAAATCTTCCAGCCGGACACTTTTTATTCGGGTCTTATTTTCAAAGATATTTAACAACATGATCTATCACCTGTTCTTAGCGTTACCCAGGGTCAACGACGTGGACGTGACGAGGTTCGATCCTTTTTGATTTTGCTTTGTTTTTGTTTTCGTTTTCTTTGTTTTTTTTTATGTTGTTTTTTAGAGTATTTAAAGAAGATACTCAAAGGATGTCTGGCTGATCTGCCATCGTTAAATAGGTCCGCCTTATACGGGCATTAAAACTTAGTTTTCAAGTTTGGTTTTCCAATGTGTTTTGCACAGATTTATTTTTATTAATACTTTCGATATTGCTTTGATTATTCTTCGGATCATATCCTCTCTTATTGAGACTGTGACACTCTCGGACTCTTCTAAATTATTTCTTATCCTTTCAGCGCTTATTCGATAAGTTATAACTTTAGTTTTTTTTGGCCTTTTTCAAAATGAATGCATTTCAAGAGGCGTTTAACAGGTTTATGATTCTGGAAGAATGCAGAAGTGACTATAGAGCTGCTGCTAACGTGTACAATGAACGTTTTCCAGATCAACCGGCGAAGTCATATGGCATTTCTACGTATAAGGATAAGAAATAATTTAGAAGAGGAAGAAACAAAAAAAAAACAAAACCAAAACAAAAGAGATCGAACCCCATCATGTCCACGTTAACTCTGGGTAACGCTAAGAACGGATGGTATATTTTGTTAAATGTTTTCGAAAATAAGATCCGGATAAAAAAAGTGTTTCTGTATATGTTTCTACAAAAGTTATTTCCTTTTTTACACAAAATAATATCGCGTGATAAAAATAACATGTTTCCATTTAAGAAATCAAAATTGACCTTCAAATAATCTCGAAAATGTCCATAAAATGACGAATTAAAAATATTATCGTATGTCCTCCTCGAAACCAAATAACTTTTATGTAAACGCTTTTGTTCTGTAGTGTTTTGTTCTTTAGATAAAAATTCGTCACGCTTCAAATGGTTCACCCTGTATAGATCTACATTCTTATTCATAAGCAAAATCACCGAAGAGTCCGCTTTCTCGCAAATTAGACAAGTCAGTCTGACGACATGATTTACGCCCGCCCTGCTAGGCGACAACGCGCGCGTAATTTTGATATAACCATATAAGGTAAATAAATATGGTAATGAATTTTTTTGACAGCTATCATATGATACAATATGTCATTATTAAACAGATATTTTGTGATATTATGCGATATTAATTATGTAATATACAAATAAATTCCGAAGCAGAAATAATATTTAATAAGAATGTCATTATATATTTCTGTGATATTCTCGATGTTGTAAGAGGATCCTCGTAGTGGAACCTTTATCACTTGTCATATCACCATATTTGAGCGCGCGAAATATGAGCTCTGTGATTAGTGAACTTTAATCGCCAATAATTTAAAAACTATTATAACCTCGACATTTTTGTATTAGGATTTTCATCTTAGAAAGATGTTCCAAAGAATCTGCTCTTAAAAGGAAATGCAGCAGTTTTGGGACACCGTGTATATGTAATATATATAATGTATGTATATATATATATATATATTGCGACCGCTGCCCTGAATTTGTCGGTCGTCGTTCGCGAAAGGCCGGGAGGCGCAGGCGAGTCCAAACCAGCCACGCGCCTGCGCCTCCCGGCCCGCCGATAACCGGCACACAGCAGCGACTTTTATTTTACTTTCTTAATCGCTTAGGCTGGTGTCCCATGGCGCGGAAATTCACAGCGGACCGGAACGCGCAAACCAATCATAGCAAAAGAATCAAAAGAAAACTCGTTTAATCTGTTCGTTCTTTTGCTGTGATTGGTTCGCGCATTCCGTTCCGCTGTGGATTTCCACGCCATGGGACACCAGCCTTACATACAACACGGTTGAGCGTCAGGCACGCATTATGTACTATGAAAATCCGGGATTTTATTCGTCTACGAGTAGCGGCAACCGAATGCACGGCAGCTCAGGAATCACTAGGTAGAGTGCTAGTCCGATGGTCACAGCACTATTCGAAGGGAGAGAGAGATAGAGACCAATAAATAATCAATGGTTAAAATTAACAATAAGTTTATTCGCGGACTCTCCAACACTGTCTCGAGGCAGTTTACAATGTAAATTCGATCTCACCGATCACGCGGCGCGTGGCCGATCTGAAAGTTGCACGACGTAGAGATGATCGGCAGTATCGGGAGATTTTGGTTAACAATATCCGCGATATTCGACGATTTCTCATGCAAAATTCGTTACATCGAACTCTTGGAATTCTCAGCGGGACTGGCAGCCAAATATATAATGCTCAACATGTAATTAATTAGCACAAATAATTATATTAATGCAAATAAAACGATAATAAGCGCGCGGTAACTCGCAGCCCGAACAATAACATGCGCAAGCGAAAATATGCGGCAACTAAGCCCGCGACCAAAAGCAGGATAGCGCAACATACAAAATAGCAAATAGTGACAGCATGAAATCGAACGTTAACGATAATTTGAAACTATACTACACTGATGCGATCACAATCGCTACAACGACTCGACGTGTAAATGCGATGCGACTTCACTACGCGATACAATATATATTAGCCGTCGAAACGGCACGAAAAGACATCGCATACAGTAATATCACAAAACGGCAAGAGACATTAACAAAGGTGACTTAACGTGGCCGTTGGGAGGGAGGGGGCGAGACATTGTCCGGACTTCCTTTCAGGCGGGCAATCGCCACGATCATCGCAGGCACCGGCATTTGATTCGCTGCACTCTACTTCACTCACGAAACCTGCACTACCTGCACTCTCGCGACGCTCGCCCGATTCACCCGCGATTCGCGCGACAACAGAGGTGACGGCCTTACAATATGAAAACGCCCGGTTCACTAACGACGTTGGCTCGTCCTTTTCGGCAAATTCATGGCCCTCGGATCCCCATCCTTTCTCTTCGAGCGCACCACGAGAAGTAATCTTCTGCGTCCTCGCGGAATACACGCAGGCAATCGCTGCCTCCATCTCGCAATTTGGGACAATTTTACTATTGGCCGAAAATCGGCTAATCAGCCGCGAAGTCCTCACGGGAAATTTAAATGCGGCGACATCTGTGGCCACGTCTCTCGTCTCCTTGGCTCTTTAGGCTCTGAGATTCTCGCATTTCCTATCCGTCAATTTGGTATCCTTGCCGGTTTCCCGTCCTTCCGAAGCTTCGCTGGGACGTTCCGTGATCGGGGTCCTCCACGTTTTGTTCCGTGGGGTGACGCCTTCCTCGTCCTCGTCTGGCTCGTCTCCCGATCGGCAATGGCAACTTTTCAAGCTGTAACGAGATCTCTTTCAAAAGCGGCATTTCCATTCCAGCTAATGCAGGTGCGTGAGGAATAATACAACCTGCGTGCTACGATGTGTTCCTGTCGCTCCTCTCCAGCCATTCCTCCTCCACTCTCGTATTCGCTCCATCGATTTCCATCCGTCGGTGAGCGCAACATATAGGCAGAAAATAACTGCCAACTCCGCGTCCTGAAAATAATTACGATCACCGCGCGCGACCGCAGCAACGGGCCCGTTGACCAAACGACAATTGTCCGCTTTCCTCCCCTCCCCCTCCTTCGGAGGACGCGGATCCGAATCAACTCCCCCGCGGTCGGGGTCTACGCTCCTTGTGACCGGCTATAAAGCTCCACGTCACATATATATATATATATATATATATATATATATATATATATATATATATATATATATATATATATATATATATATATATATACCAGGTGTATGCATAAGTTTTTTCCGGTTTTTTAGTAAAAAAAGACACGTAATTTTCAAGGGAAATTAATTTTTTTTATTCAAAATATTGGCCATCGGCTTCTACACATTTCGCCCATCTTTCAGGTAATTTATGAATACCATGCCAGAAAAACTGCTTGTCTTTTGCGGCAAACCATTCGTCGAGCCATTTTCCAACTTCTTCGAAATTGCTGAAGTGCTGCTCTGCGAGCGCGTGCCCCATTGATGCGAAGAGGTGATAGTCAGATGGCGCCAGGTCTGGGGAGTACGGCGGGTGCGGAAGGATGTCCCATCCAAGCGATTTCAAGGTGTCTTTCACTGGTTTTGCTGTGTGAGACGGCGCATTGTCGTGTAACAAAATCACTTTGCCATGTCTTCTGGCCCATTCCGGTCGTCTTTCGATTAATAATCGTGGTTTAAATTAATCATTTGTTGGCGATAGCGTTGTGTATTAACGGTTTCGCCGGGCTTCAAGAGTTCATAATACACAATACCGCTCTGGTCCCACCAGACACAGAGCATGGTCTTCTTGCCGAAGCGATTTGGCTTTGGTGTTGATAGACCGGCTTCGCCAGGTGAAAGCCACGATTTTTTCCGCTTCGGGTTTTCAAAATAAATCCATTTTTCGTCACCCGTCACAATTCGATACAAAAATGATTTCCTTTCGTGGCGTTGAAGCAGCATTTCACAAGTGACTTTGCGATTTTCCATTTGACGTTCATTCAAATCGTGTGGGACCCATTTATCGAGTTTATTGATCTTTCCCATTGCTCGTAAACGTCTGCTGATTGTTTCTTGTGGTACATGTAATGCTTCTGCTAATTGCCGTTGAGTTTGAGTTGGGTCATCATCCAACTCCTGCAATTGCTCGTCTTTGCATTTTTGTGGTCTACCAGAGCGCTCACTGTCTTTCACATTGAAATCACCACTTTTAAATTGTCGAAACCATGTCTCACATGTTCTAATCGATGGAGCGTGTTCACCATATGTTTCTACCAGCAAACGATGACTTTCAACAGCCTTTTTCTTTTGATTAAATAAAAAAAGCAATGCGTGCCGCAAATGTTCTTTTTCAGGCACAAAACTCGACATGATCACTGAACGATAAAACAAAGACGCTAGTTTTTGGCGGACTCAACTTGTGTGTGTTTGTAGTTTTAAATGTCAGACGAAGAAAATGATGTATGTGTCAAATTAATACGCTGCGTACTTTTCGCTGGCGACATCTCTGAGTTAAACCGGAAAAAACTTATGCATACACCTGGTATATATATATATATATATATATATATACACACACACACACACACACACACACACACACACACACACACACATCTCAATAATTATTTCTCAATCACCCATCGAAGGCGAGCTTGATCCGCGCAATTATTCTCAACCACCAGACGAGGAAAAACTAATCTGTTTTAATCTATACATTAACTGTTTAGTTGACAGATTTGGGTATACCAATCATACATTTTTTTAGCATTGCATATAAAAATTTTTCGATTTTTCCGATTTTTTCGATATTTATTTAAATAAAATTTTACTTAGCTTTTCTTAATAAAAAGTGATTTTCGATGAAGAATAAACATTTTTTTCTTAAAAAAATTGTTATTTTTATTACAAAAATAATACAATATTTTATTACAAAAATAATACAATATTTTTCATTATATTTTTATTGTTATTCAATTAAACTCCTCTGTCTCTCTCTCTCTCTCTCTCTCTCTCTCTCTCTCTCTCTCTCTCTCTCTCTCTCTTCTTCCTTCTTCCTCTCTTTCACTTTCTCTCCCTCTCTCTCTTTTCTCTCTCCCTTTGTAATAATTTTTTAAGAAAATTGTTTAAAATCTTCATGTTTAATAAAAACAGATTTAGATTTTTGAATTGTAAAACTTTGTAATTGGAACGACGGAAAATAGGATATGAGAAATGGAATACGCAGTTTATACCTTATGTCTGTAATGAAAATAAATTCTATTAACTGCAAAGCAAAATTCTTGTAATGAAAATTCATTTACAAGGGATTTATTATAACTGTCCGAAATCGATTTAATTCTCCTTAAAATATGTTATTAAACACAAAAATCCAAGAGACACGTATTTTTTTATATGTGCCCAATCGGAGTTTTAAAAGGTGAAACAACTCCTCAAAGGCTAACTTATATTTTTGATTTCCATCAATTATCAATGAAACGGTGAGATCAATAAAAAAATGTTTTAGATAAAACTTTTATTATTTCTTATGTACTTTATAACTATGTATTTAGATTTTTTAAAAATTTAATATTTTTGAAACCCCCCCACCTATCCCCAATCTCTCCATTATTTATGTAATGGGGACATTATTTTTCTTAAGAATAAAAATTGAAGGGACTTTTATGCTAAATTCAATCGTATATAATAAAATTGTTTTATAAAATCGCATTTTTTAAAAATAACCCGAAACGTCGCTATATGCATCGTTTATGCTTTTATGTGCTTGCGTGGCAAAATTGTGTTTTTGCTTTATGTATTACAAATAATAATAATAATTTTCATTGTTTTTCTTTAATTATACACATAAAAACATTCACTTCTTTTATTCATTCTTCATATATTTTATTATTATAGTACCTTAAGTTTAAAATTATTTGCTTATAAATGTTTTTGCTTTTCTGCATTATGTATTATAAATATTAAGAGTGATAATAATTTTTATTTGCTTTATTTAATTACATACATAACATATATATAATATAATTGCATATATATAAACATCCACTTCTTCATTTATTTCTCATATGTTATATTGCTATGGTATCTTAAGATTAAAATTATTTTTGTTTGCTTACGCTTTTATTTCTTTACACTTTATTTCTTTATCTTTATAGAAATTAATTCCTAATATATTAACTTAATAACATAGTCATTTGTTCATATATAATAAAATTCATATATTATATTATTATTATTATATTATTTATATCATTCGTTATAGATATCACAATAATGATATTCCATAAAAAAATGCTTTAAACATAATGATCTTTTACCAAGAACATCTTACTATAGCTATATTGTTCCAATTTTCGATGTCACATGTTAAAATTTCTTCAAAATTAAATTTTACTGGATTTTTTTTAATTCTTCCGGTCTTTCATTTGTATATCCACTTTTAAACCACGAATATTTAAATCAGTTGTGATATCGAGTAGATGATAACTAATTATGTATCAAAGATTGTAATTTTATTATATTATTTGAAATAATTTTCATCATACGATTTTCTATGTGTATTGTAAAAATTCTTCCCATCATCTCAATTGACATTCAGATGACACTCTTCTAAATTTATGTTGTACGGATTTTAAAAAGTGATTTCTCTTTTTATCATTATCTTCATTGTTGTTTTATTATTATCTTCAGTCTTGCCAATATCCAACAGCTCGCTTTTTATAAGAACTATCAAAGTGCACATTATCACTCAAACATTCATAAGTATTTAAATTATCTTCGTTTCATGCTCCCTCATCATCCTCAATTATTTCAAAAGTATGCAATTTATAATATTCTTGGAAATCGAAACACATTTCTTCTGTTATTTTCAATCCATCGTAATGAAAAATACTATCTAATAATAATTTTTGGATGTTTTCTTTCAATTCTATTTTTGCTTCAATTATTGGCGTTTCCATAAGATATATCGAATTTATGGAAGCCAATAAAAGCCTGACAACATTAATTGGATTAAAAATCATTATTAATTTGTTCTTCTATAGAAATATACATTAAAACACTTTAACACACTATAACAAAGTGACTTTACTAACTGCAAATCTGCTAGTATTTATACATTGAATTTATTGATACTTATCTTTAAGAATGCACTTAAGCTTAAAAAGTGTCACGTTTGAAAGATATATATTTCCGATACGAAAGATAAACAATAACATATTTTATGATAATTTTATAATGATGATATGGTTAATGAAATTATTATTACTTCTTATATCACAAACATGTATTTTAAAAGTAATATTATTACTTAATTTTTACGTTTTTTGACGTGACTTTTCTCAAAACAATAGGAATATTCTTTAGAATGGCTAAATAATATTAACATAATTATTTTAATATTTATAAAAAACAATAAAAAATGGATAAATTTGTGTTACAAAATAAATGCATCTTAAACAAATTAAAAAATGATTATGCTATGAAGTACGTTTAGGGATTAGTGTATAAAGACAGTGTAAACAAATAAGAGTATATTTATTCGCGTAAACGAATAAAAATAATTTTAAATTTATGGTACCATAATGATAAAATATGAAGAATGAATGAAAGTAATGAATGCTTTTATATGTATAATTAAAGAAAAACAATGAATATTATTATTGTTATTATTATTGTTATTATTATTTGTAATACATAAAGCAGAAACACAATTTTGTCATGCAAGCGCTACATAAAAACACAAACGATGCATATAGCGATGTTTTCAGGTTATTTCTGAAAAATGCGATTTTGTAAAATAACTTTATTTTATACGATTGAATTTGGCATAAAATTCCCTTTAATTTTTATTGTTAGAAAAAATTTAAATTATGTAAAAATAATAATGGGGATAGTTTCAAAAATATTAAATTTTAAAAAATCTAAATACACGGTTATAAAGTACATAAGAAATAATAAAAGTTTTATCTAAAACATTTTCTTATATATCTCACCGTTTCGTTGATAATTGATGGAAATCAAAAATATAGGTTAGACTTGAGGGATTGTTTCACTCCTTAAAATTTGGGCACATATAAAAAATTACGTGTCTCTTAGATTTTTATGTTTAATAACATTTTTCAAGGAGAATCAAATCGATTCCAGATAGTTGTGATAGGTCCCTTGTTAGATGATGTCAATTATTCTCCTATTTGTTCCCTTAAAATTGTTAAATGCTTCATGCAATTCCTTGCATAAATGACTAATTTCTTTCTTTAGATTATTGTTTAAGGCTCGGCTCTCTCGCTATAATCATTGAATTATGACGTCAGAAGCGAGAATCAATCAACAACTATTATAGATCTAGGGATTTGGTGATTTTTGATAGCTGCGCAGAGTACCGTTATTTCAAGAATTATTTACACTTATTTACATTTATTTACACTTATTTACACTTTTACGTGATCTATTAGACAAATATCTTATTTTCTGATACTTTTTACAAGTTTTAAAGATATAAAAATATCATATTTTTGAAGGAAAAGTATAAAATAAAGCTATACGACCGACTCAAGGAACTTTTTATAAATCATTTTCTTTTTCTCTTCTGACGTCAGACGTAATCTACGTCACGCCGCGAGAGAACCAAGTCTTAATTTTTATTAATGAAAATATAGGTCAAAATTATTTTTTTCCCCTTTCTTGTGTTACGTCCAGTAGACTCCACAATTCTTTTCTTTCCTTAAAAGCGTTATAAATAATATTTTCTCTTACGTAAGAGTATTGATTTCAGCTCTTTTAGTGATAAGATATAAATTCAGAAAGCAAGAAAAAAGAATTGTGACCTCTTCAACTATTTGTATATGTTATAACAATCTCTTTAGTTAATGCGCAAAGAATTTTTCTTAACATTATAAATCTTTAAGGTGAATCTGTTGCAAGTCTGAATATCAGCCATACAACGGGCACGAGTGAGAGACGATATCTAACGTAAACATTCTAATTCTCGGCTAGCTACTGCAAATTCCTAGTACCAACATCCTTCCTCAATAAGAATCAGACCCTAGTCAGCCTATAAAAATGAGGTTCTTCTGGGGCGCAGCAGCATTTCTCCCTCAACCTTTAGCACTTCATTATCGGACTTCATCCTCAGCATTTTTTTTCTGAGCATTCATTCAGCATCATTCATTCATCCACTAATCCTACTCGTTTTTCTATCTCAGTCTTCAGAATTATAACTTAGAATTAGTGAACCCTAGTCAAACTCTCAGAAGACAATCAAGACTTTCATCTTTAATATATATAATAACCTCGATCCTAGTCAAACAAAAGTAAGTTTTTCGTTAGTTATTTATTAATCGCAACTTACGAATTTTCGAATTTCCTTGCTTCATATTATTTAAATTATATTTCTCTTTTCGATTACCTTTTACCTTTCTTTCGATTTCCTTTCTTTCAGTCTCTCTTACCAAGCGGTGCGGACTATTCAAGGCTCCCGGTTGCTCCTCTTTTCTTTCTCTCTCTATTATTAACCGGTGAGGGCTATTCAAAGCTCCCAGTTGCTTTTCCTTTCTTTTTCCCTCTCTGACTTTTTCTCTTCTTTCCTTTTTACCTCTAATATGCGTCACATCTCTCTTTATTTATATATCCTCTTCTCTGATAGTGAATCTGTCAGAAATGGCGGCTTCTCAATCTCGACCCGATCGTACTAAAAAGCGGGTCCGTCATCAGTGCGGTTGGACTCGACGAGTGGTCAAATGCAAACTCAAGAAATCTGAACAAATATTAAGAGAAATGATCGAACCAATTTCGTCAACGTCGACTATTTCAGCTCCTGAATTCCCCCTCCTTCTACCTTCATAATCCATTCCCGACTTTTCCACAGAACCATTCCAATCAATCTCAATTATCACCGCTCCTGCCTTTGCCTTCGACTTATTCTCCCGACTTATTCCCCGATTTGCCTACCGACCCAATATAGTGCAATTTATGCGTTTGAGCCTAGCTCACCTGTACATCATATTGAATCTGAATCTGTTATTGATTTCCAAATCCTCCCAGTCCTTTATTTTCTGATAACAGAGAACCCCTTTTCCGACCTTGAAGAGGATTTCTCCGATCTGTTCGATTTAAATCGAGGCTATTCCCTTCCTTAATTCTCCAATATGAACATCGTTTACACCTACACATTTATTATTCTTGCTTATATTTGATCCAATGTCAAATTATCGTTTTCATTAAGTTAAATTTATTCATCAAATAAATATTGTATCACCGGGTAGGATCATCGCTCAATTAAATAAATCCTACATTCACATTCTCCCTCGTAAAAATCCTACCCGATAGCCGCCGAACCATTGCACCCGCCATAACACATATGTACACTACTCTTCTTGCATTATTTTTCTTGCTTCTTTAAACATGTACATCATTAAGCACATTAAAGAATTAATTTAGACTTTAATTCTCTTTTTTTTTAAACCCATTGTTTCATTTCCCCCATCCTATTGATCACACTATCCCTGGTAAAAGGAATTAAATTTTTTGTCGAAAAAACGACTGACAAACACAGTCTATGGAGCAGCGTCATAACGTTCTCTTATCGCTGATCTAATGCCGAGACTTATGCGCTTTGACTCAAGGGTTCACCTGTCAACGCTTAGTAGTAGATATACTAGGCTGGTTTTAACCCAGGAGCTCCGAGGAGGGTGCGGGTGTGCGGGGGAGGAACGGAGGGAGAGGGAAGGGGGAAGTCAGAGGCGGCAGGATTCGGTGATATAAACAAGTGGCTAGAGAAGTAGATAAACAATTACAAAAAGATAACGAAGATAATATAAAGAAAAAATTGCGCGTGGACAGAACGCGTGGACATGAGAGTCAGAGGGGGGTCCGGGCCCGCCGCTGCCGCTGCCGCCCACCATCTCATTTCATCTTCTCTTTTTTTCTTTACCAATTATCTCTCTCTCTCTCTCTCTCTCTCTCTCGTATATCTATTATCTCTCCCGTTGTGGCTCTCTCTCTCTCTCTCTCTCTCTCTCTCTCTCTCTCTCTCTCTCTCTCTCTCTCTCTCTCTCTCTCTCTCGAATGTTATTTTTCGCCTAATTATTTTTATGATGGGAGGAAAGGATTAAAAGAAATACATGTTTTTTTTGTATATTATATATGTTTATATTTTTAAACAAATTGAATACATTTAAGCATGAAACTTTTTTTTATTCACATTTTTCTTACATACTAAAAACTAAAGCTCGCAATCGACGAATTGATGTCTTTCGAAGATATCGCAATCGCGTATCACGTTCGGTACTTCCTCGAGATCTGTTACAACAGACGCGATGTTGGAGAATCGCGTATACTTCGATCGTATCGACGAATCTAACGATCGAACGTCACATCGATAGATACATTCGTTCAGATCAAATATTCGGCGTCGATTCGATCATCGTTATGCATACGTTCAAAGATTCAAGACGTACGAGTGTAATGTCGTTCATCAGACAAACTCTGACAGTTAACGGCTTATAAAATTGTCTTTGTAATCATTTCGCAGCAATTTATAAATATTCCATCACTGCTCATAGAGTCCTTTCCACGTTTCGAGAGACAGTATCAATTCCTGTCCCCGATGATCTCCCAGAGCGATCTCCACGTAGCTCGGTGGACCAACGTTGATTCCAATTTCCAAAAATTTGTAACCCGTGGCCGTTAGAGTCAGTAACGTCAGTAAGCGCACCGCGCGACGCTCCACCGAAATGCTGTAGAAATTAAATAAATAATATTGGAAAAAAAGAGAGAAAAAAATAAAAAATGCAGTTGAAACTTACGCGTTACGTTCCTTTTTTTGTTTTTCGCCATCGTACGGTGCGCTGCTTCCTTTGGCGAAATACATTGCGTGTTGACCGTTTGTACAAACGAATGAAGGAGCGGAGTACTTTTCATGCAGGTCGTTCGATGGAGGACTGATCCGCGTAAATTTTTGACATGGCAAACCATTAATCCCCCCTTCCCTCCCCCCTCCGCCCATCCTCCTCTCTCCTCCCTCTTTCTAGGAATTTCATTGTTGTGATCAACATGTAGCGACATGTTCGCAAAGAAGCGCGACGTATTCAAATTTTTTTTCCAGGAAAAAAGCTGTGATAAGATGGCTTTTCATGGAAATCGACGTACGTATCGCGAAGTGTTAAGAAAGAAGCGCCAATAATCCGATTGCTATAAACAAATTGCGATTCGGGGAGACCTATGATGATGCTCTGATTTAGACAAAGGGACAAAGAAACTGTAGATGATATATATATATATAATGGGTCATGGGGTGTATAGAATCACAGCAGATGGAAGTCTAATGTGAGAGAAAGAAATAATTGACTATGTGAATATTGTGATTTGACAATATGGAAGAAGACATCGCGAATATAATGGACGAAATGTTTGAAGAAGAAATGGACATTAATGTTAAAAATATTGACATGGATATTGAAGACGAAGATGAAGATGAAGAGCACGTATTGTCTGACGACAGCGATTACCTGAGTGATCAGAGTGAGGAGCTTACGGATTATGTAGAGAAAATTGTTACACGTTCGGAACTCCTTGCACTGAATGATAATAAAAAACATTGTACAATACAATTTTACTATTCGACGGGTGGTGCACTAATTGTATGTGCCGAATACATGGTTTGTCTAGCGGACACTGATTGGAATAATATATGCCGTTAGGAAGCATGAGATAAATACTCTTGATGCTATATGATCGATTTTGCTCCAATTGTAATCAGTCCATATATATAACAATGCCATGTAACATGTACCCAATTTGCATCGCGTAAGAAAGACAATATTGTGGACAAATCACGTGCAAGTGTTCAGTGGGGACGTAATATAACATATAAAAAAATTGGAACATCTAGAGCGAGTGGAACGCGAGCTGCTGGAGCAGTGCAACCAGATCGTTACCTTGGTGGAGTGTTTCGCGTGGCTGTAATGATGCGACAAGTGCATCCATCGAGTGCAATTCGAGGAACTTAGCCGTGTTAAGCGTTCTCGATTCACCGTTGCAAGACAGTATCTGGTCGAAAGGCATACTGATCGGGAATTGTCGTACCGCATTATACGACAGTGTTAAATCTCCAGTTAAATCTCCAAGACATTACGTTTCCGATGACGTTGAATCAAATTAAAAGATTCGAACATCTCAATCAACGTCTACGGTATCAAGGAAAAAGAGAGACTCCCGAGAAATGGTTGACAGATAAAAAGATGGAGAAACATGCAAATCTATTATACGTGCAGGATCCGCGAGACGACAACGCGGGACACTTCGCGTACATCAAAGATTTGTTCCACCTTGTGAGCTCGCAAATAAACAAAAAAGAACACTTTTGAAGAAATACTTTTGCGACCGGTATGTATTTTAACAAATTTTATTATTTCTCTTATAAAATTGTTTATTAAATACTAAAAAAATCATATTTTTCGTTTGCAGATGTCATTACTTCAGTTCGTCTAAAAAATTGCAGTCACATACAACGGACTGCGAAAAGATGAACAATTGCGCCATCCGACTGCCGAGCGAGGACGACAAGTGGCTCGAATTCAAGAACTACACAAATAAGGAACGACTTCCTTTTGTCATTTACGTGGACTTGGAGTGCGTACTACAATGAACGGAACGGGCAGAGAAGGAAGACGCGTCGTACACTTATCAGCAGCACGAGGTATTTATTATAGCATCGGATATTACGTGCAATGCTCGTACGACGACGCGTTATCGGTATATCGTTATCGCGATTTCATCGCGGCGAAGACTGCGTTGCGTGGTTCGTTCGGCAACTCGAAGACTTGGCACATCAAGTAAAAATTCTGTTATCCGCGAATGTCCTTATGGAAACGTTCAAGAGAACAGTGGGAAGCATATCGTAGCGCGACGCGTTGTCAGATTTATGAAAAACCATTTGCGTCGGACGACACGCGGGTACGCGATCATTGCCACCTTACCGGTCGTGGTCCTGCGCATTCAAATTATAATCTAAATTATAAAGATTCATATTGCATTCCCATAGTATTTCACAATTTATCCGGTTATAACACACACTTTGTCATCATGGAAATAGCTACGGCGTTCGAAGGCAGAATCGACGTGCTGCCGATAACAAAAGAAAAATACATCTTGTTTACAAAACACGTTAAAAATATCGCCGAGAAATCAGATTCACGAAATTGCGTACGACTGCGGTTCATAAATTCGTACAAATTTTTAAATATCAGCCTCGATAAATTGGCACCTTTTTTAACAAAAGAAAAATTGAAAATTTTACGTTCCGAATTTTCCACGTTATTAAACGAAGATTTTGACTTGTTGATGCGCAAAGGTGTCTTTCCCTACGAATACGTGGATCACGCAGATAAGTTGCAGGACACGTGCCTACCACCACGCGAATCATTCTATACCAGGTGTATGCATAAGTTTTTTCCGGTTTAACTAAGAGATGTCGGCAGCGAAAAGTACGCAGAGTATTAATTTGACATATACATCATTTTGTTCGTCTGACATTTAAAACTACAAACACACACAAGTTGAGTCCGTTAAAAACTAGCGTTTTTGTTTTATCGTTCAGTGATCATGTCGAGTTTTGTGCCTGAAAAAGAACATTTGCGGCACGCATTGCTTTTTTTATTTAATCAAAAGAAAAAGGCTGTTGAAAATCATCGTTTGCTGATAGAAACATAACATGGTGAACATGCTCCATCGATTAGAACATGTGAGACATGGTTTTGACAATTTAAAAGTGGTGATTTCAATGTGAAAGACAGTGAGCGCTCTGGTAGACCACAAAAATGCGAAGACGAGCAATTGCAGGAGTTATTGGATGATGACCCAACTCAAACTCAACGGCAATTAGCAGAAGCATTACATGTATCACAAGAAACAATCAGCAGACGTTTACGAGCAATGGGAAAGATCAATAAACTCGGTAAATGGGTCCCACACGATTTGAATGAACGTCAAATGGAAAATCGCAAAGTCACTTGTGAAATGCTGCTTCAACGCCACGAAAGGAAATCATTTTTGTATCGAATTGTGACGGGTGACGAAAAATGGATTTATTTTGAAAACCCGAAGCGGAAAAAATCGTGGCTTTCACCTGGCGAAGCCGGTCCATCAACACCAAAGCCAAATCGCTTCGGCAAGAAGACCATGCTCTGTGTCTGGTGGGACCAGAGCGGTATTGTGTATTATGAACTCTTGAAGCCCGGCGAAACCGTTAATACACAACGCTATCGCCAACAAATGATTAATTTAAACCACGCATTAATCGAAAGATGACCGGAATGGGCCAGAAGACATGGCAAAGTGATTTTGTTACACGACAATGCGCCGTCTCACACAGCAAAACCAGTGAAAGACACCTTGAAATCGCTTGGATGGGACATCCTTCCGCACCCGCCGTACTCCCCAGACCTGGCGCCATCTGACTATCACTCTTCGCATCAATGGGGCACGCGCTCGCAGAGCAGCACTTCAGCAATTTCAAGGAAGTTGGAAAATGGCTCGACGAATGGTTTGCCGCAAAAGACAAACAGTTTTTCTGGCATGGTATTCATAAATTACCTGAAAGATGGGCGAAATGTGTAGAAGCCGATGGCCAATATTTTGAATTAAAAAAAATTAATTTCCCTTGAAAATTACGTGTCTTTTTTTACTAAAAAACCGGAAAAAACTTATGCATACACCTGGTAGTTCGTTGACCGGTGATACGGTGTCAGAGAACGATTACGCGAACGTCTGGCAGCGGTTCTCCATTGAAAGTCTAGGCGAGTATAGCGATTTGTATTTAAAAACCGATGTCTTGTTATTGGCCGACGTTTTTGAAAATTTCCGTGAAAGTTGTATCAAAAGTTACAGTGACGATTATCCCGCTCATTATAACACATTGCCAGGTTTCACGTGGGATGCCATGCTGAAATATACGCGTGTAAAATTTGAGTTGCTCACCGACATCGATATGGTTATGTTTATCGAGCGCGGTATACGCGATGGTCTCAGTCAATGTTCCGGCAGATACGCGCAGGCCAATAACAAGTGCATGCGTTCGTATGACCCGTCGAAACTGTCGTCATATTTGATGTACTACGACGTGAACAATCTGTATGGATGGGTGACCGATGTCAACCGCTGCTCTATGCCGAATTTCGATGAGTTGAAGACGTTGCGAACTTTGACGCGAGCGCGATCGCTCCAGATTCATCTACAGGTTATATTTTCGAGGTCGATTTCGAGTATCCGCATCTCGAGTATCTGCACGATCGACACACTGACCTACCTTTCTATCCGACGCGCAATAAACTACTCGGCACGCGGCAAGATAAACTTCTCGCGACGTTATATGATAAGAAGCGGTACGTCATCCAACCTGCAGCAATGTACGCGCCACGGTCTTCGTATCGCAAAGATACACCGCGTACTGCAATTTGCTCAATCCATCTGGCTCCGCGATTACATCGAACTCAATACACACTTTAGAACGTGCGCGAAAAATGATTTTGAGAAAAATTTGTACAAATTAATAAATGCTTGATGCAATCTCTCCTGCCGCGCACCAGAAGGATTATTTGTATATTTGCCAATGACGTTGGAGCCAATTGGCATGTTGCCGCTGCAGTCCGACCTGCATCCATTGAGAGACTAGGATTATCATCTCTCTGGAGTATCGATCGTGGGGATTCGAGAGAATACATGTATATATGTATATTGTAATATATGTATATATGTGTATCATTGTATTGTTGACGTGTTATTCTAAACACGTTATTTGCGATAAATATCATCACATGTCTTGGTAATCGAAGGGATAAGATGCCTGCCCGGTAAGCATCCAGATTCGATTCCTGGCTGAGGTGGTATTTTTTCGCAAAATAATTACGAGTTTTCACGACTGGTTCGTGGTCGGGACGCACATCCTCCCTTCTTATTTGGGTACGTAGTATTCGATAAAACAATGGAAAATGTTCGAAATCATGTGGATGTAAAATTGATAACAAAATGGGATGGACGGTATGGCGCGGAGGCAATAATCGCGAAACCAAATTTCCATAGCCGCAGCGTCTTTGCGGAAAACTTAATCGCCGTCGAACCGCGTAAACTCGAGATGAAATTCGACAAGCCGATTTATGTGGGTATGTGTAGTATACCTCGACATATCGAAAATTTGCTTGTACGAATTTCATCACGAGTATATGTCACCGTATCGCGACAAATGTAAGATCATGTACACCGACACGGATAGTCTCATATATCACATCGAGTGCGATGACGTGTACGAGACGATGAAACGCGATATCGCTAGATTCGAGTGATTATCCGCCGGACAACGTGTACGGGATGTCTCTCATGAATAAAAAAGTATCCGGCCTAATGAAGGATGAAAATAACGGTGCGATAATGAAGGAATTCGTCGGACTCAGAAGATGTACACGGTGAGGGTTGACAGTAAAAAGGATACCAAAAAGGCGAAAGGTAAAAAGTAACGTCGTAGCGCGAACAATAACGTTCGACGATTACACGCGGTGCTTGAATGAAGAGATCGAAATGACTCATTGCCAGTCATGTATTATATAAGATCCAAGTTACATCCAGTATATACGATATCCGAGTCGAAAATCGCTCTGAATCCGATGACAAACGATACATCGTACCGGATTCGACGGAAACATTATCGTGGACATTGGCGGATTCCATTGTATGTATATATATATATATATATATATATATATATATATATATATATATATATATTGCAATTTGTTTATAGCAGCCGAATTATCGGCGCTTCTTTCTTAACACGTCGCGACACGCTGATAATACTATGCGATACGGATCACTATACTGCGCTTTACAAAATGTATTTAAATTGTTTAATTGGTGATCAGATAATCATGAATAAAATAAATAAATATGATATACGAATTATGTTTTTTTTTATTCCTTTCCATTGCATTGATAATATTCTAACGATAGATGTACTGCTTCTTAGCGCTGCGAGAAGTTTTTATTTTGCCAAAGTGACTCATCGCGCGTCGGGCAGGAATGTAGGTCAGTGTGTCGGTCATGCACATGACAAGGAAATTGCATCATGATTTAAAAAGTGAAAACTTTTTTTTATTCATATTTTTTTATATGACACTTTATATTTTTTTATTCATATTTTTTTTTACATGATTTGTTTGATACAAATATTTAATAATTGATTGCTTAATAAATTGATGAATTGATTGATTAATTAATTAATTAATTGATTGATTAATTGATTAATTAATTGATTGATTAATTGATACCAAGGCGCTCTCTTCTTTTTTTTTCTTTTTCATACGCGGCTGACGAAACAGTACCACATTTTCTATAATACTTTCGATGATTGCAAGAGAACAATTCATCATCATCATCATCATCATCATCATCATCATCATCATCATCATCATTGAATACATTATAACAACCGTTTTTATGGAAGTTTATCATGTACTGCTGTTGTCTAATGATGTCGATCGATTTGTCCTTTGCATAGAGGACTTCTATTAATAAGTTGTACGCGATTCCTCGATAGTGATGATATACACATGCCTTTAACAATATTTTGGGTGAAATCCAAAATTGAAGTGGGAATCGAAGGCTGCGTCTCTTTAGATTGTTGGGAGTCAGGGTGTAATGTCTTCTTAAAAAATAATCTATCACGTTCACTGATGGATAAGCCGTCACATTCCGTAGTGGAGAAGATGTTAATTCTTCGAGTGGATGGCACCAGCACATCTCATCATCATCGATTAATCTCGTATCACATTATTGACAACGACTCGATATCTTGAAAGTTCTCGCCATTGTAACGCAACAAAATTTTTTTGGAATATTATCCCTATATAAAAGATTCAAAAAACTATGAGTCATCATATATATATATATATATATATATATATATATATATATATATATATATACCTCATTATATTTTATAATATATAAAATATCATAACTAACCTTCTTATCAATATGGACAGGGGTGGAGCACCGTTATAAATATCAATCAATGCGATTTGCACTTTGTGTTTTTGTATACAATCATGTTTTTTTGTATGCACGTCAGCTTTTTCTCTCACATTTGATTCCGTCTGCTGTGATCCTGCACACCTCATGATCCATTTTATATATATATATATATATATATATATATATATATATATATATATATCATTTACAGTTTTTTTGTCCCTTTGTCTAAATCGGAACATCATCATAGGTCTTCCCGAATCGCAATTTGTTTATAGCAGCCGGATTATCGGCGCTTCTCTTAATCGCCGCGACAAGTACGCCGATTTCTAGGAAAAAGCCATCTTTCGTGGCTCTTTCTAGAAAAAAAAGCGGTGCCCCTATGTTCTCATATATTTATCATCATGTTCAATCTCATGCAATGAGTCTTGTAGCGGCATATTGGCAGTCATTGAAACGTCTTCGCAATGGCATCACCTCGGCAATAATTTTGTGCGCGAAGAATCGCCGGTGCGCGAAAAAAAATTGCTTTTGCGTGAAGAAATTTCATTGAAACGTCTTCGCAATGGTATTAGCACCCGGCATTATCCACGCAGAGTACAACGACGGTACTTTCGTGATAAATGTGGAGGAACAGTATATTTATTACGTTCACAACAACCTCTCGTTGATATTGTGTAACTGCCATGGTCAGTAGAATTATATGAACTTATTAGTTCATTGACTTCGGCGGAGAATGAGAAGGAGGAGGAGGAGAAAGAGGAAAATTATCCAGAAGATAAAGTCCCCTTTGCGGGTTAATCCCGCGGAATGTGGATGAAGTCCCCCTCCTGCGGGTAATCCGGAGAGGGATATAAAATTATTTCTTGAATTAAACATTTCTTTTGTGTATTTTTTAAAGTGACATTTTCATGGATTGTTAAACATTTCTTTTTGTGTGTATTTTTAAGTGAAATAAAAAGAGAGGGTGTGCGTCACGACCCGAACCACGGGCCCGACCACAAACCAGTCGTGAAAAACTCGCAATTATTTTGCGAAAAAATACTACCTCAGCCAGGAATCGAACCTGGATCTCCTGCTTACCGGGCAGGCATCTTATCCCTTCGACTACCGAGGCATGTGATAATATTTATCGCAAATAACGTGTTTAGAATAACACGTCAACAATACAATGATACACATATATACATATATTACAATATACATATATACATGTATTCTTTCGAATCCCCACGACCGGTACTCCAGAGAGATGATGGTCCTATTCTCTCGATGGATGCAGGTCGGACTGCAGCGGCGACACCCTCCAACGCCATTGGCAAATATACAAATAATCCTCCTGGAGCACGACAGGAGAGATTGCATCAAGCATGGCTCGACATTTTTTCTTGGATTGTGACATTTCTTTTTGTATGTGTATTTTTAAGTGACTTTTTTTACTGTTGTATAACCCCAACCTGGTAAGTCTTTTTTAATTTTTTCTTTTTTATTTTTTACTCGGCGGCAGTAGCGGCGGCGACGACGACGGCGGGCCCGGGCCCCCGTCTGAAGTCATGTCCACGCGCCCTGTCCATGCGCAATTTTTTCTTCATATCATCTTCATTATTTATCTTTTTGTAATTGTTTCTACTTCTCTTGTATCTACTTTTCTATCTACTTGTTTATGTTACCGAATCCCACCGCCTCTGACTTCCCCCTCCCCTTTCCCCTGCGCCCTCCGTTCCTCCCGCACATTCGCATCCTCCTCGGAGCTCCTGAGTTAGAACTGGCTTAGTATACCTACTCTTAGCCTTTAAGAGAGCAACTGTTCTATCGATCCCATTTATACTCCATTCATTTTTAATCTTAATTCTCAATTTTTCAATTTTCTTTGAGCTGGACATAACAGAACTCGTAAAAGTTTTGGGGGATCGTCTGGGATCAAAAATACCATCTTGAGAAGTGGGAATGACCACGAGATCTAATTCAGATAAGGCTGAAGTAGATAAACTCTACAAACTTGCCTTAGAAAACAAAGCAAGATCAAATTCCAAAACGAATATACAAGATATACCATACACTTCTACTCCAAGAACCTTTGAATCTGATCCTAAACACGTCATCTTTTCCTTGGATAAAACGATAATTTCGAGAGATAAATTCGTGACTGTTCTTAGGTCGCCCGAAGATTCCGCTGCTTCGGACGACATCACATTACGGACAAATATATTTTATAATATTATAATAATCTCGATGGCAAATAGTAATCAAGAAAATAAAATTGAAGATCTAAAAATAGCTCATCTTAATCCTTTCACTACTATAAAATGCAGTTGAAACTATGTCTTATTTTGATAGTATAAATATTCTAGTAAATTATCGAAAGTTGTGAATCTATAAATCTATACTGCTGGATGAAACTGAACCGCAATTTACGAAAATAATTAGAACTAGTCGATGAAGCGCGTCGTACTATTCAAAATCAGAATTTTAATAACATATCTCAATTAACTAAATGTTTGAAACAAATTTATGAATCAATTAAAAATGTTTATCAACTTCAAAGAGAACTAGATTGTCTTTACCAAAAATGATGAAGATGTTATAAAGTATGCTAACAGAGTAAAACCGCTAGAAAAACAAATATATTAGAAGCTTACAAAAATTCAAGAAACACTCTTTCAGATCAAAATATAAAAACATCTTTAGAAAAAGATATATGCGAATGTTTCATTAGGGGTCTGAAATCCAAAATTGAGCAAAAAACAACTAGAAACTTAAACGTGCAAAAAACTGTATGACGCGCTAAGGATAGAAATACAACTCCGAGTGGTAACAGATTTGCGACAAGGAGCCGGCCTTCACCTAAGCCAGACAAAACAACGAGAATAAGACGCACGTGAAACATGTCAGTTACGCCGAAAGGAAGGTCACTCGGTCTTTAATTGCAGAAAATTAAACCTGATTCCTCAACAATCGGTTGGAAACCAGCAATTTGGGAAATGAAATTCTAATATATCAAATTTGTAAGAAACGCTGATAAACGGCTTCGCGATTCTCAATCACGTCAATCGATAAATGTAATACGCGAAAATATCATCGTTTGCAATTATGTTCTAAAACCAGTCACAATGCGAAAACTTGTCGAACAAATAACAATGTAAAATCTCAATTCAATAAACAAATCGTTGTCAATGATAGACCGTTGTTGTGATAAACCGCAAATCACACCGCAAATAATTGTTGGAAAAAACAAAACAAACAATGAGTCACGGATAAAATTGTATATCAATACGAATAAAATTGTATGTCAAATTTGCAATAATTTGGATCATATTGTCAAAGATTGTCGCTAAAATTTAATCAACCGAGTCAAAAAACTCTTTAAATTAATCGTTATTGTAAAGAACAAGGACATCTTTTTGAAGATTGTCAATTAAGAATCACAAGTAGCAATCATAGAAAATTAAATAATCCGGAAAACTCCAACGGCCCCTTGAAGACGGGTGCAAAACGGAGCCGAAAAGGCCTCACATCTAACCAAGCTTCAAGAAATCAAGTAAAGAGAAATACCAGAGAGATACGCCCGGTAATCGTAAACCTCGATAAACATAACCGCGTGCCTACCGTTCAAGTAAATATTCGCGATATAAATCCTGACATAACTTTAATGTTAGATACCGATTTCGGATCGAATATAATTAAAGAAAATTCAATTATCAGAAAATGAAACGATTAATTACAAAAATATTTCAAAATTAAATGGCACAAATAATTGTCCCGTGTATACCCTCGCAGAAATTATTTTAACTCTTTTCGATAAACTGGTAAATTTTCACATAATATCGGAAGATTTTCCAATTTTGCAATCCGATATATTAGGTGATGATTTCTTTAAACAAATAGTTAAAATTTGATGCACAAAGATATATAAACGTATCTGGAATTAACGTGCCATTTCTCTCACCGGAAACTATAGTGGCACCATTAAGATTAAAATCATTATTTTTTTGTAAGAGTGGACAACTCCGACATTAAAGTGGGATATACCAGGTGTATGCATAAGTTTTTTCCGGTTTTTTAATAAAAAAAGACACGTAATTTTCAAGGGAAATTAATTTTTTTTTAATTCAAAATATTGGCCATCGGCTTTTACACATTTCGCCCATCTTTCAGGTAATTTATGAATACCATGCCAGTAAAACTGCTTGTCTTTTGCGGCAAACCATTCGTCGAGCCATTTTCCAACTTCCTCGAAATTGCTGAAGTGCTGCTCTGCGAGCGCGTACCCCATTGATGCGAAGAGGTGATAGTCAGATAGCGCCAGATCTGGGGAGTACGGCGGGTGCGGAAGGATGTCCCATCCAAGCGATTTCAAGGTGTCTTTCACTGGTTTTACTGTGTGAGACGGCGCATTGTCGTGTAACAAAATCACTTTGCCATGTCTTCTGGCCCATTCCGATCGTCTTTCGATTAATGCGTGGTTTAAATTAATCATTTGTTGGCGATGGCGTTGTGTATTAACGGTTTCGCCGGGTTTCAAGAGTTCATAATACACAATACCCTTCTGGTCCCACCAGACACAGAACATGATCTTCTTGCCGAAGCGATTTGGTCTTGGTGTTGATGGACCGGCTTCGCCAGGTGAAAGCCACGATTTTTTCCGCTTCGGGTTTTCAAAATAAATCCATTTTTCGTCACCCGTCACAATTCGATACAAAAATGATTTCCTTTCGTGGCGTTGAAGCAGCATTTCACAAGTGACTTTGCGATTTTCCATTTGACGTTCATTCAAATCGTGTGGGACCCATTTACCGAGTTTATTGATCTTTCCCATTGCTCGTAAACGTCTGCTGATTGTTTCTTGTGATACATGTAATGCTTCTGCTAATTGCCGTTGAGTTTGAGTTGGGTCATCATCCAATAACTCCTGCAATTGCTCGTCTTCGCATTTTTGTGGTCTACCAGAGCGCTCACTGTCTTTCACATTGAAATCACCACTTTTAAATTGTCAAAACCATGTCTCACATGTTCTAATCGATGGAGCATGTTCACCATGTTATGTTTCTATCAGCAAACGATGATTTTCAACAGCCTTTTTCTTTTGATTAAATAAAAAAAGCAATGCGTGCCGCAAATGTTCTTTTTCAGGCACAAAACTCGACATGATCACTGAACGATAAAACAAAGACGCTAGTTTTTGGCGGACTCAACTTGTGTGTGTTTGTAGTTTTAAATGTCAGACGAACAAAATGATGTATGTGTCGAATTAATACGCTGCGTACTTTTCGCTGGCGACATCTCTTAGTTAAACCGGAAAAAACTTGCATACACCTGGTATACCGAAATTAAAATTAACCCACGGAATTTATCTAGGAGAGTTGTAGAAAACGTCTCAGGAAAAGCGTACTTGAACATCATAAACATTCTGGACGAGGAAGTGGAAATTCCGTAAATCTTAAACCGCTGAATGAAATGTTTGAAACCTATAAAACCTATGAATAGAAATACTAAATAATCAGAAAGAATCAACTGAATCACAAGCAAATTTGTATCCTGAAAATTTTGAAATTAATAATACTAATATTCTTGATGAAGAATTACAAGATAATAATAAATATGAAATGTGAACGAAGAAGAGAATCAAATTATGAATATAGGATGATGAAATATTTACTGAAAATGAAAACGAAAAAATAAATATAATGGAAGAAATTATACATAAAAATCTTGAAAAACTTGAAAGCTTAATCAACAAATCTGAAATTAACAAGAAACCAAAAATTAAAAATAAAAGCAAAGCTAAAATGAGAGGAAATTAAATATAAAAATTTAAATAATTTTAATCTAGATACTCGATGAGAGGGAAGTTATCAAATCTCCGCTGAGATCAATCGATCTCAAAATCCTTGGATAGGGAAGTTATCAAACCTCGTCCAAAAATTTAAATAATCTTAAAAATCTTGAAAGCGAAAATACCAAACCGTCTCAAAAAATATTTTTGGAATTGCAGAGAAAAGTTTTCGCATATTCCTCTAGCAATTTTCAGCTCCATCGGTTGCAAGAAGGGAAGCTATCAAACCACTACGTAATTCGACACAATCTTATCCAGAGAAGATTAAAAATAAGAACTCCTCGTCTCAATTAGAAAATACTAAATTCTCGAGAAAAGGGAAAGTCCTCGAAAGAAATAAATAAAGAAACCTCTTGAATTACTATCAAAGAGCTTATAAAAAAAACAAATGTAATTAATTTGAATAAAATAAAATTACAAAATAATATCGAAGAAAATGTAGATATATACGACATATTTGTCTAATTTTTGTTCATTATTTGATAATTTTCCTAAAAAAATAAAATATGTTTAAACAAACAATGTAATAAATCAAGGTAAATTTTAAAGAATAGGATAAAAAATGGCAATACTTATTCTCGGTGGGCATGATCTTAAGCAGTTAATAATTTTTTTTTAAATTTATTCATATAAATTCAAGAATCGTTGCTTAAATTGCGAATTACATGAGTTATTTTTAACAGACTTTTTAACAGACTTACAATGTAATTACTCAAAATCGTAGCTAAATTCGCTTTAATAAATCGACAATTAAATTTGAAATTGATCATCTCCTTTCTCCTCATAAAGATAACGGCATGCAATTTGCAATTAATTGTTCTTGAATTTATATACGAGTGGTTCGAAAAATTCTCAACCTGACATAGAAAGAACGCAAATTTGACCAAATGGCTATAATAGTTTTCAAGTATGATCCTTTAGATGGCGTGCTGCAAAACAGATTTGTGAAATTTTATTATTTTATTTGTTTTTACATGTTGATCGAGGAAAGAAGTACGTTTTCCCATTTTATAAAAAATGGAAAGTTGAAATTCGAGATTATAAATTACTTCGTTTTAAAGAGTTTAACTTCGATTAAAATTCAAAAGGAATTAGATTCCACATTAAAGGAGTCCTGTCCTTTGTTTTCGATCGTTAAAAAGTGAGAAGTTGAATTCAAGTGGCCGTCCATTGCAGATGATGAACGCTTGGAACGCCCAAAACGGCCACTACCAACGAAAACGTATCAAAAATTTATAATGCCATTTTGAATGACCGCCGATAAAAATACGCGAGCTTGCTGACATGACTAGCATCTCTATAGATCATACTGACAATATTTCGCAAGAAGTTTTGGAAATGAAAAAGCTCTCCGCTCGATGGGCGCCACAATTGTTGACAGTGGACCAGAAGCGTGTTCGCATGAACGTTTAAGAACGTTAAGAATGTTTGGATTTGTTTAAATATGACTCTACGGAGTTTTTTCGGCGTTTTATAATAGTAGATGAAACATGGATTCATCATGATTGTTTGGCTATGAATTCGTTATTTAAGGAATCATCATCATGGATTGATGATGATTCCTTAAATAATGAATTCATAGCCGAACAACTTATTTTGCGGAGTTAGATAAATCTTATTACTGAGGGGATTAAAAAGTTAGAAAGTCGATGGACGAAGTGTATCGCACTGCAAGATAACTAGGTTGAAAAATAAAGAAAAAATTTCTGGAAAATCTTGCGTTTTCCTTGTTAGAAAACTTTTCCCTCATATATAACTATCCTCGTATATAAATTTAAAAAAAATTATTAAGCACTTAAGATCATAGTCATTAAAAGTAATGCTAAATATTAATCCTGTTATTGATAATACATTTAATTATTCTTATATATTTCATTATTAGAATTATTAGAAATCAATAGTTATAATTTTTTATATAAAAATTAAAATTTTCGTAAAAATGAAGATTAGGAGACCATCCTCCAATGGCCTTGACCTTGACATATGTTGTCAAGGTCATGATTCTGAGTAACTTTCAAAAAGTTTTATTCGTCGGACGTCCTTCCTTAAAAAATTATAATCATAAAAAATTAATTAATATTAAGAAGGGCAATAAGATATAGTCAAGCATAAAATAAAAATAAAACTGCAAGTTGGGCGGCCTCACGGATTTCAATGACATTGACATATATTGTCAATGTCATCATTCTGAGTAACAATCAAAAGATTCTAGCTTGATGTATACATTTAAGTTCAATTTTGCATAGAAAGTTGTAAATCCATGTGGAACCCTGTTTTGTATTAAAAAGTGTATGCGGAATCACCCCTCCCCCATGGAGGGGCGGAACATACTGATTCCACACATACATTTTTTAACACAAAACAGAGTTCCACATGGATTTACAACTTTCTGTACGAAGTTCAATTCAAATCTGTTGATACACTGATAAAAATTAAATTTTGATTAAATTTCAAACCATATAAAAAAAATATATAAGTTTGAATACCAAACTACCAGTACTACCGATCTGTGAAAAATGTCGATAAAAATAAACAACAGTTACGATTCAATGTTGAAGGACATGTTTGTTATTGTACGCTTACAGATACCCTGTTTACAGATATCAAAGATTTTCACAGATCAGTAGTATTACGATCACCATCAGTATCTGATATCGTATCTGATATCATCATCATATCGACAATATATATTAGCCAGTCAGGCACTTAAAGAACTTTAATACGATAAGATAATTACATATTGTAACATGCATTTGCATGAATTTATTAATATGACGTACAATTTTGATTGTTTGTGAAATTTTCTATGTGAGAAGAAAGTTGTACGGAGTGAAGTGACATGCCGAAATGTACTAATATTAACGAATGTTGCTGAAAATCATATTTTTCATTGTACAAATAAATATTATAAGGTTATTAAAAATCGAAAATGACAGAAAGTAGTATGTAATTTCAAAATCAGCGCATTCCATGGAACATGGTTTGAGCGGGCATATTTAAATCTTCCTACAATTTGTCAATTTATCGGTTATTTTTTAATAATACAGCCACCACGACATAAATTTCTAAAAAACGAATTGGAACTTAACGATCATAATGTTGTCGATTGGACAAATTTTTGTCAAAAAGTAAATAAAATACTGCTTATTATTTATTTATGTTTGCTATTAGGTAATATATTAAATTATTGTTAGTTACTTCAACAATGGCTTGAGAAAGAACAAAAATAAATTGGTGGAATAGAGTAAAATAGATAGGTAAAATAGAACTGGATGAAGCTAAGATAGGCAAAAAAAAATACAATACCGATCGTATAATTAGAGGATAGTGTGTTTTTGGCGGAATTGAACGCAATACAGAATGTATTTATTTTGCCTGTATCAAATCGATCCGTCGAAACTCTTTTACCAATTATCAAAAAATATGTCGCAGCTGGTTCTATTATCCATATCGATAAATGGCAAGCATACGATGTTTTATGTAATGAAAATTACACGCATATGACAGTCAATTATACAACTAATTTTGTTGATCCTGAAAGTGGTACTCATACACAAAATATAGAGAGATTGTGGCGAGAGATGCGATCACACATTCCTCGCTATGGCACACGAGATTACCATTTTTCACATTATCTCGCAGAATTTTTATTTAAAAAAGTACATAATTGTAGAATCGAGCGGAAAAGATCTAAGTAAGTCGGAAGCGATTAATGAAAGCGATGAGACAGAACATATTTTCGAAAAGTTGTGTGTGTGTGTGTGTGTGTGTGTGTGTGTGTGTGTGTGTGTGTGTGTTTCCCCTATAAAAGAACGGGCCCTAGTGAAGCAGAATAGTCTGATTTTGGCAGTCGCTGAATGCAAGCTGAGTGAATCTTATGCAAGATATATTGTATCGTTTTCTCGTCCACTGTTATCCAATAAATATTATTTACAAATCCATATATTCTTGGGGACTTGTCCGGGATCAGGTTAACAGTGCCGAGAAGAACGAGAGATTATCGTGAGATCATCGAGTGTGAGAGTATCGTGAGTAACGAGTTCGCGAGTAAGGACATGAGTGTGAAATACGGGTGATCTAACGGTAGTAGAACTGAAAGATCATCTGAGAGCACTAAGACTATCATATACGGAAAATAAGAACGAATTAATAATTTGTTTGAACGAGGCAGATCCTTCAGGCGTATGGCTCGAAAAATTATCAGAAGAAGAAACCAGAAATATTGAAGTTGTTTCTATGATAGAAGCAGAAGATAGTGCGAGAGAACTTGGGATACATCTTCGTGACAAACACAGAATGGAAGCCGAACTGGATCTTCTTAGATGAGAACTTGAATTAAAAGCTAGTTTACAATCAATTGCTCGTATGCAAATACGCAACGAAGAACCCAGTGTTATGCAGCCAAAAGCCAATCTCACGGCTATAGCTGCTCGCTATTTTTGACGGCACGACAGGCAATTTCGAGATGTGAAAAAGACAGCTAAGATTACTGAAACGATCGTATCGATTAAATGACAAGCATGCGAAAATATTAGTCGGCATGCGACTGAAAGGAAAAGCGTTAAGTTGGCTCTAAGCCCGAGTTCGTCGAGATATTGCTAGAATCCTTATTGCTTGAATTAAGGAGTATGTTCCATCATCGGCCCAACAAAATGATGCTACGTCGTGAGTTCGAAGAGCGTGAATGGAAGAAGGGAGAGACATTCTGTGAGTACGTGCATGAAAAAATAATCCTTGGGAATCATGTTCCGATCGAAGAAGAGGAGATTACCGAATACATCATCGACGGTATCCCCGATCCAATACTGAGAGACCAAGCACGTATTAGTGGCCTTAGAACAAAAAGATCATTATTAGAGGCATTCGAGAAGGGAGCGGAAACATTCTGGAATAAAAAGCAGCGAGCCAAAGGAAAGGATACAGCAGCAGAAGGCGGACAAGAGCGGAAGATACGGACAGCACAAGACGTCACATAACGGAAAGAAAAACTGCTTTAACTGCGGATCATGGTAAAGATTGTCCGGCCAAAAAAAATAACTCAAGTGTTTTTAATGTGGAAAGCGTGGACACATCGCAACAAAATGTTCCAAAAAACAAGAGGTGAAAGATAGCTGCATCGCGACACATGTAAGTCAAGCGAAATGTACCAAAGAAGTAACGATTAATGATTGTAAAGTCGTTGCATTAATTGATACAGGCAGTGATCTATGTTTGATGCGTGCGGATCGATATATTAAATTAGGATCCCCTCTATTAGAATGTAAAGAAATTCGTTTTCGCGGTGTGGATTTGAACGAGAATGACTTTCGCAGAATTTCGTGCGAATTTAACAGTAGACAGACATTCATATTCCATACTTATTCGAGTTGTGTCAGATAATTTAATTAATCATGAATTCCTTATTGGTACTGATTTTTTAAATACGGTTAAGCTATGTATAAAAAATAGAGATATATCAATTAGTTTTTCAAATAAATTTAGAACACGAAGATACTAATAAGATAGACGTAACCCATGTTCTGAATGACGTACATCAATTAGCAGTTAGGAATATAGTTGATAATTATTGCCCTCAAAAGATCAAAGAAGTAGGCGTTAAAATGACAATAATTTTAAAAAACGAAGAGCCAATATATCAAAGAGCCCGGAGACTGTCGCCCAAAGAACGAAAAAAAAGTGAATGAGCACGTAAATAAATGGATTCGAGACGGTATTGCGCCTTCCCTTTCCGATTATACGTCCGGTAATGTTGGTACAGAAAAAAAATGGAAATACTAGATTATGCGTCGATTATAGACAGTTAAATAAAAAAATTGTGCGTGACAGATATCCGCTTCCACTCATCGAAGATCAACTGGATCTTTTACAAAACGCGAGATTTTTTAGTACGTTAGACCTGAAGAATGGATTTTTTCATGTTCCTATTGATGACAATAATCGAAAATATACAGCTTTTATATTTCCTGATGGCCACTATGAATTTTTAAAAATTTCACCTTTTGGTTTATGTATTATAATTCGCCGTCAATTTTTCAAAGATTTATAAATGTAGTTTTCCGAGATGTAATACGTGATAAAATAATATTGACTTATTTAGATGATTTGATATCATCCATAGATAAAGAGACCGAAGTAAAGAATCTCGATAGTATTAAATATACGAAATATATTGAAAATATATTTCGAGCCCTAGTGAAGCGCAGAGCAGTCTGATTTTGGCAGTCGCTGAGTGCAAGGTGAGTGAATCTCATGCAAGACATATTGTATTGTTTTCTCGTTCACTGTTATCCAATAAATATTATTTACAAATCCACATAATTATAATGACCACATCGATGCTTTTTTTAACATTATAAATTCTATGTACCATTTAAATAATTAATATATTAATTACCATTTATTTCATATGCTTGACTATATTTTATTGCCCTTCTAATATTAATTAATAATAATAATATTAACTTTTTATAATTATAACTTTTTAACAAGGGATATCCGACGGATAAAACTTTTTGAAGATCACTCAGAGTCATGATCTTGACAACATATGTCAAGGTTAAGGCCATTGGAGGGTGGTCCCCTAATCATTCATTTTTATCAAAATTTCTTTAAAAAATACATGGAAAAGTTTTGAACACAATTATTGTTATTTATTGTTAATTATTGTTATTATTATTGTTAATTATTGTTCTAGCTATCTGTAAAGAATTTCTACAATATAAAATTTTTAAATAGTAGCATATAAACATCATTGACATGATTAATCAAAAAACACGGGTGGTATCTCGATATCAAGATCATGCGCAACGAAGTTCGCGTAGAACGGCGGCAAAACGTCTGTGGCTCTCTTTACATGAGATCCGGGATGAACTTGGTCTACATTTTCATATCTCAGCAATGACTGCATCAATTAAATTCTAATTACGCTTAATCGATGGCTGAATATTAATTTATATAAGAAAAGTGTTTTTATTTTTTTTTTTGAGTTCTACAAACTGAGATATCGCGACGCAAAGTTCAAATAGATAAGTTTTAAGAAATGTCCTGGTCATCGTCGACCGTGACTTTCTTTTCTCTGTCGCAAGAGGCACTAGTGAACGCCTCTGTATGAAAGCTCTTGTAGCGTTCATTTTTTTGATATGTCTTCGACAGATGTCTTTAGTGTGAAGTTGTATATATTAATAAAAAAGAAGATATAACGTGTGTCCCTCTATGGATCACCCATATGAGCGGACAACTTGGCGGTGAATGCGCCAGGCGCAGAGGCGTCAAGCTCGCCTTATCATATCGTGTCTCACGCGGCCCTGACGGGCACCCCGCCGATCTTGGCACATATGTACGCGGCTATCTACTGCCGCGTGATGCAGCTCAAAGATCGACGAGGAGTTCGTCCCAGGGCCGTAAACCAAATTAGGAGGGAAGAGCAGTGGCGAATAATCGCCAAGTCGAAAGACTACTTGGCGGACTCCGCCACCGCCGGCGCCCGGACGATTTACTGTCCGGTCCTGCCTAGCGGAATGGCTAGGCAGAGGCCATAGGGGATTGACCTATCGGAGTTTGACCCAGGTACTCTCCGGACATGGTTGCTTCGGAGAGTACCTGAGAATCGGGAAGGAGCGCACGACTCGATGCTGGCACTGTGCGACCTGTTGGAACTCCGCGCAACATACATTGGAGGAGTGTTCCGCTTGGAACCGAGAATGCGGAGTCCTGATCGCAGTATCAGGAGAACACCTCTCGCTGCCGGCCCTCGTCAACAAAATGATCGGCAGCGAGGAGGTCTAGAGGGCAGTCTCTTTCTTTTGTGAACAAGTTATGTCGCAAAAGGAAGAAGCCGAGCGGCTGTCCCACACTCCCCCTGGCAGTCACACGATCAAGGGAGTGCATAAATGCATTTTTCTACTTAAAAAAGTATATATAAAATATAAAAATGTTTCAAATATTCTAAATAATATTCAAAACATTTTTATACTTAAATAATAAATATTATTAGTTACTAGAAAAACGAGTGTTATCCTAAAATTACCTTTTAAAAAAAGTAAAAAATAACGCCAAGTTCACGCGCTCCTTTTTTTATTTATGTAAAAGAAAGAATTTTATACAAACATTTCCATCTACAAAAGTCTTTTTAGTAATAAATTTTATATTATTTATAGTACAAAAGATGTGATATCAAGAACTGGCGTCAATTTCTAATTTAATAAAATAAAAGGAATTTTACAGCAAAATACATTTTGTAGTTCATTTTGTAGTTCATTTTTATTTGAAAAGTCGTTTCATTATTTCTACAAAAAACATATCAAAAAATGGTGCAAATATTTAATCCTATAAAGTAAAAAAGAAACTTTGCAAAGGTGAAAAAAGATGTTATCAATCCAAAATTAATGTTAATTTGTAGTTGCCAATAAAATTTTATTGAATTATTTTATTTGTGTTTATATAAGAATAAAATATAAAAGAAAATTTGATGCGTAAAAGAGAAAAAACGACGTGCAAAAACTTGACACGCCCGGGTCGTATTAAAACTACTTTTAATAATAACATTGAACTATGTGACAGACAAATAGAAAATAATTTAAATTAAAATTTAGTATATTTTAAGATTTTATATTTATATTCTTAAAGCTTATTTCTTTTTCAGTATTAATTAAATAAAACTAATGAAGTATATAATTAACTATTAATTAATGAAACATTTTTTTACATAAATAATGCGAGAAACTTAAGAGTTTATTTTATTAGAATATTATCCAATTTGAACGCACATGTCTTAATATTTATTAATAATTATTAATAAAGTAATTTTCGGTGTTAAATATAATGTAAAAATTAAGGCAAATAAGAATCAGCGCTGTTCACAGTGGGCTACTTTTAAAGCAGCTTACGCTACAAAAAATGAGCGAGAAAAAGGATGTGAGAAATCACATAGACAAATTTTTTGATACAGTAGATAAATTATTGACTATGAATGTTGAAGTGAATGAGAATTTGCTCTCCATAATGTTATTGTATAGTTTGCCATCCTTGTTTGAAAATTTCAGATGCGCAATAGAATCAAGGGATGAATTACCAAAGCCCGAAAATTTGAAGGTCAAGATTTTAGAAGAATCTCAAGCTAGACTACAGAAGATTAAAAAAGGCGAATCAAGCACTATCGTGGTTGTCTCAACATACAAAAAATATTCAGAAAATAAATCAAAGAAGTATAAAAAGGGACAAAAGGATAATTGAAAAAAATCGAGTAAGATAAATAATAAATCTTTTAGTTTAAAATGCTACAGGTGTCAAAAAGAGGGGAACACTGCAGCAAAGTGTAGGAACAAATGCTCGTTTACAAAGAATGAAAATGCAAATAAAGCGACTGATGAGAATGTTTATTTTGCTTTCGTTGGAGATGCTAATAAATATGATACGATATGATCGATGAAAGATGGATCTTGGATAGTAAGGCATTTATATAATAATCAGGGTAATTTCGCAATGATGTCTAATGAGGTATATGAAAAACTAAATCTAGCAAGTAATTTATCAACAAGCGTGCAAGGAAAAGGTAAAATTACAAATAAGTACTAATGAAGAAGCTAAAAATATTAAATTAGAAAATACTTTGTATGTGCCTAATCTAAGATCAAATCTAATGTCAGTAGCAAAAATAGATAACAAAGATAGTAAACAAAGATAATATAGTAATCTGTAAAAAAAATACAGCTATTATAAAAGACAGTAATAATAAAGTAAAGATGATAGCTGATAGGATTGGCAATTTGTTTTAGTTGAGAAAAACTGAAAATAAAATTGTACAACATATACAAGAAATAAAAAATGAGCCATCATGACTCATTTGAATGAAGAAAGTTTGAGAAAAGTTGTAAAGCAGACGACTAACATAAAATTCAACAAAAACGAAAGTATCGCAAATTGTAAAGTGTATGCTTTAGATAAACAAAACAGCAGCATCTTTTAATCACTCAAGTGAAAGATGCAAAAATCTATTGGATAGAATACACTTTGATGTATGTGATCCTCATTGTATCAAGTTTGAGTAGAGTACTTTGTCATTCATTGATAATTTTTCAAGATGGTTTGTTGATATTGAATATTGAAAAGCAAAAATGAGGTATTTGGAAAATTTAAAGAGTACAAAATCATAATAGAAAACTGAACAAAAAGAAAAATTAAGCAGTTGCAAAGTGATAATGGAATTGAGAATTGCAACAATGAGTTTGATAATTATCTAAAAAATAATGAAATAACAAAAAGACTCTCAGCTCCCCATACTCCTCAACAAAATGGATTGGCTGAATGGAAGAATCGTACACTAATGGAAGCTGATGAGATGTATGCTGATTGAATCAGGTATGCAGCTGTCGTTCTGAGGAGAGATATTAATGGCAGCTAACTACATCCAGAACAGATGCCCAAACAGTGCACTGGATAGTGAAATCCCGTATAAATTATTTTGTTGCAAGATGCAAAACCTTAAATATATAAAAACATTTGGGTCAAGTGTCTAGTCTAGATAAAAAATAAAAAGCTAAATTATTGGGTTGTCGGAAAAGTCATGACGCATTTTTGTAACAGATGGCGCTAGTTCATTTTTGGAAGTACTAAAGTCATTGGCATCTGTTATTGCTATGTCATTTGACAGCTGACAATTTTAGCTTTATTCTAAAAAAAAAAAAAATTGAGCGATTTGATTGAGTTTTTGAGATTTTATAACAAGCTGAAAATGGAAGACTGTGCATTTTTGCTATATATTACTGTTTTACTTCTGTAAAGAGAAGAACGCGCGTCAAGCTTGTGAAAAGTTGCGTAAATTTACGGTGACAATGCTCTACAAGAACGTCAATGCCAACGATGGTTACGAAATTCCGTGCTGGTGATTTTGATCTCAACGACGCTCCTCGGTGAGGGAGGTCCATCGAGGTTGATGACGACAAAATAAAGGCGAGTCAAACCCACGTTACAAGACACGAGAGATTGCAGAAACATTGAACATCCATCATTCAAGCGTTTACAATCACCTGAAAAAACTGGGATACGTAAGCAAACTCGATATTTGAGTTCCTCATAAACTCAAAGAAGTTTATTTGACGGCGCGTATAAACATCTGCGATATGTTCATTAAACGTGAGAAAAATGATCCTTTTTTGAAGCGACTGGTAACTGGTGATGAGAAGTGGATTATTTACAACAATGTAGTGCGCAAACGGTCTTGGTCCGGACGTGATGATTCGCTTCAAACGATATCAAAAACAAATATTCAGAGGAAGGTTATGAGTAGTAAGTGGGGCACTATGGCGCGTCAAAACAAACCCCCACCACCTTCCCACTGGCGCCAGGGGCGTGGCCAAAAACTGGCAGCCACGTGGAAATGGAGCGTTCTGATTGGTCGGTGGGGATGGAAGGTGATAATTAGGTAATTAGTGGGAGCGTTCTGATTGGCTGGCTCCATAGCTGCCAGACGCGTGATTGGCTCTACCCATAGTGCCCCATGTGTGCGATTGGTTGTCGAAATGCTAGACGAGATAGGGGAAGGGTGAGAAAGCGTCTGGGCCCGATCGGAGTCCGAAAACAAAATGGCGACTGCGAAAAGAAATATGACGGGTCTGTAAAAGGAATATACTTGTCGAGAATGGAATGCGATTTTTTGTTCACGTGGGATGGAGCGAAGAGAAGAAAACCGATTTTTTTGTGGAATTTACTGGTTGTATACGGGATATGAAGAATCACGTTTTTCTTAGGGCGAAAGGTTTCTCGGCGTCTCATAGTCGCTGAATTTAGATAAATTTCTCGACTCGTTTGACATTTTTTGTATGGGGGAAATATAGGTTACGAGTGGATATAGGTTTCGAAGACATGAGATTTTCGGTGCGTAATAACCATTATTTACCAGGTCGTACGGTATTTGGCTGGAGGAAAACGGGAACAGACAGGTTCGCACTAAAGGTTTCTGATGACGACGACGACGACGAACTTAGAGTTATACGAGGATTTTATCCTATCCACAAACACGCGGGCTGAAAAAATTTTCTTTCGACGTGACGATAACTATGTAGGCATACTGAAGGGAGAGAGAGAGAGAGAAACGTGTGGGTCAGGAAAGCATAGAGGTACTAGAAGGCAATAGAAAAACACGCTCGCGCAGGCCTGCGTAAATGACTTTCAAAAAGGAAGAGTTGTGAAAAATTTAGGATAAAGGGAGAGATAAAGAAACGACGTAAATTTGAATTTATGTTACCAAGTATAAGTCGAATTTATTTTTCGCATATATGAATATGTTTTGTTACAGAGTTATTCTTCTTGTTACAAAATTAAATATAGGAATATTATATAAAAATTATAACTCACGATTCAATAAAATTATAGTAGTAATTTCTTTAAATTTTAATGTAATTAATTCTAAAAATACAATATCAAAATATGCATCCAAAAATGGTAAATTATTTATTTGCGTTCTCACAGCAAGTTCGATATCCTTTTGGTTGCCTCGGACGGTGAGTTTGATGATATCGGCGTCGATGTAATTGTTAGGTAGACATAGTTCTATCTCCTTGATCAAATAACGTGCGCACTCGTTAACAGTATCGACGACGGATGCTAGATGGTTTATACGAGCATCGACACATTTGGCGATATTCTCCATCCCTTGAAAAGTAGCTTGTTGCATTACAACTGCAACGGAATAAGTTTTCCTTTTTTTCGCCGGAGGTTGTTCCGCCGTTTTCGCGTCTGCTTGCGTATTTCCGGTATTGTTTTCTTTAGGAAAATTTTCATTTTCCTTATACGTCACCAATACAGCTTTCGCACCGTAGGCAGAGGTGAAGTTGATGAATATGTTTGCAAATGTGATGGGATTTACTTTGCTTTTGCTGCTTCCGTTAAAGTATGCGCTCATGTACCGAATACTGTCTTGAAATTGTTGCCACGTGTCCGGATCAAAGCTGATTCCTTCTGCAGAATTACCACTCAATTTAACGACAGGCTCGAAGATCTTTTCTTTAGATAATTGTAATCCCACGTGTAATTTCTTCGTATGAGAGGTATTGAGTGGGTACGTCGTAGAAAGCAGCAAATTTTGTTCCACATTTTGCACACAGTTCTTAAATATCTTGCGAATGTTTTCTAGTTTAGTGGGATTCGCAGCTTCTTGTTGTCCGGCCATATTACTCGATGAGAGAATTTGAACAAAATGTTCACTTTTAACAAACGAAAACTCGGAGGGATATTTTCGAAGTAGACGCTTCGAATGTCGCTACTCGAGTGAAGCAGTGTAGCGGTATATTACCTTACCTATATCGCATCATCCCCTCCTTTGAAATAAATAAAAAAGTACGATTTATAAATAATATACAGTTAAACCGATTCTAGAAGATTCTAGAAGAAACGCGTATTTTCGCTTTGTCTCTGCTTTTTTCAAGGAAAAACTTTCCTCGAATAACAGAATTATTACAGATTCGATCATGCTCGAACACGCGAGAATCTTCGATGTTAGATGAGAAAAATTTTAAATAAATAAATTATTGAACATTCGAATAATCTATAATTTTACGTTGCTCTTTTTTCAAGGAAAGAATTTTCTCGAATAAAGCGAATATTACAGGTTCGATCACGTTCGAACGTGTCAGGGTATTAGATGAGAAAATTTAAAAATCATCGTAAAATCATCGTAAAATTATCGCATAAAATGCAGAAACTATTTCAAGAAGAAGAAAAAAGTATCGAAATATACAATAGAAGCACGAGTAAGAAATATTTTATAAATGTTTAAAATTTGTTAATGTTTAATTTGTTAAATGTTTGAAGAAGCGAGAACTTTCCTTCCGAAAAATTTAAATAACTATTTATTTGGACGTGCTATATATCTGGCGCCATTTATACGCCGTTAGTAAACAAAAAAAAAGTGAAATCGAAAAAGGGTCAAGCTACAGGTAATATAAATTTTTCAAGAAAAAATAATTTATTACTTGGGCCGAAATAGCATTTTCACCCTCGCGTTCTCCTCGAAACTACGAGATAATTCTATAATTTTTTATAAACCACTTTTGGAAAAGATTTTCCCTATAAATAGAGCGTCTAGCGCTATTGGAAATCTATTTCCGAGTTGAACTCTTCTCTGATTCTACTACGGTTTTGTCGTGCGGTATTTAAAAGTTCGTGTTCGTGATATTTTGCTTGAAAAATGGCTAGTGTAATTATTAAAAAAATCATAAAGTTAGCATCGAGGTTGGATATCCGCATAAACGCGGATAAATTTTTATTTAAAATATCCAACATTTCGCTCGATGCTAATTATTTACTTTTTACACGTTTTTCGTGCGAATGTTCGGATACGATATTGGGGGTGCTATATCAACTGGGTTACTTCGCTGGCGACGAGCGTTTACTCCGAATTGCCGGAGAAATAATCGAAACGCGACGCGCGGTTGGGCACGAAGAGGAGGATGTGGGTGGTCACATCCAAAATCTCCTCTCTCACCTCCACAATGGTAAGTGACTCTATTATTTTTATAAAAGTAACTCATATATCAAACTAACGATTTAGCTAATTTTTAATAATAAATTATAGTAAGAAATGCACGCCAAAGAAGCACTGCGGTGGTGAATCCGCTCACGCAAATTCGAAGGCGACGAGCGGAGGATGAGATAGAAGCAGGTCCAGCACGTAAGCAATATTATTAAAAACTAGACAGGAGTAATGTTAAAAAATAAAAATTTTCCAAGATTAAAATATTAAATGTTTTTAGGAAGGGCACGTGTTGAACCTACGCCGGAATTAGTGGAGGAGGTGCCTGAAATTATTCAGCTCTCATCTGGTAGGTTTGCATTTTTAAATAAATAATTTTTAAAACAAATAATAAAAAATTAGAAAATCTTAATACAACTTTGTTTTTAGATACGGAAGTAAGTACTCCAGATCAGCGAGTGTTTTCACCCGGTAAGTCAATAGAGAGAAAATATTAATTAAAATACATAATATCTTTATTGATTAAGGTCATAATATTATTATCGAAAATAAAAATTTACGATATTTTTTTCTTAGAATACGACCACATGTACTACCCCGTAGTCCCGGGAGAGGGAATTTGGAGCAATGAAGAAGGGGAAGAAGAAGAAGAAGAAGAAGAAGAAGAAGAAGAGCAGCAAGAAGAAGAAGAGCAGCAAGAAGAGGAGGAGGAAGAGGAGGAGGAGGAGGAGGAGGAGGAGGAGGAGGAGGAGGAGGAGGAGGAGGAGGAGGAGGAGATGGAGGAACGCGAGGGAGAACCCGAAGGGGAAGAGGAAATTGGAGAAACACCGCCTGGTATATAATCTTTTTTCTTACTTTTCACGATTTATGTTCGTATTCAATTTTAAATTATCGAATTTTTTAATAGGAATTCCTCCCAGCCCTATTCTCCATGCGAGAAGAAGACGTTAACGATAAAAGGCGAGTTACCTCGGAAAAATACTCATGTTTACTAAATTAAATACGAACATAATATTGTAAGCAAACTCAAAGTATTTTCTATAAAATATGTTTCTAATTTTTTTGTAACTTTTGCACAGAAGCGAGCAATGAAGAGCCGCAGCGTGGAGGAGGGCTTCCACCTCGGGAAAATTTGGAGGAGGGGGAGGTGGAGGAGGAGCAGGAAACAGCAGGCGAAGAAAGAGAGAGAGGAGGAGGAGGAGGAGGAGGAGGAGGCGGCGGCAGAGGAAGGAGGACAAGTGGAAGAGGAGGAGGAGGAGGAGGAGATGACGGGAGAAGAACAAGTGGAAGAGGAGAGGGAGGACGAAGAGGAAATGGAACAAGAGCGTGTTGGCCACGAGGTCAGAAATTTTAATCATTTGTTATTAATCGGGGAAAATTCGCGCCGCTTTAGAAATTTCGCGTTATTAGGAAGAGAGGCGATATTCCGTGTGCGTCCGCTACCCGAAGGAGCCGATGTCTATAATTGGCTTGAAAACGCGTTCGCGGAAATTCATGCCTACGCGTTACATACCTCCGAACCGCACGATTATGTGGGATTTTCATTCGATTCGGAGGATTTAACGCACGGCCCGGCGGGATTATCGTTTCGACCGGCCCGCGACTTAACTCTCGAGGACATTTGGCGCCTCGTGAGTTCAGTAGCGCAAAGTGCCGGAGGTCTCGATATCGCGCAGGATTTTAACGTACGCGTTTTCAATGTCGCGGTACCCAGAGGTCGCGGACGCGTTTCAAATAAACTCACTCGGGAAGACGTTGCGAAACGTTCGATTTTATCAATCCCCAATTCCGATAATCTATGTTTTCCCCGCTCTCTCGTGACCGCGCAAATTTATCACGAACGCGGTACGTTGCGTGCGGGGGAACTTCACGAGCGATGGAATGTGGTAAGACACCAGAATTCCTCGTTACAACGCGAACTCGCGTTGGATTTGACGAGGAGAGCTAGTGTTGCCATTCCACCGGAGGGTTGCAGGATTCGGGAAATAGAATGTTTCCAACGCTTTCTCGCCGCATCCATATAGCTATTATTGTTTATAATTCTATTACTTTTGGACGCGGCGAGAAACCCTTATTTGACGGAAGCACGGTACTCGCCTCTCTAGAACGCGAACCTTTATATCGGCTAAATATTCTATATAACGAGCAACATCGCCATTATAGTTCGATTTTAAATTTAAAAGCAGCCGCGGGGAGTAGAGGGGGTATTGTATTCCATGCAATATCGGGTATCGCGAGGAAAGGGGTCACCGCTGTTCAAATAAATGTTCGCGTTGTAACAACGTGCCGCCGTGCGATCAACGCGAAATCGTGGAACTCGTTAGGTGTGAGAGTTGCAAACGTTCGTTCTACGGAAACGCATGCTTCGAACATCATCGCGCGACAAAGTCGTATGACGGTAAAACTCCGACGAGCGTTTGTAACACCATTCGTCTCTGCGAAGGATGCGGGCGGGTTGTAAAAGCGTCAAAAAAACACGAATGCGGCGTTTCTTTTTGTAAAATCTGCAGTTTGCAAAAACCCGTAAATCATCTTTGTTACATGCAGCCTCTCCCCCGCGAAGACAGATCCTCCGCTGTTGAGTGCGGCGGGGATTCTTCTGTATTTGCGAGAGAGAGCGAGCAGAATAACTCAGGTGAGCGGAAATGCAAAAAGGGACGAGTGGCATTCGTGTTTTATGATTTTGAGACACGCCAAGACCAATCACTCGAGGGAACCGAAATAAAAATTCACGTCCCGACTCTGTGTGTCGCGCAGCAGATTTGCGATTCGTGCGCGGAAATAGATGATTTGTCGGTGCGATGCGAGTGGTGCGGAGTACGCGAATTTGTTTTTCACCAAGATCCGGTAAAACAATTTGTCGAATTCGCAACACGCCCTACAAAACATTTTTCACGTATTATTTGCATAGCGCATAACGCGAAATCGTTCGACGCGCAGTTTATCCTTCGGCACATTGTAGAAAATTATTCCGGATTAGAACCTCGCGTAATTTTAAACGGCACAAAAATTATGGTCCTAACAGCGAATCGCACGAAATTTATCGACAGTGTTAATTATATGCCAATGCGTTTGTCAGAATTACCGAAGGCCTTCGGGTTACCGGATACTTGTGACAAAGGTGTCTTTCCGCACTTATTTAATACTGTCGATAATCAAACTTATGTCGGTCCACTACCCGATGTTCGCTATTACGCGCCCGAAACCATGCGAACAGAGGAACGCGAACGTTTTCTCGCGTGGCACGCAGAAATGTCGGGAAAGAATGTAATATTCGATTTCCAGCGTGAAATACTCGCGTATTGTCGCACCGATGTTGATATCCTTCGCCGAGCATGCATGGCCTTCCGAAAAATATTCTTGCAGCGGGGAAACGTGTGTCCATTCGAGGAATGTACAACTATCGCTTCGACGTGCATGAGAGTTTTTCGGAAAAACTTTTTGCGCGAAGGAGAAATAGGAATCATTCCTTCGGGTGGATACAGGTTTAAAGATAACCAGTCGCGCAAAGGCACGCAATGGTTAATTTTGAAGGAACGTGAGTTAGGTCATCGGATAATTCACGCGGGGCGAGGACGCGAGTATCGTTTAGCGGAAGGCATGCTCGTCGACGGATATTACGAATGCGAGAATGGTGGTGAGACGCGGCGTCACGTCTTGCAATTTCACGGTTGCTTTTTTCACGGATGCCCGTCTTGCTATCCATTAAATCGCGATAAAACGCTCGAAAATTTTAACGACACGTTTGATGCGCGTTACGAACGAACGGTTGCAACGTCTTGGCGATTACGTCGCCAAGGATATATCCTAACGGAAAAATGGGAGTGCGTTTTCGACGAAGAAATGCGCGAGAATCGAGAGATGCGAGAATTTCTCGAAAATCACCCCATGGTGCAAATCCCACCTCTCGATCCTCGCGATGCATTTTTCGGCGGACGCACCGGCAATATCGCGACTCGATACGAGATTACGGGCACCGAGAAGATACGGTACGTAGACGTATGTTCTCTGTACCCGTATGTACTCAAGACCGGAGTTTTCCCAATTGGTCACCCGGATATCTATGTGGGCGAGGAATGCGCCGATTTAATTGGAATCGCGCCAAATTTTAATTTTACTCCGGTCGAGGGTCTCGTACGTTGCCGAGTACTCCCCCCACGTGATCTCTTCCATCCTGTACTACCGTACCGCGTGCGCGGTAAATTATTATTTGCTCTTTGCCGTACATGTTGCGAATCATTTTCTCGCGACGCGTGCACTCACGACGATCCTGCGGAGCGTGAGTTCGAGGGCACATGGGTGTCCTGCGAATTACGCAAAGCAGTCGAAAAAGGTTATCTCGTGACGCGGGTAGACGAAATTTGGCAGTACAAATCTACGCGTTATAACCCCGAAACGCAACAGGGAGGGCTGTTTACGGAATACATCAACACTTTTTTACAACTAAAACAAGAGGCGAGTGGGTGGCCGAGCGAATGCAACGACGATGTTGCTAAAGAACGCTACCTGAGGGAGTATGAAGCAACCGAAGGTATCGTTCTCGATAAAAGCAACATCGTACGTAATTCCGGCTTACGCTCCGTCGCCAAACTCTGCCTTAATTCGTTTTGGGGGAAATTCGGCCAGCGGAGTAACCTGCCGAATACAGAAATAATAAGATCCCCTCAGCGTTTCGCCGAATTGCTGTCGAGTCCCGAACACGAGATAGTCGGTGTATTGCCCGTTAACGAGGATGCGATATACGTTTCATGGCGGTTAAAGAGCGAAGCGGTGGTACCTTCACCAATAACTAACGTGGTGATAGCGGCATACACGACGGCACAGGCGCGATTAAAATTATACGGATATTTGGAAAAATTAGATCGTCGCGTATTATATTATGATACGGATTCCTGTATATATACGAGCAGCGGTGATCCCGAGGAGTACGAACCGCGTACAGGTAATTTTTTGGGTGACATGACCGACGAACTCGAGAGTTACGGGCGTGGTAGCTTCATCGAGGCGTTTGTCTCTGGCGGCCCGAAATTTTACGCGTACGTGGTACGTACACCGGACGCGCGAAAATACGAAATATGTAAAATAAAGGGGGTTAAATTGAATTTTGAAAACTCGAGGCTGCTTAATTTTAAGAGTATTTATAATTTATTATTAAATAGGGAAAAAGAGGAGGAGGAAGAGATAAATCTGCGCTTTAAAACAATTCGTCGCACCGCGTTTCACGAAGTAATAACGCGAAACGAGGTGAAAACGTGTGCACCTGTTTTATTAAAACGCAGATTTATCGACAATCTTCTTTCTTACCCCTATGGTTTTACGTTATAATATTTTACTTAAATTAAGTTAGGTTAAGGCTCGGATTTTCCCCGTCCTCCCTCAAATGTAAATATGTACAGAATATGTATACGGAATAAATATGATTGTAAAAATTAAGATTATTTTTATTTTAGTTATAGTTTATTTTAGTATTAAATTTAAGAAAAAAATGCGAAATTTGAAAAATGTATATTGCACGGTTTCGATTAGAAATGTAAAATTACCAATGTAAATTTGCGTTTAGTTAAGAAAAAATATAATAAAAATATTTATTTCTCTAATTGTAGGAAAAAGGATAATAAAAATTTTGTAAAATTAAATTTTTAAATCCAATTTTTTCCCCCTTTCCTATAATTTTCCCATAACTTTCTTTTATCGCTAATTTTTTATATAGAAAATATTTTAAATTTATAATAGAGAATCTTTAAAATACTTGGTAAAATATCTTTTAAATTATAATCCCAAATTATAATCGCATAAGTTACGATTTTTAAATTTGTAAAAGAAAAAGTTATAAATTTTTACGTCCGTAATAATAAGTATTTAATTATTTTTTCCGCGAGTAAGTTTCTCCGACTTGAATTAGCTTTCGATGAGCACCGCGTACAAGCTCGTAAGCGACGGTGCTCTCGCGGTGAACGCTCGCGCGAGCGTACGAGCGCGGCTTGTCGCGGACGGGTACGAGCTCGTTACGCAAAGATGCTGGCGCGAGCACACCTCCGCCGCGGTGGGGCCCTTCCGCGAGTAAGCTAATCTCAAAAATTTCTCTGAGAAAAAATCAAGTGTTCCATTCCTTTGTTTATTAATCCAAGTACGACGCGCAAAGCGTTCATTTCGCGAAATGGATGTACGCTGGAAACATCCGTGGACGTCGATCGTGTGCGGACCGACGGGATGTGGAAAAACAATCTTTGTAAAGAGATTTCTTCGTCATTTATCCGCTATGGCAGATGTCTACTTTGAGAGAATTTTGTTTTATTACGCCGAATGGCAGGATGCTTATCAGCAACTTCAATACGAAACTCGAGATTCCGCAATCGAATTTCACGAGGGATTACCGCGTCCGGAAGATTATTCTAACGATCCAACGAGCGCGAAATTGATAATAATTGACGATCTTATGAGGGAATCGTCCTCGAGCGAAGCGATCGTGGATCTGTTTACCAAGGGAAGTCATCATAAGAATCTCAGCGTAATTCTCATCACGCAAAATCTCTTTCATCAGGGCCGTGGACAACGCGATATATCTCTCAACGCGAATTACTTTGTGGTTTTCAAAAATCCACGAGATCGCGCGCAAATCCGGCATCTCGCTCGACAAGTCTATCCCAACGATCCAAAGTTCCTCGAGGAAGCGTATCACGACGCCACGTCTCAACCTCACGGATATTTATTGCTCGATCTGAAACAATCGACTCCCGACGAGTATCGTTTTCGCACGTGCATATTTCCCGATGATACGCTGAACTACGTTTACGTATCGCGCAGATCCTTTTCCGGAAGTTTCGTATAAAAGTATCGTACTCGCATTCTCTCGCGACAGTCGCTCAACTTCCTCGTGATGAAGAAGCGAAGAGAATCCACGGTTAATGCGAGAAAAATCGCAGAACGTTCGATCGGTAAGAAAAATATCTGTCTTCTCAAAGCGCTGTGTTATTTGAACAAAAATCAACGCGCCTCTTTCTTACGCCAGGCGGATGAAAAATTCATTCGTTGTATCCGCGAGTGCGTTTTCAATACTCTCAAGGGTAACGTCCCGCTCGAACGTTCTGAAAAAAATCGTCTCAGCAAATATAAAGCATCTTTGCGTCGCATAGCGAAAAAAGACGGCAATTGGAAAAGTAAGAAAAAGCTATTACTACAGCGAGGCGGATTTTTACCCTATCTCATAGGGCCTATACTTTCGTTCCTATTTTCGAAAATTATCGGAGAATAGTCAGCGAGAGAGAGAGAGAGAGAGAGAGAGAGAGAGAGAGAGATCGAGTAAACCTAATTATGGAAAGGGCAAAAAAGATGGTCTTGATTTCCACGGAAAATCTCGAAAGAATGCAGCATCGTCTCCGACAACAGCAGCAAACGGAAATAGGCATCGGGGAAAATTCCACGAGGCAGAATTCGGAGACGATACATGGAGAAAATTTAAATTCCGTACAAACACCCGGAACGCCTTTGTCGCGGCTCGATTCCGATATGAGCAAAATTCTTAATTCTCCCACTCCGCGCGATGTAAGTGAGAAATGGAAATTGTATAAAGAAGTACTTTGGAGATATCTCCATTTTGATAAAGCGCAAAAGGAAGATTCGACGCGCAACGCCGCCGATGAGAACAATTCAGATGCGCAGGAGGGGGACATGGCGGAACCAGCGCGCGAATCACAACCATTGAGCAAACTTTTGCATCTTGACGGACAAGTAAGTAATATACTACGAGGCGAGTCTCTGCGTAGGCGCGAACGGCAAAGCGTCGAAAAAATATTGGAAAAGGTGCCGAAAAGTTTTCGCGCCAAGGCGCGTTTACTTTTGAAACATTTGATCGATAAAGCAGTACCCGCGAGAATTACTTGGGACGAGGAAGGAATTGTGACTATCGATGGCGACGTTATAAAAGATTCGAATATCACGGAACTGATAAACGACGCGCTGCAAGAGAAAAACCGTGAAAGCAATAGGAAGAGGTCAGTTTGCGTGATTACTACGTACGACAAACACCCCGGCTGTACTCGTAGGAAATAAGGAATTGTTAGCAACCACATTTGTCAAGATATTATCATCACCACAAGCGAGTTCCACGCCGAAAATACAGAGAAAACTTTCCACGTCAACGCCGGCGACGTCGACGGCGACGACGCGGAAAAGAATACGGCGCACGAGGAAGGGACAAAAACGCCGAAAGACCGAAGAAGAAGAGCGAGCGAGGTGCGCATTGTTTCTTTCGCCGCGTTTTCGTAAAGACGATATCCCTATAACCTTCGCAAAAGATTCTCGACAGGCAAGAAAGAGACGCTTACTCGATTGGAGTGAATTGAAATGACCAGGCTTGAAAATTTGTATTACGATCCAGCGCACTATGCGGGGTATTCGGCAACGGATAACTTGACGCGTGCCGCTAAACCGAATTTCTCTCGTAAAGAAGTAGCTCGCTGGCTCGAATCGCAAGACGCGTACACACTGCACCGCCCCTCGAGGCGAAAATTTCCGCGATTACGTTACAACGTGACGAATATCGACGATCTGTGGGAGGCCGATTTGATCGAACTCCGTAATCTCAAAAGTTACAACGACGGATTTTCTTATCTGCTCGTGATTATCGACGTACTTAGCAAATTTGTCTGGGTAGAACCGTTGCGGGATAAAACGAGCAAATGCGTGACAAGCGCCTTCCAAAATATTCTCTCGAGAAGCGAAGGACGAGTGCCCGTGTACTTGCAAACCGACAAGGGTAAAGAATTTATCGCACGCCCGCTTCAAGATTTTCTGAAAGAAAGAGGCATACGTTATCGCGTAGCTCGCAATCCGGACGTCAAAGCCGCCGTCGTTGAACGCTTCAATAGAACGTTGAAGGAGCGAATGTGGCGCTATTTTACGCATAAAAACACGCGGCGTTACATCGATGTGTTGCAAGATATCGTGCGCGCTTACAATCACACCCGTCATTCGTCCATCAGGATGCAACCGGCGAACGTTACGAGAGAAAATGCCCGCATCGCACGTGAAAATATGGAGCGACGTAGAGGGGAGAGAGTGAAGGGGGCGTCGAAAGTAGTAGAACAAAAGGCTAAATTCGATGTTAACGATCTCGTTCGTGTCAGTAGAGCAAAAGCCACTTTCGAGAAAGGATACGAAGCGCGGTGGAGCGAGGAAATATTTCGAGTTTGTCGCGTTCTTCATTGGCGAAGACCCCGCGTGTACGAATTGTGCGACTTATCGGGCGAACACATCGATGGGATTTTTTATGAACAAGAATTAGCACGGGTCAGAAAAAATTTGAGGGAGGAAGAGTTTATCGTCGAGCGCGTGATAAAAAGTAGAGGACGCGGTGCTAATAAACAGCTGCTAGTTAGCTGGCAAGGATATCCCAGTAAATTCGACAGTTGGATTCCCGCTTCGAGTTTAACTTTTCTCCAAGATGGAGGAGGAACAATTTTTTATGGTTCTTCCGAGCGATAGCAGTAAGAAGTATTTCCCGGGAAATACATGCTCTTCTTTCACCACACAATTACCTCACGGCATACATTTATTCGGGGAATGGGAAGTCGCGCTTAGCGAGATTCAATTTCCCGCCAGTCTTTTTCACGTACGTCGAGGAGATAATAAGGTTAGATTTGTCGATTTGAAGAACGAAAAAGATGAGAAAAATGCCGATAAGTTTACGGTGAAAGAATTGCACTTACAGCCAGGGGTTTATGAAAATACAGAGGATCTTATCTACGCGATTAATAAAGAGTGCAGGCGCAGCGATTCACATTTTACTTTCGAACTACGAAAAGGTTCAGGTGGTAATGTCCGTATAAGCATCGATTGTGACGACAACTGTACTCTCGTTCATTATATAAATCTGCCAGCTAATATTTTTCAAATATTGAAGATCAACATCGATGATGCCGGCACAATTTACCGTCACAAGTTACCTAATTCCGACGAATTAACGCCATTTTTGAAACTCGGTTATGCCATCGGTGATGGACGCACTGTATCTTTCTGGACTGCAGAACCCTGTAGTCTATGGCACGGTATCCCTGATAAAATGTACGTTTATTGCGACATTTGCGAGCCTTACATAACCGGCGATACGCGGAGTCCGCTTCTTCGGATCGTTCCAACCGAAATACCCGGATATAATTACACGTACGGAAGGAATTTAGTAAAATATTTCTCCACTCTGCAATATACTCCTTTGCGTCAAACGAAATTCCATAAAATTGAAATAGATATAAAAGATCACCGAGGAGAAAAAATACCATTCGCATCCGGAACACTGATAGCAACATTACACTTTAGACGCGTCCGTTAATTATCATTGGCGGTGGAAAGTCTACGAAGCTTTGAGAAAAACTAAGTCTCCATGGAATACGACGAGTATTACGAAATGCAAAACGGCGGGGGCAGGGGAGGCGGAATTCCACGAATTTTCGTCGGTTCAGCCTATCAGCGCGGTCATGGGATCGGTAGTTTCCTCGGAGGATTATTTAGAAGAGTACTTCCTTATCTAAGCAGAGGAATGCGCGCAGTCGGGAAAGAAGCTTTACGCGCCGGAATTGGCGTGATGGAGGATGTTGAAAACAACACTCCGTTCAGGGAAGCAGTCAAAACGCGGCTCAAGGAATCGGGCGGAAATCTTAAGAGAAAAGCCAAAGAAAATATAAGTAACTTGATGAAGGGCTCGGGATATAAAACATCCACGAAAATACGACCGGGTCAGTTTCCCTTCGGAGGGCACGACGCACGCACCGCTAAATCCGGGAGAAGCGCGGTTCGTAAACGCAGACAAGCCGGTAAAAAAAAGAAATCATCAAAAATTGGCGTGAAAAAAACGATTAAAAAAAATCATCGAAGAGGAAAGCGGGCAAAATTAAAAAGGCAACGAAACATCGACGAAATAGCGGGAAAAAGCGCACCGTATCCGATATATTCGCTTAACCGAGGCACTTTGCAAATTTGTGCGATATGTCCTTTCTTCATACCCACTCGAGCGAGTGTTTAAAGAGCGAGCTCGATCTTTTCAGTTTACCTCCTACTCAAACCAGTATCGAGAATTCGCAATGGGTTTATTACAAACCGGTGACCTCGCTCGCGGACGACGCGCCTATAGAATTCGTCGTACCCGGGCACGGAGAAGATTATCTAGATCTCACGCATACCATGCTAAGCCTTCGCGTACGAGTGGAAAGTTTACCCGGTCCTGGAACATCGACAGCAGGAGGAGGAGGAGGAGGAGGAGGAGCAGGAGGAAACAAAGTAGGCCCTGTGAATCATCTACTACATTCGATGTTCAACCAGATCGACGTGTACTTCAATCAAAAACTCGTATCACCCCCAAACAACGCCTACGCGTACCGCGCGTACATCGAAGCATTGTTAAATTATTCTTCACCGGCAAAAACTTCCCATCTGACTTCCTGCCTATGGGACACGGACGAGCCCGGTTATATGGACGCGCTATTAGAATCGGACAACCCCAATCAAGCTCTCGTGAGACGCGCCCGATACATCCAAGGAGAACGTTCGGTAGATCTAATAGGTCATCTTCATTGCGACGTCTTTAATCAGGATAAATTTTTAATTAACGGAGTGGAGGTTAGAATGAGACTCGTTCGCTCGAGAGATGCGTTTTGCCTCATGGAAAGCAGCTCAACGTCGAAAATACGCATTCTAGATGCTAGTTTACTCATAAGAAGAGCAAAAATAAGCCCCGCAGTGTTACTCGAACATGCGAGAATGCTGAGTAAAACAACCGCCAAGTATCCTCTGACGCGAGTCGAAGTTAAAACATTCACGATTCACGCCGGAGTGGTAGGAGAATCGATTGATAACGCGATACTCGGGCAACTTCCGAAACGGGTAATAGTCGGATTCGTCGATAACAAAGCGTTTAACGGCGACAGAAAGTTAAATCCATTTAATTTCAAAAATTACGGCATAAATTTCTTCTCGCTATATGCCGATGGCGTGCAAATTCCGAGTAGACCGCTGCAACCGAATTTCTCAAAAGACCATCCGCTCTACGTCGAGGCTTATAACACCCTCTTCTCAGGAACGGGCATTCATTTTCTAAACGAGGGGAATTCTATAAGCAGAGAAGATTATGCCAAAGGTTTCACGCTTTTCGCTTTCGATCTCACTCCCGATCTATCGGCAAATTGCGCTGGACATTGGAATCTCGTCAGACATGGAAGTTTACGATTAGAGGTGCGATTTGAAAAAGCTATTACCTCAACGATTAATTGTATCGTTTACGCAGAATTCGATAACGTGTTAGAGATCGATTCCTCGCGTCAAATTATCGTTGATTTTAGCGGCTGAGACATACTCGAATTTCCCCCTCCCACCGTTATCTATTTTTCATTTCTATTTCTTCGAAAGCTTAACAAAAAGTAGCCGCAGTTTTGCTTTAGACGCGAACGTCGTCACTTCGTGCAAAATAAATTGAAAGTATATTCTACGCATCATGGATATAGTTATCGATATACAAGGTTTCCGCGACGCTGAGGGAAAGTTTATGCCGAAGGAAGTAGCGGTTGTCGCCATTAACGAAGCATTCATAAGTCACTGCATTATGATGCCTCCATATCCATTTGTCGAATTACCCGAAAAATACAGACGAGAAAACAACTGGCTCTCTCGAAACTTCCATGGGATCGAGTGGTTTGACGGAACAGTCAATTCCAAACATTTCATGGCTGAACTATGTGAAATTGCACGGCAAGCGCGTTACATATACACCCGTGGTCGAGAGAAGATACATTATTTGGAAAATACACTCGCAAGAAACGTATATAATCTAGAAGGAATCTCTCCTGCTTTCAAAAACCTGTCGGAAGGCGAAGAGCATGAATTGCGCTGCGGTCATCACGGGTTTCAGCGAAATTCCGACAAATTTCATTGCGCGTTACGCAATGCATGCAAATTGAGATACTGGATGCAATCTCAAGAAGGGAACTGCTACATAAGCAGCGCTAATTCTTTTACCATTGAAAGTTCCGACGACAGCGATACAGAAAGCGAGGTTTTTACAATAAAACGAAATTTTCCGAATCTCGTTACGTGGAGAAATAAGAGATTAGAAAAAGAACAGGCGAGGTGCGAACAAATAAAAGCCGAGAAAGAAGATCTATCGAAACTCAAGTGTGAAAAAAAGGAAGCTTCTATCCTACAATCCTCGCAAGAGGATAAAAATATAACGACACCGACGAGCCAAAAAACAAGTCAAACATCATTCCACACCGCGGAAGATGAATTCGCTCGAAATCTTACGAGCGTTGCATCATCTCAGTATCGAACATGCGGGTGTGTATCCTGCCGACAGAATCCCGAGGGTGTGGACGAAGTCGACGGCCATCGTCGCGAACACTGATAATCACGATCGTCCTGGACAACACTGGGTTGCTTTCTACCTAGACAAGCACGGAGAAGCCACGTATTTCGATAGCTACGGACTACCACCCCTGGATTCCAGATTCAATCTGCGACTTCGACGAAACTCTACTACTCATAAATGGAACATCACGCGATTACAGGGCACATTTTCTCAGACCTGCGGACAATATTGCTGCGTATTTCTTTATTATTTGTCCCGCGGTTATAAGCTTAAACAATTTCTCAAAATATTCAGCGAAGATTACGAAGATAATGATAAGCTAATCGTACAATTATTTCGTAAAATCTTTCTTCATGGAAAAAAGAAATGTGAAAAATCTCATGTAACGTGCTGTCATATACAAACTTGTACTTTTAAGAACAATTAAACATTAAAGAAACACTATTATGGTATAATTTGTATAATGATATAACAATAAATCTAATTTTTGTAACATAAATTCTTTGTCCATTTTACTTCCTTTCCCACAGATTTAAAACCAATTTTAGCCACGTAATTCCAAGCTAGAAATATCTAATCGTTTTTAAATATTTTTTCGTTTGTTTACCATAGAATTAAGGAACATAAACTCGCTAGTGTATAACTCCGAATGTTAGAAAAATCTAGAGTTTGCATCTAGAAAATTTTTTCAATCCGCGTGTTTGTCTCAGAATAAAAGCTTCGTATAACTCCGAATTCGACGTCATCGACGTCAGAAATATATAGTGCGAACCTGTCCGTTCCCGTTTTCCTCCTCTCAAATACCGTACGACCTGGTAAATAATGGTTATTACGCACCGAAAATCTCATGTCTTCGAAACCTATATCCACTCGTAACCTATATTTCCCCCATACAAAAAATGTCAAACGAGTCGAGAAATTTATCTAAATTCAGCGACTATGAGACGCCGAGAAACCTTTCGCCCTAAGAAAAACGTGATTCTTCATATCCCGTATACAACCAGTAAATTCCACAAAAAAAATCGGTTTTCTTCTCTTCGCTCCATCCCACGTGAACAAAAATCGCATTCCATTCTCGACAAGTATATTCCTTTTACAGACCCGTCATATTTCTTTTCGCAGTCGACATTTTGTTTTCGGACTCCGATCGGGCCCAGACGCTTTCTCACCCTTTCCCTATCTCGTCTAGCATTTCGACAACCAATCGCACGCATGGGGCACTATGGGTAGAGCCAATCACGCGTCTGGCAGCTATGGAGCCAGCCAATCAGAACGCTCCCACTAATTACCTAATTATCACCTTCCATCCCCACCGACCAATCAGAACGCTCCATTTCCGCGTGACTGCCAGTTTTTGGCCACGCCCCTGGCGCCAGTGGGAAGGTGGTGGGGGTTTGTTTTGACGCGCCATAGTGCCCCACTTACTACTGTTATGCTCTCAGTGTGATGGAATTTTAAAGGTGTATGTGTTTTTTCGAGCTCCTATCAAGGAACCAAACAATCAATTCGAATGTGTACTGTCGGCAATTGGACAGTTTGAATGAATTCATCATCCAGAAATGTCCAAAGCTCGTTAATCATAAAGGAATTGTGTTCTATCACGACAACGCGAGACCACACACAAGTTTGACCACTCGTCAAAAATTATTGGAGCTTGGGTTGTGTTGCCACACCATACTCGCCTGACCTTGCGCCGTCAGATTTTTTGTTTCGCTCTCTTCAAAACTCCTTGCATGGTTTAATAATTCAGATGAGGCTGTAAATCAGCACCTTGTTCAGTTTTTCGCCGATAAAGACAGGTCCTTCTGATGAACGCGGAATTATGAAACTCACTGAAAGATGGTAATAGGTTATCGAACAAAATATCGGACAATATATCATTCATTGATCTTTGTTCTTTATATAAATATGACCTCTGAAAAACATAGAAAAAATACGTCATTCCGATAACCCAATATCTTTGCGAGCAGCTAAAGGTACAGGTAATGAGTTATTTAGAAAAGTCTAAAGCTTACCGCGTATGGATATTCGCAGAAAGGCGAGTCTTGATGTCTAGAGATATAAAATTTATTGAAGAAAATTTATAAAAATAATCAAAAGACACAAAATAATAACAGTAAAAATACTCAGGAGCTCGAGGTTGACTTTTTTTGACTAATTGATCAAAGCGAATATAAAGAGGAAAAGAAGGTAGAAGTGGAACAAAATGAAGTAATGAAGAGAATGAAGTAATAAAGGAGAAACGCTTATCCGGAAGACCCTCAAAACTTAGGACAGGTAAATCGGAAAAAAATCTAAAAAAACCTACAACTCGATTACCACAAGCACAACAGAGAATATTGACATTGAAGACCTCTTCTTTGAAGAAATCACAGAAGATAATGTATTTGTGAATGAAAATAATTATCCAGGTATTGATCTCACGAGCTAAACGGTAAGAATTATAAAGATTGGAACGAAGCGATATACCAGGAGTTTAAACAATTAATAAAAAATAATACTTGGGACATTGTGAACAGGCCAGAAGGTACAAAAATATTATTGATTCAAAATTACAATTGATACAAAATATTATTGATTCAAAGTTAGTATTAACAGATAAAACAAATATAGATGGAATAGTAAAAAAGAGCTAGTTTAGTAGCCCGCGGATTTGCACAAATTTTTAATATTGGTTATTTTGATACGCGCCAGTAGTCAGGTTAGAGTTCTTGCATATTTTAATAGCTTTTGCTTTAATTAAATCTAAAAATCGATTAAATGGATGTAACGGGTGCTTATTTAAACGGCGAATTAAACGAAAATTTATATATATGAAGCTTTCAGATTTGATTAAATCGGTTTTAATGCAAATAGCTGAACGAGAAAAAGATAAAGATATTAAATGTAAAGCAACTAATATGATAAAGTAAACTGGTTGGCCAAAAAGGCAACAAGGTTTGCTTGCTGAAAAGGATTTTAAAGCAAGCAGGCAGAGTTTGAACTTAAAATTAGATAGAACACTTAAGATATTAAATCTGAAGACTTCAGAGACAGAACCATGTATGTACTATGATATTAATGAAAATTATATCATCATCTTATTGTCTATGTTGATGATATATTGATAGCGTGTAATAATGAAACAAAGTTTAAAGAAATCAAAAGTAAGTTAAAGAATAATTATGAAATGAAAGACCTAGGCGCTGCTAAAAATTGTGGGATCGAATAGCTAGGACATAGTTAGAAACGGGCGATACAATTTTTCTTTGCCAAAGAAAACAGATTAATAAAATTTTAGAACAATTTAATCTATTAGATTTTGCAAAAATTTGTGAAGCGCCTGCCGAGCCTAGTGTCTTGTATACATTAAATAAAAGTCAAGAAAACGTCGATGTACCATACAGAGAGCTGATAGGAACGTTAACGTATTTAGTGATGGCAATGAGACTAGACATAATGAACTCTATAACATTTCTCTCGTAATCAATTCATGTTTTTCGAGAGAACATTGGAACGCAGTAAAAGAAAACTATTAGTGAGTTAAAGAAAACTATTTATATTATATTTAAAGAAAATTATAAACTTAGGATTGATGTATCAAAAGAGTGAATTTCTAATAAAAGGATATGTAGATGCTGACTGGGGTTCCAGTGTTCTCGATAAAAAATCGTTTACTGACTACATTTTCAAATTAGGTAATTCGCTTATTGTATGGAAAAGCCAAAAGCAAAAAACTGTAGCTTTATTGTCTGCAGAAGCAAAATATATGGCAATGTCAGAGTGAACCAAAGAGATTCTATTTTTACAGAATTTACTGTTAAAATTAAATTTTTCATCAAAGATTGTATTATATAATAACAATCAAAGCGTAAATTTGTTAGCAAATAATAACATATTCCACGCGCGATCAAAACATTTATTGATTTGAAATATCATTTTAATAGAGATATTTTAAAGGAAAAAGTTTTTGACCTCGTTTATTTTATCGTCCGAAAAAATAATTGCGGATGTCAAAATTACTTAATAAAATTAAATATATTTACATACAATTTTTATATCGATGGTACGGGGCTGAAAATTACGAATGAAGTTTGAATAGTGTTATGTTTATGATGATTATGCATTCAGGGGGCGTGTTAGGGATAAACATTTTATTTGCAACGCATAATCCAAACTAGCGCATATATGACGATAAACAAAAGAGTGAGGAAAAGAGTTCGAATACTGTGCGCGCGTCTAAATCCATTCGCAATATATGTGTGTGTGAGCTACATCTCTGCTCCTTTGTTTTTTCTTTTTCTCTCCTTGCTATGCAACCTGGCGAATGCCATGTGGAGCCTTTTCCTATGCATAATGAATCTATCATAATGAAATTTTTGGCAAACTCGCAATCTGGTTATTTAAATCCTCTGCATAATTATGAGTCAATTAACTTTATCTAACAATTTTTAAAAGTAATATTTACATTATTAATGTAAAAAGAAAGTAAACATAAGTAAGCATAAGAGTGCAATGTAATACAGTAAGTGTGTACGTACCTATTTTAATGTGACCCGAGCGCGCCAAGTTTTTGTATGTTGTTCTTTTTTTTTATACATCTTTTTTTAAAGATTTTCTTTTATATTTTATTTTTATATAAACACAAGTACAATAATTCAATAAAATTTTATTGGCAACTACAATAAATTGGCAATAAAATTTTTAATTTTGGATTGATAATATCTTTTTTCGCCTTTGCAAAGTTTCTTTTTTACTTTATAGGATTAAAAGTTTGCGCCATTTTTTGATATTATGTTTTTTGTAGAAATAATGAAACGACTTTTCAAATAAAAATGTACTACAAAATAAAATATATTTCACTGTAAAGTTCTTTTTATTTTATTAAATTTGAAGTTGGCGCCAGTTCTTGATATATCTTTTATACCAATATAAAATTTATTACTAAAAAGATTTTGTAAATAGAAATTTTTGTATAAAATTCTTTCTTTTACATAAATAAGAAAAAGGACGCGTGAACTTTGACGCGTTATTTTTGATCTCTTTGAAATTTTGTTAGGATTATATATTCATGAATATTTTCAATTTTACCATTTCAGAAAAACAAAATAGTACATATTATGAGAAGGCGATTTTTGATCAAGTTACGTTCGTAAAATTGTTTGTATTATTAAACATAATTTTCAAAAATTAATTATTATTTAATTTCAGAAATTTTACATTCTCATTTTCACCCAGCATGTAAAGAGTGTACGAAAAATGTTAAAACCCTTTAATACATCGAAAAATAAGCATTTTCTAAAGAAATATTGTATATAAAAGTGGAATTTAAAAGAGAGCTATATGACTATAATATTAATTCATTTATTATTGGAGCCATTGAGATCTTTTTATAGTCGTTATTTTTTTCAAACGAAATCGTATATTTTTTATTACGTAATATGATTCTTCTAGTTATTCTGGATATTAAAATATTCAGGTACAAATGTCAAAAAGTCAATAATTTACGAAAAATTTTATATCTTATTGTGACATATTTTGGCATATAAAATGTCTCGTAAATTATTAATTTTTTTATAACAGTATATAACCTTAATACTAACCTTAATACTTTTTTAAAGTATTGATAATCTTAATACTTTTATACATATAGAATAATGAGACAAATCGAATGATGTGAAGAAACTATGTAGTTGTCTTAAAAAAAAAATACTTGCATTTTGCTAATATGATTAATATTGCTAACTGTATACTTTTTTAAAAGCAACAATATATTAAGAAAACAATACATTGATACAAGCCGAATACGCGTTAACAAACAACAACGAGAAACATAGCTGATTTCTCGACAAGGAGGATCTTGATCGCTAAATCTTTATATCTTATTAAAGTTTGTTCTTTATATACGGCCTCTATTTATTTACGCGTGTCGCGTGAGAGAGTGTTGTGCGAGTGACCGCTGCGGAAGCGCGAAATTTTTGGGGGCTCGTCCGAGATAGTGGACAATGGACGTCGCGTCGGGAAGTGTTGAAACGCCAATCGAAAACGATAAGGCACAAGGATCTTCCGTAAGGAGGACGAGTCGCGTGGCCGGAAGAGGAGGACGAGATGTCAAGTTTGAAGACCATTCTCCGTTCTACGCAGGAGGAACTCCATCTTCTTCGGGAGGAGCGAGCAATACAGCGGTGTGAAGCTAAATTTTTACAGCTCTCAGAAGAGCTACGCCAAATGCCAGGTTAGTCTAATTTTAATTTGTTCTAAAGAAATTTAGGAATTGAACTTAAGAAGATCCTAAAGCGAAGGACAAATTCCGACGGCCTTCCGCTAATGCCATCTAAACGGAATTAAAGAAATGTCGATAACGATCGACAATTTAAAAAGTCTATATTATCGACATGACTAATTACGTTTACTGTCATACTAATTTTTATCATTTTACTAAATAAATGAAAACACATGTATACATATATTGTCAATGCAGTAATCGTTCTTCACGACGTTCGCTATGTTCAATATCCTTATAAGTCAGAATACGAAGGTCACTACATATATTTTTCTCAAAGAGAACATATATATATATACTCACATAAGTAATAAAGTGACTTTTTACTATGTTTATAGAAAGACATGGAACTATTTGTACTATTGCTATTGACTAGTTGTCTACGATATCTAATATATATATAAATACAAATATATATATAATTTTAGTAGATTTTGCGATAACATTGCATATTCTTCCAGTATATATATATATATATATATATATATATATATATATATATATATATATAGAAGCGTTATTTGGACAGTACTGATAAAAATTATAATCAGTAGTGTCTGTTCTGACGGTACTTGCAGAAATGTATGCCAGAAACATCTATTGGATTTCGGACGATACTGATCATTACAAATGCATTATTTATAAACAATTGGAGACACACACACACACACACACACACACACACACACACACACACACATGTATATATCCATAAATACATATATACATATATATACATATATATATATATATATATATATATATATATATATATATATGTGTATTTATGGATATATACATGTATGTGTGTGTCCAAATAAACGCTTCTGATTTTTATTATTAAACTCATACTGTAATATGAAATATAGAATGAACTTCTTTATTCTCATGAGAATGCAATTGATAATTTCTTTCTTGTCTCTTTGATTGTTTACATATAATTTATTTGTAATAATCAGTACTGTCAGAATTGACGCTTCTGGCACTCATTTTGCAAGATCGTCAGAACAGACGTTTCTGATTATTATTTTTATCAGTACCGTCCAAATAGACGCTTCTGACATTGACGATACACTTTTCACCATTGCACTAATTATAAGAATATAATTGTGGATAAAATTGTTATGAAAAGAACGCTTTCTTCAGAGCACGCAACTTCGTGTCACGCTCTGTCTCGATTCTAATTGTTTTGACCATAGCGTGACAGGTTCACGTACGCGAGGCATGCACACAAAAGACGAGACACGTACATGTGCGTTCGGCGCTCGGCAACGTGGGGTAGCCGAGGAGAATAGAAATATCATCCTACTCTCGCACCGAAGCGCATGAGTAGAGAATAGGAATATCGTTGTACTCTCTCGCGCTCACGACGCATATGAGAAGGAAATAGAAATATTATCGTACTCTTTCGCGCAGTATGCACCGTGCGATGGTCTAGCGTCTTTTGATTATTGTTCACTATTGCTAACATAGTATAGCGAATGAATTGAAAAGGATAAACAGACATTAACAATGCATGAAGAGAAACGAAAATCGTTATATATAATCGTATATAATTTTATGTATAAAAATTATAATTGTGTAATAAATAAAAATGTGTATGAAATTACTTTCTTAGTATAAATGTATAATATATGTTCCGAAAATCTTTAAGAAATTCACAGTTTTGAGTAATTAATTACAAATTCGACAAGACATTTATTGAATAATAAATAAAATAATCAAATTATATTATTTTTTCTTTCTCTCTCCTTTTTATTTGATATAAGCAAAAATATGCGTAACTTGTTGAATTTGTAATTAATTATTCGAAATATAGTTTTCCATTTCTAAGAATCGGAATATATACAATAAGATTATAATAAGAAAATAATTTCGTACTTATTCTCACTCGTTTATTAGACTCTTCAGTTATTATAGTTTTATAAATTTTATTATGTCATACTCATAATGACCTGTTATATAAAATTATATAAAATTATATAAAATTATATAAAATTATATAAAATTATATAACAGGTCATTATAAGTATGACAAATAAAGCATATAACTATAACAATTTTCGAATTTCTTCATACATTGCTTTCATATCTGCTTACTTTTTTTCAATACTGTACTCAATTCATACTGTATATATCAACAATAACGAGCAATGACAAGGGAACGTCGGAGACGCTCGACGATCGCACGGTGCATGGAGCGCGAAAGAGTACAATAATATTTCTCATACGCGTTGAGAAAGTACAACGATATTCCTATTCTGAAAAAAATTTGTCGTCATGTTTATTTTTTTCATCACATTAACTTTAAATTCAATCATGTTAACTTAAATCATACCATACACCACTTAAAATTCAATTTTTCATCTTTAATTGTCGATTCCTCTTATAATAATCATAGCAATTATTATCCAAGTCATAATTGAAACGATGCAAATTTTACTGATATAAAGGCGTGCGATCCACTCGCTCAGTAAGTTACGATGGTACATGTATATACTGTCATTACCTATTGAACCGCGCCTGCCCTTGCAAAATCTGTCACCCGACAGATACTGCTTAATATGTTAATGCAAAACCCTGTACGTCTCGTCTTTGTATACGTGCCTCATTATGTAGTTTTTAAATTAAAATTACAGAATGGGCCCTTCCATCGCCCATTCCCGTGAGAACGCATTCAATATATCTTTGTCCGTTTCTCCGTATCTAGTTTAAAACTTTTACATTTGTATCATCAATATCGTCTGAACAGAGGTTTTTGATTTTTAATACAGTTAGTATCTTCCGAATAGACGCATCTGTTATTAATTTTACCAGTGCCGTCTGAACAGATGCTTCTGATTTTTTTTTATTATTGAAACCGTTCAAATAGAAGCTTTTATTCTTTATTTTGTCAAAACTTCTCATTTTTATTATCAGCACGAAAAGAATGAAAATGAAGGACTTTAATTGGTCCATTCTTTCATGCTTAACACGTTATGTAAGGGAGAAACATGATATCTTATTTCGACGAATATAAAAGTTTTGCAGCTTTGTATATACAAAATGATACAGTTCCGCACTTCGGATTACTTTAAAGAACAATACTGGGCTCGTAAAATTCTTTCTTTCTTTTACTCATCCTTTTCTTTTATCAGAATCAGATTGCAATATCGTGATTTTATGGTAGATGGCGTTGCAATCTGATTCTGAAAGACAAGGAGTACATGAAAAGAAAGACGGACGATGTCATCGAAATGAGAAATGATTATACGCATACTGTTGACGCATAGATCTTTTCTGTTAGGTTTTGGGTTGTAATTTTACAAACTCAGTATTGTTCTTTAAAGTAATCCAAACTGCGGAACTATATCATTTTGTACGGAACTTGTTACAAGCGAAGTCGTGCACGACTTAAGAAAGAGAAAATTACAAGATAACATTCATGGTTCGGCCGCACACACGCACATCCACACATACGTACACACGCATACGCACACACATGTGCGAAACTATACAGCACCATTCATGTCATCCGCGCCGACTGATGACTTTAAAGGAACATTACCGTCCGCGCACGGAAATAATCTGGCTCGAAGGACTAAAGGATCGCCGACCAACGGGCGCGGCGCCTGTTATCTTGCTTTCGACTTCGTCGAATCGAACACGTGTTATTTGTCCCGGTACTTTTAGTGAAACTTTAGTGAACCAATCATCTAAAATTCGGGAACACGGCAGGGATCGAGATGTCGGGCGTGGAAACATTGGCAGTCAGTCGATCTACGACAGATCTAAGGTTGAGTATGATACTATTCACGACACTATTCACGATACTATTCACGATACTCATCCTTGCGTGGAGTGCGCGTCGACAATCGCGACACAAGGCTAAGGCCTCGAAGCGTCGTCGCGGGTCCGTGAGTGTGAGTACCGACTCAGAGTGAAACTCTCTAGGCGTTGTTGGGTGCCGAAACAGGGCATCAGTCCTAAATTACGAAGTGCGGACTCAGAGCGACCAGTTCCCAGACGTCGTCGGACACTATCGCATATCGCATAACAACAATAGTGCGTCGTGTGGTGATGATCAAATTGTTAAGTTTAAACAAACAATAAACGAGTTTATATACGAAAATACAACATGTGCAACCAATCATTGTTGTCCACATAACATGGTCCACATAACAGGTGCCTCCTATGAGGTGCACACAATCTAACTGGTGAGATTGGGAATTACGGACGATCCAGCAAACAGAGGCGTACGACTGTCACAGAGCGAGACCCTGGTTTGCGAGAGCATACACTTCATACGTTCTCGACATTGGATACCGAACGATAGGCCAACTAGCAGTAACTGTATACGTTTCTTGATCAGCTCAAAATAGGTCGTTCGATTAGTAAGTTCCGATTTATTATTAATCGCATCAAAATGGCCGAAAAAAACTTAAAATCGTACAGAAACGGACGTCGCTTAAATCGCAGATTACCAATCTAACTAATCTTCTTGATAAGGGCAAAATAGATAATGCTGCAAAACTACGAAGTGCCCGATTGACCGATCTATACCACGCCTATGAAGAGTATAACAAAATCGTGGTATTAGATCCGAGCGACGGATCAAACCGAGTTCGAGAATATACAGGAACGTTTTTACAATCTCGCAGGTAGAATTGAGAATATCGTGAACGCGATGGATAATTCGAGCGCGAGTACTAGTACAGCGAGCAGCGAAACTCAAATTAGTGACGCGACAATCACAATACCAACTAAGAGACGGCGAATGAAATTACCTGAGACACCGCTGCCGACATTCGATAGAAAATTCGAGAATTGATTATCATTTAAGAACGCGTTCCATGAGCATAGCATGATAGGCTCACAGACGGATTTATCGGATATTGACAAATTGCACTATTTAAAATCTGTATTAACCGATGACGCCGCTAACAAAATAAAGATCTTCGCCATTGATGGCGTAAATTATTCCAAGGCGTGAGAACTACTGGAGCGTTCATACAAGGTAAAAATTTCTCGACATCTTTCGATGATCTTAAATTCACCCGCATTAGATAAAGAAAGCACGGTTTAATCAAACTAGCCGACGATACTCAACAACATCTTACGTCACTGAGCGCGTTGGGGGTTTCCATCGGGCCTGAAATCATCATTCACATCTTAGAAGGTAAATTGCCGAAAGGCACGTTAGACAAGTGGGAGGCAACCCTTGAAAGGGACGAATTTTCGAAATTAGATCAATTATACGAGTTTTTATACAAAACTGCGGTTTGCGCGTCAAAACGCGATAGATCGAAGGTGTTTGAGGAGAAGAAACGCAGGGGCAAACCCGCAAAAAGGTGCAAATTCAAGCTGCTAATAAAGCATTTGTCTTGAGCACGTCGCATAGTTGTATCGTGCGTGAACGCAAACGACACCCGCTATACTTGTGTGATAAATTTAAGCAATTATCGGTACCTAAACATCGAGACAGTAAGAAATGCTAAGGTATCGGTCGTTGGCCGCCCGAATAACGCGAGCCGCGCCGAACCGCCCGACGACATTTAAAACCGTGTACGAAAATATTATAAGTCGACAACTAAATGTAATGTTAAACAATTGTGCAGTTATTAAAATAAATTCATTTAATGAAAAAAAAGTGAAAGTGATTTGACGTCAACTCTTCATCCAACGATCCTGCTCAGAGTTCCAACCTTTAAGCTTTAGCTCGGCAAACCCGACTTTCCCTAAAAATATGTTTGTAGCCCATCCGGGGTTCAACAGTTTTATACCTAATTGTGATGGATCGTGTAGTACAAAATATTCAAAATACAAAATTTTCTATTTTTATAAATAACACATTAGATATTTTTAATGAAAAAGGGATGACATTTCACGTTTGATATGTTAATATTGAAACATTAGAAGTCCATTCACAATTAATAAACAATACATAGATATAGGCCGAGTACATATTAACTAACAAACTACAACGCGAAATATGGCATTTTCTCGGCAAGCAGGATCTTGGTTGCTAGTTTTTTTAATATAAAATAAATTCAATTAATTATATTACCAACTACGTGCCGCTTTAGTTTCGCAGACTTTCAACGTAGTGGCTCTATAATAATTCGATGATTCAATATTATTGATATCGAATATTGCGATAAATGTTATCATAGCCTCAGTGGTCTAGTGAATAAGATGCCTGCCCGGAAAGCAGGCGATCCAGGTTCGATCCTTGGCTGAGGTGATATTTTTCGCAATATATATTTCTGATGGGAGGGATTTCTAATAAAAGGGATTTTAATCGATATCAATAATATTGATCATCGAATTATTATAGAGCCACTACGTTGAAAGTCTGCTAAACCAAAGCGGCACGTAGTTGATAATATAATTAATTGAATTTATTTCATATTAAAAAGACTTTAGCAACCAAGATCCTGCTTGCCGAGGAAATGCCATGTTTCGCGTTGTACTTTGTTAGTTAACATGTACTCGGCCTATATCTATGTATTGTTTATTCGCACGTCGGCTGAAAAAGACGTTTGATTTATCTGAATATTGCGATAAATGTTATCATAGCCTCAGTGGTCTAGTGAATAAGATGCCTGCCCGGAAAGCAGGCGATCCAGGTTCGATCCTTGGCTGAGGTGATATTTTTCGCAATATATATTTCTGATGGGGGGGGATAATAAAAGGGATTTTAATCGATATCATTAATATTGATCATCGAATTATTATAGAGCCACTACGTTTAAAGTCTGCTAAACCAAAGCGGCATGTAGTTGATAATATAATTAATTGAATTTATTTCACATTAAAAAGACTTTAGCAATCAAGATCCTGCTTGCCGAGGAAATGCCATGCTTCGCGTTGTAGTTTGTTAGCAATTTAGCAATAAAATTAATTGATATTCATGCGGCAGATTGCAATGCGGAAAAATTATTTAATGCATTTAAATATGAAATGTGGAAATTACAAATACTTTTTTCAAATATTGTTGCCTTATTATGTGGCAATGCGTCTGTCATAATCGGACAACATTTGTCTTTCAAAAAAAAAAAATTATAAGAGATGTGCATTAATGTGTTGACATTATCATGTCACTCTGCTGCATTAGCTTTGCCGCGTGTGCTAAAATATCTCAGATTTGCGAGGAATTCTTGAAAAAACTTACAGACTATATAACTTATAGTTCCAAGCAATGGTCTGTTTTTAATGAATTAAGTGAATGTTTTGAAGAAGGAAGTCACAAAATTTTAAAATTATGTAATACACGATGGCTTTCTCACCACGCATGTATCGAAAGACTTTTTCAAGCTTGGAAGACGATACAACATTTTTTGAATGAAATGATCGTGAATGAAAAAAGTCTGCAGAACATCTACAGAAAATTTGTTGTGTCATGCAAAATGTAATACAAAAGCATATTTGCTATTTGCAAATTATATTTTGCATTTATTTAATGGATTTTTTCAAACTGAAAAAACATCTATGTGAATACATCTATTACAATCAAAATCAACTGATTTTCTACAAGAAATTTGTACAAATTTTATAAAACCAAAAATTTTAAAACATTTGTCAAATATAACATTTTGTAACACAGAAAATCATAAAACTTTAAATGACATTTTCTTAGGATCAGAGTACGAAGAATATGTCTATCAATTAATGGAGAATGGCGAACATAGTTGCAACTGTTCAAGAGAACTGTTTAAGATTTTATGTGCTGTAGCTGAGGAAATTTATAAAAAATTATTTGTAAATGATTCACTTTTAAAATTAAAAATTTTTCTACCACATATAACATTATTAAGTACTGATAGAAAAACATCATTTAATGATCTTTCTTTCATCGCCGCAAAAATAAGCGGTTTTTACGAAAGTGGTTTAAAGAAAGAATGATTTGCATTAAGTTCAGATTTTTTGATAAAAAAGAAACAAAATCTATCGAAACTAAATTTTGATAACATGCGGAAACAGATTTTATAAAGTCAATATTTAACTTAATAGAACCAAATATCTCAATTTAAAATTGCTCTTGAATCCTATTAAAGCACTCTCAAATTCAAAGATCCGGAAAGAACTCTTCCCAGTCTTATTGCTCGTGTCCGAGCGTGGTGATCTTTCTTATATATCTGTGGTGTGCACGATGATTAAACACAGGTGTATGGGACTTACAATTTAACACCGATTCCGAACGACAAATTTTTTGGTAAAGAAACGCTAATGATAAAGTTACTCTCGGTGGTTTGTCATTGCCTTCCGAGAGAAGAGCGTAAATATTTTTGGTTCTGCCGGAAATCAAACCTGGGACCTCTAGCATAGTAGACCAGTGCGCTGTGTACTATGTCATGCTCGCTCTCCCGAAAAAAATATTTTCCTTCTTAACAGATGTTAAAACAAAAAAACGAAACAGATCGTCGTCGACTACTGTAAATGTATTGTGTGTTAAGATCAGCATTAAAAGCAAGAAACGAAACTGCTCTAATCATAAAGCTTGATAAAAAGCATTTATCGCTTATGTCAACGGATAAATTATATGTTACTTTTTTGAAAAAGCAGAAAAAGAATTTTCAGCTATACCATATACTTCGGACGATATTGCTGGTCCATTTTCGTCAAACGATACGCAACAATAATGTACAAAAAAGATTAAATAATTGCTTGTTTTTCATCAAATGATAAAGCACTATATTGCAGTTAAATAAACAAGATATAATATCTATAAAGAACATCGCATCTGCACGAGACATCACACCTGTCACAAAGATAAATGTGTAAAGCATATAATAAAAAAAAGAATTAAAAAATATCAAAATACAAAAATTCAAAGAAATATAATAAAATTTTTTATCTATTTAATTTTTCTATCTTTTATTATATCTATTTTTTATTATTTTCTAATTACAGATATAACTATTTTTTTTTTTTAATATGATGAACATTTTATATCAATGTTACGGATATAGAACTTACAAGTGCTTAAGTGCCAAAGCGAACGCAATCCATGTGCTAAAACATGATTGACTCGACAGTCAGAATCGTCGAACGAGCAGGAGTCGCTAGTTGCGAGAATAAAACGCGAGAGAAACAGGACTAGATTTGCTAGCCTCGTCTATTCCTCGATTGTGACGCAAAGTCTGATTCATAAATTTTTATTGTAAATAATGTCGTCGCCTTTGTATGATTGCAATTTCCGCTGTGAAAGGCGCTCCCTGAACCCAAGTAGAGTCATTGGGAATAGAGTCTGAGTCGAGTCTCACGTTGGTACATGATTCATGCCGCAAAATGGCAGCACCAATATACGAAATCCTGTTTATTTAGTGCAAATCGCCGGAAAATTAGGATTAAAATGCATTGGTTCTTGAATTTATAATATCTCAGAAGTAAGGTACAATGTGTCTCGTGAAAAATTAAGAAATGTATTTTTAACTTTCTGCAGTTTCTACAGTTTCTGTTCCTTATCATGACTATGAGTGATTGAAAAAGATCTCTGACTTCTGTTCCGCAATAATATATACGCATAACGAGAATAAGTAAAAGAACGAAAGAGCAATCGAAATAGCTTACTTGCTTTTTTTTGCGCGTTCGATTGGTCGACGATGTTAGTTTTGCGAATTTGATAGTTGATGATAGTTAATGATAGTTGATAACAGTTCGAAATGTAAGTGATGATATTTATGCGCCATAATCTATTATCTTGTTTTAAGAGATAATATAAAGATATTTTGTATTCATGTATTTTTCATTGTACTGTGCTTTTACACACACACGCACACGCACGCGCGCGCGCGCGCGTGTGTGTGTGTGTGTGTGTGTGTGTGTGTGTGTGTGTGTATTGTTACGTCCGCGGCGATCACTATTCACACCTTCTTTTGTCACCGCATACACGCGCAGTCCGAAGGAAGCCGCGCTTAGAATAAATAACACTCCTTTACAAAACACGAAAGCTTTATTCAAACCAGAACAACAGAAATTCGGCGGACACACGTCCGTACACCACGAGAACAACAACATAAGCAAATACTCCGTTACCTCGGAGAGCACTTCGCTTTTCCTCCATACGGCGGCTCGATTTCACTCGGCCGCGGAAGACTTGCGCGGGCACAACATATATATGTACACGTATGTTGTACATATATATTTATGCTTTTTTTCCGGGAATCAAACAGAAGTATAAAACTAGAAGTATTCAGATACTACGGTCTGTACGGATTATTGTGTAACTCTTGATCATATTATAATATGTTGTATTTATTTAAACAATTTTTCAAAAAAATATATTTAATAATTATTAATAAAACAGTATTTCTTCAATGAAACTATATTAATAAAAGTATGAAAAATTTATTGTACTAAATGCATCATATATTTTCAGAATATTCAAGAAGAAAATATTTAAAGCAACATCCTGAAATACTTCAATAAATCTTAATTAAAATTGTTTTAAATGTTATAATGTTCGAAGATTGTAAAAATCAATAATGGAGCATGTCTCGCTCTTTGTTAAGTTTCATCGTTAAATGAAGACGTAAGTTTTCAACAATGATTATAATTTCCATAACTAAAATTTTATTTCTTAATTGTTTGCGAATTAGCTAAATTGTCACAAAAATGCTGGGATTGCGAGTGAAAAAAGATTCCTATAGTCTATGCCGCGATTCACTTAGTTTATGTCACAGATCTCACTATAACCGTCTTGAGTGTCTCCGCACTATTAGAGTTTTTCACGCGTCACGCGGAACGAAGGTCGAGCTGACACAATGACAAGTCTGAGCTGAACACTGTATTAAAACCTTGGAGAGATTGAGAAAATATTCTCCAAGTAAGCTGACCAAAAGGAGAGGTGCGAGATTACGGTTGCACTTGCCGGCCACGTGAACACCACGTAGTGAGCACGAACGCGGCGTGATGCTGTACCCTTTCAATGTCCGGCAGCACAGTGATCTCGACATTTCAATCCTGATAAGGGCTGATAGTAGAGCAGTCTCGATTGTTCACTCACCAAAACGGTGCACAACAGAAAAAACACCAAGAGAGCTGAAACGAGCACAATCTCGAGCGACGAGCGTTACACAAGATGGTCGTAACGAGAGTGATGTAATGGGCGCGCGCACAAGAGAAGTGCCGGAAGCGCCTCAGGCGGCCACCTTCCGCGCTCATGCATAATGCATGTATCCGCGAGGTGCCGCCATATGAGATCTGATAATGAGATCTTCACGTGCAACCTTCTTCGAGAATCTAAACTCATTCTCGAACATTCTGCCCGCCATCAGCAAGTTTTTGTTGATATTGATCTTTAGAATGAGCTGATAGAGGTGCGAGCTTGGCGATGGGTCGAGTGAGTGTTGTGGTGGCTGTCTTGAATGTGACAATCTTGATGAGTCCATTCTTTCTTAAGTGCAACTCTAGAACTCTTGCTAGAAGCCAATTGCTTGGTGGTAGTCTCTTATTGGTAATAGAACTAAAGACCCAATCTTGATGATGTTGAATGGGTGATGCCACTTGGAAATGGATTATTGCCGCTGCAGATATGTGTTGAAACCAGAATTGTTGAACCCGTTGTTGAATGAGTTGCCACCTAGATAGTCTTGAAGAGGACAGGTCAAGTAGAGATGGTTCTGGAACCGAGTTGAGAGGTGCTTCAATGAGAAAATGACCTGGAGTTAAAGCAGAGACGTCTTCAGGGTCATCACTGAGCGGTTCGAGCGATCGAGAGTTGAGAACCGCTTCTATTTGGGTGAAACGTTGAGAACTCTGCATAGGTGAGCAGAGTGTCTCCAATTGTTTGTCGAAGATGGAATTTGATAGATTTCACAACAGCTTCCCACTTGCCATCCATATGTAGCTGGAATGTTGAACTTCCAATTGGTACCGCTTGTTGAGATAAAAGATGACCTTGTGTTCTGCAGAGCTGTCGATGAAAAGTTTCTTGAGAGCCGTGTCTGCTCCTATGAAGTTCCGCAATCCGTATAGAGAATGTGAGCTGCTCCTCTTCTTGAAACAAATCTTCTGTATGCAGCTAAAAAACCTTCCGTCGAGTAATCATTGATGACCTTTAGATGAGTTGCAGATATTGCGAGACACACAGACACACAGATCCAGTCCTTGTGTGTTTTAGAGCCTCGACCTTTCCACGCGTTGAGCTGCACTGGTCCTGCAGTCTTCTCCAGTGTGCAAAAAGGCACATGAGAGTGCGAGCTGACCCATGAGCTGACGTGCACAAATTTCTCGTTGTCGAGCGCAGACCATACATTTGAGTATATGAGATTTGACTGGAATTCTCCCATCAATTATCCAGATCTGACGGATTTTAGCAAGCGTCAGTTGAGTGTCACCATGGAGAGTGGTCTTGTGAGTACCGTCGATGATGAGAGATGAGAGCTGAGAGTGACGTAGCAGGATTGCTAGATGCCTTTCTTGGTAGCTAATTGAGAGTTTGTTGAGTCTTCCTCCAACCCGAATGATGTCTTGTTCATCAATGAATGCTGTTAATCTGGAGAAGGCATGAACGGATGGCAATTGAGATCCGCGGTTGAGCATCTTAATTTCATGAGAGAAGTATGCTGTTTGAGTTGCCTTGATCCAGAAGAACTTAGTTTGTTCAATATCTTGTGTGGGAATGATAATAGTTGGAGGAGAGCTGCGCTTTTGCTTGAGCCTGCATATGAGCCTGGAACAGAGTGCTGAAATTCTAAGCAATTTATTGAATGACGAATACCTGTACACTAAATCCCAGTGATATGCTGGTGCTGGGGCAGCAGCAAGCAATGTCAATCCAGGACGCCTCCATGAGTCCTGGAGAAAGTTCTGGCTGAGCTGGCCAAAACTCTTGAGACTGAGTAAGCCATTGAGGTCTGGTCCACCACAATGGATGAGCAATGAGTTCAGTCGAAACACTTCAAGAAGCGCAGTCTGCTGGATTCATAGAGCCAGGAACGTGGCGCCAGCTGACATTTGTTGACAATTGTTGGATTTGGGCCACTCTGTTCCTGATGTAATCCTTCCAACGAAATGCATGAAATTTGATCCATATGAGAGTGACTTGAGAATCCGTCCACAAATGAGTTGAATCCACTTTGAGTTTAAGTATGGCTTGAACATGAGACATGAGCTTCGCGAGAAGCAGCGCCACAGTGAGTTCTAACCTGGGAATGGTTAGTTTCTTGAGTGAAGCAACCTTAGTCCTTGAGCATACAAGTGATCACAGAGCCAGTGGACGATAAGCTGACAGTCAAATAAATGACTGCTGCCATGGCAAGTTGAGATGCATCCGAAAAACCATGAAGTTCCACTCTTGAGTAGCTCCATGTACCAAATCATCGTGAAATCGAGATGCTAGCTAGCGATCTGAGCTCGGCTCTTATTGCCGACCATTGGAGCTGAGAAGGGCTGGTAATGGATCCCCGCCCAGAGTGTGCAACTAGAGCTCTTGCAAGAGCACCTTTGCCTTGATTATGACCGGAGAAAGAAAACCGAGCGGATCGAATATCTGTGCCACTTCAGATAAGATAAGGCGTTTCGTGAATTTACCTGGCTGATGAACTTGGATGAGAAGATGAACTTGTCTTCTTGAGGAAGTCAACTTAATCCGAGTAATCTGATTGCGCAGTCGTCAAGAGTTAGTGTTAACTTTGATGAGCCGTTGAATGAGACTGCTGAGAGTAACTCTTGATTTGTTGCATTTTGCGAGTGGAAAACCGTCCGCGTTGTACAAGCCTATGACTTGTTGAGCAATGCAGATGAGTTGGTCAATTGTATCTGCACCTCCGAAGATATCATCCACATATCGACCATGGGTGAATGATAGTATAGCAAGCGGGTAAGAATGTCCTTCATCTTCAACCAGTTGAAGAAGAGCCCGAGTCGCTAAGAATGGAGCAGCCTTTGTTCCGTACGTAACCGTAGTGAGCTGGAACGAGACTTCATTGAGCTGATCTATCCAGAGGATGCGTTGAAGATCCCAATCTTCTGGATGAACTCTCATTTGTCTCTCACTTGTACCTTAGTTCACTTGTATCTTAGTGATTTCTGTGGCGAATATGTGCCGATGATGGCGAATCCAGATGAGAATGTCCATAATATTAAGCAGCAGATTTTCCACAGTATGCATGATGTCATTGATTTCCCTGATGATGTACGGCTTGAACCGTTGAACACAACTCGAAGCTTAGTGGTTGAACTATCGGCCTTAAATACTCCATGATGTGGCAAATAATAAGGAAGATGAGGAGAAGAGCACTTCGACGAAGAGCCACCTAAGACCCTCCTGATGCCGAAACATCATGTGCCAAGGTCATCTCGGGAGCATGATCGTCTCCGTTAACTCTTCTCATATGATTAAGTTCTTCATACTCCCTCATGAAACTTCTATAGACTGGCTTTTATAGATATGGTTGTATTCTTCACTTTTGTTGAGTCGATGTAAAGTCCTTTGTAGACATTTCGAGGCAGTTTAATAAGAAGATCCTAACGTTGTTGCAGATGTTTTGAGTAGAATTCGCACTCTGTATCGTCCAGATGAGTCTCTTGAATGAGTAATACGAAAATGAGTCTCTTGAATAAGTAGTACGAAAATGAGTTTCGCATTTCTCTTCTTCAGGTGATAACTGAGAGTGATTGTCAATAGGTAACTCTTCTTGAACCCAAAACTTGGTGAGTAATTCCTTGATATCATCCTCTTGTTGAGTAAAACCTTGATGAGCAAATCTAATATGTGGATGAGACGTGTTGATCGGTTTTAGTATTATCCAACTAAAGATTGAAAACTGAGCAATTGGCATCGATGGATGATATTTGATAATATCGGGTTTGATAACTGATCCATAAAAATCCGATAATGATATCAACCGGATAGTAATATTCTGGATCTGCAAGACACAGTTTCTTCAGGTGTGGCCATTCCTGAGTTGACACTTTGCTGGAAGGCGTAATTGACGATACAGTTCTTAGAATATGAGCATTGATCTTGACTGTGTCTTGAGAAGTTAAAGAGTCTAATTGTAATTGCACGATGCCAAGAGTTTGAGTTGACCTTGAGCCTCCTATTCCATGATATATAATAATAATAATGAGCGATGATTGTTGACGGAGAATGCTGAGCTGACGTATGAGCTGTTCGGAGATGAAGCTAAGTTCTGAGCCTGAATTAAGCAGACGTATTTTGTACGCAGTTAAAGAAACTTTAACTTGAGCTAGAGCTGTTCTCAAAAGAACATGATTTGATGTTGGCATGCGATTTCCTGTTTGAGAGTAAAACGTCCTCTGAGCCTGCAGATAAAAATTACTCAAGTACTCGTGGTCGAGGAGATCCGATGGCCATGAGATCTCAAACAATGCGTGTTCCTTGGAGATCGCCCTGAACTCCTCGTCGGCCTAAGCCTTCCATTCTTGAAGCTCCTCGAGCAAAACAGTTGAGCCGTCAAACTCGCTGAGCAGTTCCCGTAATATGAGTCTGCTGTTCTGAGATTTCACCTTCAGCGCAAGATCTGTTGGCAATCCAGCGGGTGAGTTGCTTCGCGACGAGTGCACCGAATTGGCTCGAGAAGAAGCGTCGTGAAGAACGGCCTGACGCGGGAGGATGAGCGGAGCTTGACGAACCGGCAGCGCCGACCGCGGAAACCGAAGCGGGCACCTCCAGCCTGGCAATCTCAGACTTCTTGTCATCAGCCATATTGTACACGCGCGAATCTGATGGCTTTCACAAACAAATACAAATATAGTTTTGACACGCGCTGTCCACGAAGAGTCACCGTGATGCGAGCCGATCACGACACTAACACGACACTACGGAATTTTCACTCACGTATCCGGCTCGAAGGACCAAATGCAAATTAGCTAAATTGTCACAAAAATGCTGGGACTGCGAAAAGGGGTTCCTATAGTCTATGCTGCGATTCACTTAGTTTATGTCACAGATCTCACTATAACCGTCTTGAGTGTCTCCGCACTATTAGAGTTTTTCACGCGTCACACGCGGAACGAAGATCGAGCTGACACAATAAAGTCTGAGTTGAACACTGTATTAAAACCTTGGAGAGGTTGAGAGAATGTTTTCCAAGTGAGCTGACCAAAAGGAGAGGCACGAGATTACGGTTGCCGGCCACGTGAACACTACGTGGTGAGCACGAGCACGGCGTGATGCTGTATCCTTTCAATCCGGCAGCACAGTGATCTCGACATTTCAATCCTGATGAGGGCTGATAGTAGAGCAGTCTCGGTTGTTCACTCACCAAAACGGTGCACAACAGAAAAAACATCAAAAGAGCTGAAACGAGTACAATCTCGAGCGACGAGCGTTACACAAGATGGCCGTAATGAGAGTGATGTAATGGGCGCGCGCACAAGAGAAGTACCGGAAGCGCCTCACTTTCACAAGAGAAGTACCGGAAGCGCTCATTCATAATGCATATATCCGCGAGGTACCACCATCTGATAATGAGACTCCCTTCTTCGAGAATCTAAACTCATTCTTGAACATTAATGTACATTCCGTTTTATTTTCCTGCTTTGTACATAATATCTCATTTTTTTGTACTTGCAGTATTTTAATCAATTAAGGGAGAATATTATCAGAAGTCACCATTGATAAGCAAGCAGCAATGGCCTAATGATTTAAAAATTTAATTATTGGGATTGAAAGAAATTAACTCACAAAAAAATAGAAATAGATGAAAAAGCTATAGTATGTATTCTAATTTATTTTGAACATTTCTTTGACTATTTTAATATTCTTTTTTCTTGTAAATTTACACAAAATTTATCAATGTTTAGAAGAGGCGTAAATTATGTCCTAAAGGGATTTAATATATCAAATTTAATAATATAATGATGACTTTATAATAATACTGCTCTCTGTGAATTAGATTCCAATAGATTTTTGCCTGCCAAACTCTTATACATGTAAAACTCTAAATTAGCAGATGAGTATAAAAATAATAAATATTATCATTTTACATAATAAACACTTCAACTTGGCTTTCTATTGCGACACGCTGGCGACGTGTACTTTATGCGACGCACCTTTATGCGCCGCATGTTCCAAACAATTAGGGTTGCGAGCCACGATGCGGCGCAGAAAGAAATGATTATCTCATGGACAATAAATGATATATTAAGGCATGCGTGCGTATGAGTAATCATCATATTATGATTTCTCGACTGATATAGTGGAGAGTGATCATAACCGAATGGAAGCAGTATTTTGGATACGCTATCTCACCCTCATAATAGTAACCTCCGGCCAACTAGGCCGATGCCCTCGGCTGACTAAATGTATCCTCCGGCTAACTAGGCCGTATTCTCCGGTCGACTAAATCGCATCCCTCGGTCGATTAGGCCACCGGCTGACTAAGCCGCATCTTACGGTTGACCAAACCGCATCCTCCGGTTGACCAAGCTGTATCCCTCGGCCGACTAAACTGCCAGCTAACTAAGCCGCATCCTACGGCTTCCCAAACCGCATCCACTGGCTAACCAAGCCTCCTCCTCTCCGGCCGACTAGACCGCCTCCGTCGACTAACTAAGTCGCGGCATTAATCCTCTTCACAAGCTAGACGTCTAGATTCTTGGCACGTACCAGGAAACAACAGTCCTAACTGTCTGAATCTCACTACGAATTCACAACGCACCAATTACCTAGGGAAAGGATCCTAGACAATGGAACACTGATGACAAGGCACGTTCACACGACGATGTTCGCAGCGAGTCCAAGCAAACCAACCAACCAGAATGTTCATGCTCCAAACATAAACAAAATAATATATACCCAATTTACATATCACTCGAAAAGCGGCCGGAACACATTTTCTTTGTACATATTGTATATAGTGACATATTAATAAATATATATTCTGTGTGCTCAAACATTGCAACTTTCAGTCAATCTCTCAATCAATCATATCACACTCCAATCCACATCTGTAAGCGTTAATTATATAGCGATAAACTACCAATAAGTAGCAACAAACTTTCAAACTGGTGACCCTTCCTGCACTCAACATATCACCAAATTATTCTTCTTAATCTTATTCTTTGTAGTTCAATTAATTAATTAATTGAAATTAATTAGTTAATTAATTAATTGAAATTGATTAGATAAAATTAGTAAATATTTAGTTTAATTAGTTCAATTAACTAATACTAAACAACTAAATATTGACTAATTTTGTGTAAACCTGTAAGAGAAAGAACGGTAAAATATTTAAAGAAACATTCAAAATAAATTGGGATACATATTATACCTTTTTTATCTATTTCTGTTTTCTGTGAGTCCATTTCTCTCACTCTCATTCATTAAATTTTCAAATTGGGCCATCGCTGCTTGCTTTTCAACTGATTGACTTCTAATAATATTTTTCCTTAATCGATTAAAACACTGCAAGTACATTAAAATGAGATATTACGTATATAAGAAGAAAAATTAAAACTGAAAAATAAACATAAAGAAATAAAATAATAGTTATAGAAATTATAACATTATAACTATTGTTGCAAACTTATGTTTTTATTTAATAATATGAGACCTAACAAAGGGAGACATGCTCCTTGTTGATTTCTACAATCTTTAAATATTGTTATATTTAAAAAATGTTTAATTAATATTGGTTAAAACATTTCAGGATGTTGATTTAAAACTTGTAAAAATAATTCTTCACTCCTAAGAACAATGCATTTTTCCTTTCAGTAAAATATACGATACATGTAATTTAATACAATATGATTTTATACATTTATTAATACAGTTTCATTGAGAAGATATTGTTTTGTTAATAATTTAAATAAATATATCACAAAATGATCAAAAATTGTACAATAATTCGTACAGATCATAGTATTTGAATTTTTTTAGCTTTCCCGAAAAAAACACATACATAACATATACATACATAAAAGTATAATATAATGAAAAATACATGCATTCAAAATGACAGTACTTATAATGCTTCTTAGAACTTATCTACAAAGATTATGGCGCATAAACATCACTTACACTTTGAAACGAACTACCAATTATCAAACTCACCGCGAAACTCAACGACATCGTCGACCGCCAATTGGACACGTGGAAAAAGAGGATAAAAAAATAAAAAATTTATTTTTAAATTGCCATAACATTAATATTTTTAAATTAACATATCTCAAATGATAGTATTTATATAATCAGCGACTGACCCCATGTCATATGAACATTATAAGTGGTACATTCCTAGTTAAAAATTATAATTTTTCTTAAAAAAATAGAAATAAAATCTAAATATATTATTATTATGACCAAGTAATATACTCGTAATGTACTCGGTGTTATTTCGTATCAATTTCTGATTAGACGACCGTTCCTTGGCGACGCGGTCGTCAAGCGGCCAAGAGAGTGATTGTGTGGAAAAAGTCGACAGCGCGGCGCGCGAGTTTGAACTGCGGTGCAGCGAATTATGATATTATTAAAAGGAAATGTTCTTGTTATTATTGTGAATAATAAAGTGTATTTCTACGTTTTATAACTATTTCTTCCTTCCTTAGCGTGAGTGTTTCGTGTGAGAACATGAGTACATATTCAACTCTAATATGTGTTTATATAAAAAATTTGATATCAAAAGGGCGTCAAGTTATTCCCTCGAAAGTTAAATGTACAATTATTTTAAAAAAATGTAAATTAATCAATGATTTGTATCTTTGTATTCCCATTGATATCTTCTATCCTAAAACCCAAGTGACAATAGATTTAATTCTTTTTAAAAAATAATGATATTATAAAATTGCGTTTAACCTAATGTTACGTCCAAGCTCTGAAAGAAGAAATTTGATTTAAACGATGGATCTAGGAAGGATGCTTGGAACCGTTCGTTTCTTCCTATCCTTCTCTCTTATAGATCGATGTTTGAGATGTCGACCTGCGAGTCGAACGTACCTTTCATGCAGAATAATGAGTCAATGTCAACGACGCTATAACGCCTGCCTGCGCCAGTACGTTCGCTGATCCGTTTTTAGGTCAGAAAAATTAATCTCTTTAACCTGTGATAGCATCTTGTGCGATCTTAGGAGAAGCGGTGAAGAAGAGTTAATGAATAAGTAGAGTTAATTAATTAAATAAATAAAAAACACAAACAAATTAAATAAAAAACACAAACATTTAATTGCAAGATTATCTGACAATAAAAGAAATACGGTTATAAATTTGAATAATATGTGAAACGCAATGCGAGCGACGTTAAGTGCAAGTAGAATGTATGCATGAGTGCGCGTGTGCATGTGTGTGTCGATTTACAAGATTACAGAAGTCATCGAGCAAGAATTCTCGGAGAAATTGATCTTAATTCGTTACTTAAGTGAGAGTTTAAAATCTTGCCCGCCTTTATACATGTGTTTATTCATTTCTTGGATGGTGTTATCTGATGAACTCCGCGATGTGAGGAGGAGGATTAGAAATAGCGCCATAGAAACAGTTGACTAGAATGAGATACGGGAGGGGGTCGGAAGGAAGAAAAAAGGGAATCATGTATATGGGTCCCTCTGCATAAGAGCGAATTTGATATCCTTATTAACGGTTGTCCCTACGCAAAATGTTTCCAGCGGAGGAAGACAAAGTAATCGAGGGTATTGTCGTATTTGACGGCAGAACGTTTCGAGATCAGAGTCGGACGATCTTCGAAGAACGATTGTTGTTTTGCTGAGGAAGATAAATTAATTGATCGGGGAGATCGGTTCGTCTTCCGCAAGAGTGGCAAAGAGATCTGGTTCCGCGAACGGGCCGATCAGTTGTACGAAGATCGTTCGATAAGTCAGATAAATTTTTGCGAGATAGCGCCACAATGAACTGTATATGGCCAGGAAGTAACACTATTCAAACTGTCTCATACCAAGTTTCAGCCAAAAGCGACACTTAGTTTACTGTGGCAGACATTGGAAGTGGCAGCAGTTGTCGTAAAAATAAAGAAAGACAAATTTCGCAGTGAAACATTTTTATTTAAAGAAGTGGATGGCTGCGCAGATTAAAGTCGAATTGGATGAAGTTCACGGGGATTCTGCATCAGCGTTGAAGACCGTTTATTTTTGGATTCAACAATGAATTCAAAAGAGGCCGGACATCAACCAAAGATGAAGCGCGCCCCGGTCAAGTTGAAGTCACTATGCTAGAAATGATTGAAAAAACCCATCGTATCGTCATAGAAGATCGCCGAATGAAGGTACGTGACATAATTGAGATTGTAAGCATCTCAGTAGATAGGGTGCATAATATCCTGCACAAAGAATTAGAAATGAAAAAGCTTTGTGCACGATGAGTGCCGCGATTGCTGATCATTGATCAAAGACGCATGCAAAAAGACATTTTGCAGCAGTGTTTGTCGATGCTTAAGCCCAATCCACTTTTAGCGTCTATTCGTGACCGTAGACGAGACTTGGATCCATTACTATACACCCGAGTCAAAACAGCAATCGAAGCAGTGGACAGCGCCTGATGAATGTGCGCCGAAGAAGGCGAAGACTGTTTTGTCGGCCGGGAAGATAATGGCCACTGTTTTTTGGGATTCCCAAGGAATCATCTTCATTGACTACTTACAGAAGGGTCAAACAGTCACAGTAGTATATTATTCTACACTTCTAAATCGTTTGTACGAAGAGCTGCAAACAAAACGGTCAAGATTGGCGCGCAAAAAAGTCATCTTTCACCATGACAATGCTCCGGCTCACATTTCCACAGTTGCAATGGCAAAATTGCATGAATTAAGATTCGAATTGCTGTCCCATCCATCCTATTCTCTTGATTTGACCCCTTGTGATTTCTTTCTATTCCCAAACCTCAAGATCTGGCTCGGGGGAAAGAAATTTTCGTCTGATGAGGAGTCATCGCTGCTGTAGATGCGTATTTTGAAGGCCTCGAGATTTCCTATTTTTCCAAAGGAATAAAAAAATTGAACACCGCTGGACTAAGTGTGTAGAGCTTCAAGGAGACTACGTCGAAAAGTAAAAAAGAATTTTCCGGAAAATAGGTAATTTTATTACTTTTTTACCTGACTTATCGAACAATCCTCGTAAATCTTGGGCTGCGTGGATGGCGGCGGCGATGTCCGCCTTCGTAAATGAGTCCGCAATGGATCCTACATTCACGAGTGCGCGTCGAATCCAGTTTATGATGCCTCAGGGCAATATTCCGATCGGGGCTCCCTTTTTCGCGTATGCGCATTGATGAGATAGAAAAGACAATGGTGAAATGTATGGGTGCAAGTCTTGGCGCTTGATGGGTTCCGACAATGAAGAGAACAGATTAAGTTGGGTAAATATATTTAAATATGTAGAAATAGGTACATGTATATATGTATATATTTAGAGAAAAAGATAATAAAATAAATTATTAAAATGGAAAAAGGAGCTACTAGAAAAAGAAAAAATCGGGATTTTCGTAATGCATGGTTAGATGCATAATTAGGTAGTTTTAAAGGATGGTTGGCTCCACAGATAATAAAGCATTTTGTATATGTTGTAAAGTCATCACTTGTTACAAATCAAAATTATTAAAACATTCAAAGTCGGTCAAACAATAGAACAAGCATTAAATATAACAAAAGCAAGTAATAATAAAAATATTCTTTCGTACGAAAATAATAATAGAGACATTCTTTCGCATAATGATAAAGTAAAACGCGCTGAAATCAAATTAGCAGCATTTTTTGCGGAATATAATATTGCATTTAACATCGCGGATTATTTAATTCTTTTATTGAAAGATATCTGCAATGATTCTGAAATTGTATCAGATCTAACACTAATTCGAGATAAATATAAAAATATTGTTATTAATGTTATTGCGAAATGTGAAATCAATAAAATTATTAATGATTTACAAACCTGCAAATATTCTGTATTAATTGATGAAAGCACATTTCCGATACAAAAATTATTTGTAATAATGTCTGTAGACACAAGAGATAGTTCTGCAAGCAAAATTTTCGAAAATTTTAAAAATCTTCTTCAAGAGAAAAGCATACCATTACAACATATAGTTAGAATAGCAAGCGATAATGCATAGCCAGTAATGATTGGATACAATAACTCTTTTATGTCTCATTTAAAATTAGAAATATCGGGTCTTATTACATTTAATTGCATTTGCCATTCTTCCGCGTTAATTGCTAATAAAGCATTTGAAAAATTACCAGAATCATGCAAAAATTTAATTCGAGGAGTAAGTAGTTATATTTCGAGCAGTGCTAAAAGATGTGCAATTTTAGTTGAGTTTCAGGATTTTTTTAATATAGAAAGAAACAAGATCCTAAAATTATGCAATACCAGATGGCTAATTTTACTTAAATGTATTGAAAGATTATTAACAAATTGGAATGTTTTACAAAGTTATTATATTTTATTCTCGCAGTAGTTGAAGATAACATAAAAGCCGCAGAAATCATTTTAGATCAGTTAAATGATAAGTCAATAAAAGCATATTTCTTATTTTAAGATATTTATTACATTATTTTAATAGTTTTAACGCACTTTCTCAATCTCGAAAAATTTTAATTCACAAGTTATATGAAAATAGTCAACGGTTTATTCATGAAATTGCACAAAATTTTAAGTCAGAGTTTTTAGAAAATATTTGTAATCTAATTAGTAATGGTCAGACGCTTCTTAACATAAACATACTATAATAGGCAGTCAGGAGCATAAAAGCAGAATAAAAAAGCGGAATAATTAAATGTGTAAACGGTATATAATTTGTCGGCGATAAAATAGATACATGGATAAAATTATAATTAAAAGTAAACAAAAAGAATAAATTCAAATTAAAAATAAAAATAAAAATAAAAGTTCATACCAATTAACGACTAAGAACACAAAAGAATAGATTCGTCGATGATAAAACAAAACTTCAGTATGTGACTGATGACAACAAATTCAAATTAAAAATAAAAATAAATTAAAGACTAAAAACATAAACGTCGTTTCGACCTTATATTAGATCTTCTTCAATGCAATAATACAGCGCGATGATACGAAATAAAGACAATTAGCGACATAATATATGTGCAGAGAATGTCAAGTACAAACGACTATTAACTTGAAACTAAAGACATGATCGTGTTAGGCACTAACCGGCTGGTGCGCGCGAATGTAGTGTCCAGTATGTAATCTTATCATACCAACAGATACTCTCATATTGCGTATTGTTGCGGTCCGAAATACGTGTAATCGCTTCGAATCTGATCGCTACCAATCTTGCTCTTTTTTAGTTCTCGGAGCATTTTCCATGTTTAGACAGCGCGGACAGTTCCCAATGTATAATGCCAAAGAACGTGGAAAGTCGTTAGTGAGAGACGTTCTTCATCCAATTTTGACGACAATGTATTGACTAAATTGTATTGCCACCTAACGTATTTGAAAGATAAAATATAGAAGATAGAATTGATCTTAAAAGAGTCTCGACATTTTTTATTTTAATTAGATAAAACATTCCGGATACCACTATTAATAACAGAATCAAATATTTCACAAAATTGAATTCTAGGGTTGCATATGATGAGGTTGTTGACGCAGTTGATTCTACGATGCCCCGCATGCCATTCTTTCTTGTTCCATACGTCAGGGGCATATCTTATATTTTATAAATATAATAAACATTTAAGTAAAAGTTTATGTTTATGTTCTTTAAAGATAAGTTTATTTTTATTTAAATTTTATTAATTCATTAAATACATATAGTAAAGTTGTTTTGTTTATAATTCATAAAATATTATGTTTATATTATATGAAATATTTATTTTTAATTTAATAAAAAATATATTTTTGTTGTACGAATACTGGTAAGATTTTTGGCAGTTTTTCCTTACCCATGCAACAAATGTTGAATGATATTCTTTGATTCTGCCAAATAAAATGTTTTCGTTATGTTATATAAGAAGATTGTTTTATTTAAAAATTTCCTTAATATCTTTTCTATGTATTATTTTATTTTTAATATTAGATTTAATATTATTAAATTTAATACACACTATAAATATATACTACTGTTTATAAATTAGAGAATACTTGCATTTTTTTTACATCTTATAAAAAATTAAATTTTGATAAAAAGGTTATAGAGAAGTTTTTAAAAATAAATTCTAAAAGGACAGAGAGAGAGCTCTTATGGATTATGGATTATAAATTATGGATTATAAATTATGGATTATAAATTTTTCGATAATGTTTAAGTAATTTGACAAGGGTTAATAAAGGCATATCTTTTCGCCCGTGCTAGATACTATACTGATACTATTTTCGCCGCGCATGAGCGAAAAAGGAAGTCCCGATCGGAACATTACCTCTGCCAGGACTCTTTTCGTCCGCTTCTGCCTGGAGAGAGGCGGTAATCTGGTTCGGAACACTATAAACAGGGAAAAAGGGATGAAATGCACCAAGTTTTTCGGCGGCCGCGTATCCTAAGGGAGAGTCTATAGATATATATGTATTTAAAAACAAGAGTTAGCAGGAATGAGAGGAGAGATGAGATTGAATTTCGAGGAATGATCAGAAGAGAGAAGAAAAAAGCGGTTTCATAATTACGCAGAGAGGGGGTGGGGCCGTAACGCGTTACAATCGAATGAAAAATAGTAAAAAAAAAAAGGAATTCGACTTACTATTATCAATGCTGAAAATTATTGTCAATGCTGTTGATGGTTGAAAAAGTATGGTGGTGATCGGCGAGATCGAGCTCGAAACTACACTCATAAAAATCGCGCATTTACTCTATATTCTGATAAGAGTCCGACCCGACGAGATACTAATTCGAAAAAAATCAGAATGATCTGGTTCGAGCCTTCGGTGGAAAAAGACGGAGTGTATTGGACGTATATTGTGACCGAACTGGCATTGAGGGTGAACTGAACATTGTTCCCTTGAAGAGCGCTATACGATTCTAATGAGGAAAAAATTTGTTTTTTTATTTTGTTATCGCTGTCTACTTAATCAACTGTATGTGTGCTGTTTTTCAATAACAGATTTTGAAAAGTTTAGACATCCCATAACGAAATTAATAATAATTCGAAGGTAATAAATAATTCTCGAAAGAGAATCGTGTAATTGACATGACGTACACTAATTTAACATGTAACATTAATTTAACTCAAATGTATCTAACGCAAGTGGTAGCAGTTTTCTATCTCAATATATGTATATATGTATAATATTCCGGCATATCTTTTTATAAAGAATTTTTAAATACATATATATTTGAATCGAATGAAAGATTTAATTATAAAAAATGAAAGAAGTAATAGTACAAAATAAAAAAATTTAATTTAAGTAAGAAAACTTTTATGTAGAAAAACTGGGCGCTACTAGACCTTAATTAAAATAATAACAAAGTAAAAATGAGAAATTTTGATTTAAGAAAGTAATGACAAGATTCAAGTAACACTGCGACATAAAAATAATAACCACTATGTGTATATTGTTCGAGCAAGACACGAATATATGGATTTGAATTACGCACGGGATATAAATTTCGACTTTTTATGTGAATAGTATGTTATGAAAGCAAATATAACTAACAAATAAAACTAGTTTAATATAAAAGTTTATTTGTTATAAACTGATATACAGAGTGTCCCAAAACTCCCGCATTTGGAGTACACTACGTGATTCTTTATGTTAAAAGAAACAACTTTTTCTTTTAGCAAAATTGCGTGCGACAAGTTGTTTTTACAGTGGATCAGATTAAAAATGACGAGCGCGCGTATATGCGTAGCGGTCAGGGCTGAAACGTGTTTCTCAGGCCGGCGCGGCCTGGTACTTAATCTTTGATGACTTCACGTACTATATTGTTTAAAATATGATAAAAGTTAACAAAATAAGAATTGTTTTCATCCTTTAATGATTTAATAAAAAAATTGTTTGATTTCGTAGCATTATCTCGAAATAAAAATAAATGTCATACGCAAAAATTGTCATATGCAATTGCGCATACGACAATAAAAAAATAATTAAAATAATAGAATGCTCAGTTCATACACCATATTATTTACATTTCTTTTTATTTACGCACATACGCGCGCTCACTTTTAATTTGATTTACTGTAAAAACTACTCGTCGCACGCAATTTTGCTAAAGGAAAAAGTTGTTTCTTTTAGCATAAAAAATCACGTAGTGTACTCCAAATGCGAGAATTTTGGGACACCCTGTGTGTGTGTATATATATATATATATATATATATATATATATATATATATATATATATATATACGTACAATTATGTGTTGCAGTAGTTTCTTTTATTAGTCCTTCGAATATTTTATTTTCAGAGCAATTTCTCCACATACTAATTATCTTATCACGCGCAGGATTATAAATTTATTTAAAATAGAATCTTTTCTTTTAATAGGTAGAATGTAATAAGTACTAGATACTTCAGCAACTATCATATTTGCAATACATTCTACATTCTCATTTCTTAAGCTAAATAAAATTTAAAACAAAATAAATGATTAAACAAAATAAACTATAAAATAATAAATTAATTTTATAGTATATATATATATATATATATATATATATATATCTTGTAAAACTAATTTATTATTTTATAATTTATTTTGTTTAATCATTTATTTTGTAAAAAATGAGAATGCAGAATATATTGCAAATATGATAGTTGCTGAATTTTCGACAATATGATAGTTGCTAAAGTATCTAATACTTGTTACATTCCACCTATTAAAAGAAAAGATTCTATTTTAAATAAATTTATACTTGCGCAAGGTAAGATAATCAGTATGTGGAGAAATTGCTCATCTAGAAATAAAAGATTCGAAGAACTAGTAAAAGAAGCTATTGCAACACAGAATTATAACAATGGTGAGATAATTTTTTAATAATAATGTATATAATTTTGTCACTTATTTAAGTACATGCGTACATTAGTTTATGTCACTTGTATTTAGATGTAATAGAGGATTCCGAAATGAAAATCGAGATAAAATGGTTGAAAAAGAATCAAGCGCCATTAATACTTCAGCATTAGAATAAGATGTTTCATATTTGACATAGAAATATTGAAACCTCAAAGGAGAATACTTTAGTTGATATTTTAACACAATGACCTATTTTAAAACATTCAAAGGGCCACTTTTTAATAAGTGAAAATTTCAAACATATGTCTTTATCTAAAGAAATACTAACGATAAATAATTGAAAAAAATTTTGTCCAACACATCAGAAATTTAATAACTTTAAATCATAAAAATGACAATGTCAATATTTTAAAAATGTTACGAGATGAAGATATTAATAACGGTAAAGAAACTTTATAAATAACATTTTTGGTTCTAAACCATGTATTAATATAAACTTTTAAATGTAATTCTATTCTATAAAATGTAAATTTCTTAATGCATACATTTTTTATTTTTTTTTGTTTTCTTAGATTTAAAGATTGCTTTACAAATTATGATATTGTCACATTTGGTTCTCCCAAAGAAAATGACAAGATGCAATAACAGATTTTGGAAGCCATCTATATGGAACGCAAAAGATAATAAAACATGCAGTGGTTAGCATTATATTTTTTTCTTATATTATTTCAATTTTATTTTATAAATTTTATTTTATAAATTAAAAGCATGAATAACGTAAGAGAAGCCACATTATAGTTACGTATAGCCACGGATATTCTCATATTTTGTATTTTTTAACACAGATAATTATTTTATAGATTCCTGGTGATATGACAAGATTAAGAAAAAAAAAACAATAAAAAGGTGTAAAGAATTGAAGTTAACAGTTCGATCATATATAATTATTGTTGGATCTTCATTAAAGATTATCAAGAATTCATATGTCTGTTGATGATATTTTGTACAACGTTCAATCTACTATGGAAGTTATCGATATTTGTTTCAAGGTATTTCATGTTCTTGGACTAAGTTATCCAATAACAAGTGAGCATATATGGTTTTTAATACAAAACTGTATTTATAAATTCACAAAGTGGGACATATTATTTCAAATAGTGAATACATTATAAAAACGTTTGAAAATGAAATTCAGTTCATTCCAGTAAGAGAAAGTATATCAGAAAGTATATCAGAAAAGCTCGAAGTTGAAAAATGATTTAAAAAATAATTTATTTATAGTTTCATTAAATTGAAAAACTTTAACAATTACAAAATATTTTGTTGTATGTTTTGTTCACATTTATTATTATCTATAGATTATTTAATGATACACATAAAATTGAAACATAAATTGTTTATGCCTTTAGAAATTAAATATAATTTCGAAAACTGTTTTCAAATATATAACAATATATATTCCTTAAAAAGACACATTTTGTTTAAACATGTTAAAGATCGTAATTTACAATTAACATGTAAAAGAAATATAGCGCAAAAAATTGATAGAAATGTTTTACTAACTAATACAAATAATGGTAATACTAGTAATGTTCATAAAGAGCATTGTAACATTATTGAAATAATGTCATCTACCTGTAATGAAAATAGTGAAATTGATATATTAGAATTTAAAGATTAGAACAAAAGAGAAATCTGCTACCCATCTTATACCAAAACTATATACTGATACTTTAAATCGCAATACAATACACAAAATTATTTTAAACATTTCATCATTTTATAATTACACTTGTTTAGCATTTTTGAAAACAATATATAAACATGTTCATAATTTATAAAGTATATTACAATTAATAGAAAATGTATTTGACAATTTCAAAACTGAACATTTAACATTTTAATATTTATAAAAAATAAACTGCTCAATATTTCCGTTAATTAGAAAAATATACTCATCTTTAACATTTTATCAGACAAAAATCGAAAATCTGTATTATGTCATAGAAAAATTACTGTAATACCTATAAAACGAGTATTAAAACAATTTCTAGAAATGCCAAATGTTTTTTTCTAAAATAACTGCACATATTAAATAATGTGATGATGATAATATTATTATCTTGTCAATTATTCAAAGTAAATTTTGACAATCTATTATAAAAAATGCTAAAGATAAAATAATTTTACCACTTGTCTTATTTTTTGATGATATAGAAATAAATAATCCTATTGGTTCACATAAATGCATAAATAAATTAGATGCATGAGTATGCAAGCAGATTGGAAAATATTTTCTTAATTCAACTCTATCATTACATAGATCATAAATATTTGAGAAATGAAATAATATTTAGTTATATCACTGGTATGATAATAAATTTAGAAAACAATGGTATTCAAATTATTATAAATAAAAATGTAAAAACATATTATATTTTATTATATTGTAAAAAATGTAAAAACATATTATTTATATTATATTATTATATTTTATTATATTTTATTATATTATATTTTAGATTGTGCTTTACAACAGGAGATAACTTGGATTTAAATATCATATTAGGATTTTCTAAAAGTTTTAATTCATCACATTGTTGTAGAATTTATTTCTACAAGTTTCTAAAGAAAAACTTAAAAAACAAATACAGGAAAACGTAAATATGGTAAAATATGGTAAATATGATAAAAACCATAGAAAGTTATACGAGTCATTGTATAGAAAATGCATTAATAAGATGTTAACATTACAAGTTTTTCAAGAAAGAATTAGATTCTTTAATTGAATTTTTTTTAATAAAAATGTTATAAACTAGTGATATCACTCCTCTGATAATGTCAGATTCTATATAAAAAGAAGTCATAATTATATCAGCTTCAGAAATGAAGTATTTGGTTTTTAATCTTAGCTTATTTATTGGAGATCTTATTCCTTTTAATAATAAAATCTGAGAATTATATTTACTTTTACGACAAATATTATGTATTGTAATACTACATACTTTAAATATGCAAACTATTGATTTATTAAAAACACTTATTTCTGAATATCTTGCTTTACATATAAAATAATTTCCTAATTCATTAAAAACTAAACACCACAACTTATTGTATCATCGAAGAATTATGAGAAATTATGGACCTTTAAAGTATATGCGATTTGAAGAAAAGCACAAACAAATAAAAAAAATAGCAAAATTTGTAAAACACGAGTAAATCCCTCGTTTACATTAGCTCTAAAATATCAATTGCAACTTTGCTACAGATTTCTTCTTAACGAAGGCTTTGTAAATCGTGTATCGTTTGGAACTGTTGTTTTGAAATTGCATTTAATAATTATAAATATTTTAAAAAACTTTTTTTTTACGACACGTTTGAAGATTACGATTCCATGGAGTTAATTGAGTAATAATAAACGACATAAAATATAGTATTAATATAATAATATCTATAAATGTTAATGGAATTAACACCACTTTTGACAAAGTGAAGCATGTTATTACAAATAAATAAAAAATGTATTTTTTTTATATACTAAAATGATAATTATATGTTATTGCCGTCACTTAAGTGCGTTTGAGATAAAAGATACACAGGAATGAGGTTCACATCTCAGCTAGATCTTTCAGATTGTCATGTATATACTCATATTATGACGGATAAGAAAAGTTATGTTCCAGTAAATTTTTAAAATCATCTTAATTATTTTAAATATTATTATTTTAAATATTATAATAATTTTTTATTTCAACAAAACTGATTAATTATTTCAAAGATGTCCGTTTATGAAATATTGAAAATGTATGATTATTTTTATTAAATAGATTATATAATTTCTTAATAAATTAATAATTAATTATATAATTAATTATATAATTTCTCGAAATTATTAATGTTTTTTTGTTAAAATATTATAGATAAAAAAGATTCTGTTTCTTTTGCTTGGCAAAAAAATGTTTAACATAAAATAATACGTTGCAACAATTAATATTGTAAGAAAAGTCGATTAAATAATTGTATTATTCTAAATGTAATATAAAATGAAATACTAAATATTTTTCATGTATCCATAAATAATGTTACATATAAAAATAAATGAATAATTCTCATTTACTTTATAAATTGCATTTTTTTTTAAACGAATATATTATTCCGAAATTATTACTTTCTTTTTAAAAAAACAAGTACACATTTTAAAAAATATTAATAAATATTATATTTTAAAAAAATACTTATTACACTCTCATTGAAAAAAATAAAATTTTTGTAAAGAAATAATTACTATGACCGTAAATATTCATATATGTTTGAAATAAATATAATTTTTACTTTTTAGCCTATTTTTTGAACTTTATCTATATTAGACTGGTTGATGCAAAAGTAATTGTGGTTTTTATTATTTTAAATTTTGATGTTTATATTAAAGTAAATCTATACGTAACTATGTTTAGGTTATATATTATTTTCAAGCGCTAATTTCATTCTGCTTTTTTATGATTAATGGTTTCGCTTTCACTGTTTATTCGTTGGTTATATTAGGCTATCAAATTAAAATAGAGAAAACAAATTTGTGCGATTTTATTATATGATTTTAAAATGGAAAATTAAGCTGTAGACACTGTTCGCAATATCAATATTATTTAATCAAGGAATCATTAACAAACATACAGCTCAACATTGATGAATTTCATAACAAAGATGAGAGCCTTGAAAATGATAAGGGTCGCAGACATCCTTTTGTAATTATTAAATATTCAACAATTGTTAAGTATTCAATTGTTGACATTTGTATCAAATTGGAAAATGTCCTCGACAAATGAGTGACATACGAGAATGAAAATCAAAAAGATTCGCCGTTACGAAGACTGTGCTTTTTTCATTCAAACGATCTATTTCTTGATCGCATTATGTAACGAGAAATGGATTATATACGACAACCGACAATGTTCCGCACAGTGGATCAAAATGAAACACCACTTCTTTAAACCAAAATTGTATAAACAAAAAGTTATGATCAGTGTTTAGTGATCGGCAAGTGGAATCTATTTTTTGGATAGTTAGATATTTTTTTGAATTTCTAAAAAAAAACCATCATAGCAGAGAAATATTCCAAAAAGTTGACAAAATGCATCGAGAATTGCAATGTTTACATCCAACATTGGTTATTTAGAATCAATTCTTTTTCAATTTAATAATTTCCGATTGCATATCTCGAAAATTAATCTGCGAAAATTGAATGAACTGAGTTATGAAATTCTTTTACTCATCTTGTTCATCAGATCCCTGTTCGACCGATTTCACTTGAACATTTTTTCAAGCATATCAACAACTTTCTGCAGGAGAAAATTTTCAACAACCGAGTAACAGTTTAAAATGCCTTCGAAGAATTCATCGGTTATAGGATTCTAGAATTCTATGCCGGAATAAATAGATTTATTTCTTGTAAAAAATGTATAGATTTGTTCTTGGCAAAAATGTATAGATTCTAATAATTTTAATTTGATTAATAATTTTTTCTGAGCCGAGATACTATTCTAAAATTGATTATTAAAAACTACAATTTATTTTTGCACTAATCTAATATGTATGAATATAAATGAATCATGTTTCTCATATTAAAGCTAATGTTTAAAAAACATATATTTAATGTATATAATGCACATTTCTTAGCATAATCTTTCATAATAATCATTAAAACTGATGTATTCATAGAAATATAAAACACATATGCAAATATGCGTTTTTGTACGCTATGTGCACGGATACACCTTGGTATTGGGATGAAGCCTGCTCATTTCAGTAGCATCATCTCAATACCAAGATTAAGCGACATCGAGCAGGATCTCCAAATGGATGGATGACCGATTTTAGAAACATACGATGATATGAGACAAAAAATGTTTCATCACTTTCTCCCATTTTTTCATTTTTTCATTTTTTTTTATTTATTTTCTGTAAAGGGTGTCACATATATTATAGATTTTCAGTACTAGCAGTCAATATCGGAACGCAACCGTAATTTTGTTGTCATAAGTATGCATAATTTGATTTGTTCATATATAATCATAAACAATTTTATTTATATATAATTAGATCAGGTCAAAATCCATACATAATTAGATATACAAAATTATATATAATTATATGTAATTAGATATAAACTTTTCTTCCCTTTGTTGATTGAATAATAATATTATTAAAATAAATGCAAATATATTTCTTTTCTTAATATTAATTATTATTAAATTAACAAAACTATTTGTTATTAAATTAACAAAATTATACCTGATGTTATTGACTCATTAATTCATCAATATTATTTTTTCTATGTGCAATTATTTCGTGATTCGCAGTTCGCTTTTGTATGAACTCATTTATATGAAATGAATAATGTGAAAGACCAAATTCGTCGAATTCGTTATCATTATTCTCGCCGATTCATCTTTAGAGTGAATTTTTACAAAATTAAAGGACGCAAATCACAAATTATTCGTATTAATATGTATATAGTGTTATATTATGTATTAAAATTCATATTTACTCATAGCTCGCAATAAGGCTATCGTAAATTATAATGTGAATCGTGAATCGTAAATCAAATGATGAATGATGAATCGTGAATAGCGTAGAAAATCCATATTAACAAATGATAAATATACGAATAGAAAATTGCGAATCACGAAACACGAATAATACGCAAAGTAGAATTAGCTTTATTTTCATATGTCAACTTTGGTAAATTTATTATATAGAAAGATAAGGAACCAACCATCGCACAACATGCACTAGTGTTCAAAAACTTTACAATTTTTAAATAAAGTTTTTAAATAATGTTTTTTGCTGCTACAGTTATTTTATTGAAAATGTTAACATAAATACACACACACACACACACACACACACACACACACACACACACACACACACACACACACACACACACACACACACACACACACACACACACACACACACACACACACACACACATATATATATATATATATATGTCAACATTTTCAATAAAATAATTGTACCAGCAAAATATATGTATATACAAATATATAAATACATACACACACACACACACACATCACACACACACACACACACACACACACGTAGTGTATACACTGTGTGTGCGCGCGCGCGCACATACATTATTTAAATAAAATTTATAATGAATGAAACAAAAAATATTAAATTAATTTAAATGTTACAAGTAAAACAAAGCAAATTTTCTTCTTGTAAAAATTTTTTTTGCTTTAACTGCCTAATACAATTGTGGCACTGTATTGATTAATTTTTGAATAGTTTTTACTTTGATATTGTATTAAGCTTTTTGCCAAATTTTTGAATATTTTTTAAAAATAGGATATTTTTTATGTACTCTCTCCAATTCTTCTCGCAGCTCGAATTTATCTATACATGTTACTTTAAATGTAATTTGTAAATAATGTACGTCTTTATAAATATTTTCAATAAAATAATTATGAGGTTAATAAAAATATAGTTTTGTCAAAAGATTATAGAGTATTTCAAACTTTTGAGCAATAATGATATATATGCGCGCGCGTATATATTAAATCAAGACATTGATTTAATTAAGAAAAGTAAATTTTTCACTAGTAAGGAAAAAGCAATATCAAATTCTAACAGCATATCTAATAATATTGTTATCATGTAGTAAACAGATATTACCTTGATTTTTTGTTTCACTATATGATACAGTTATTTTATTATATGAAACCGTCGCACTGTTTGCCGCAACCGAAACCTAGTAGAACTGAAAGCAGAACTGTAACAAGTGATGATATGGCTCTTAAAAATAACTCCTTCTACATAGGGCCGCATCCCTACGCAGACGAGTGATTCTATTTATATAATTCATGTTTTCGCTTTACATGAGAACGTTATGCGGCCCTGCGTGAATATATCCCACAATCGTCATCACATAATATAAAATCACATTTATGAATTGTTCACACTTGTTCTAAAATATTTTGGATATGCTAGTTTAATTCGATCTTATAAATAATTTCGAACAAAATCTTAATAATTAACTTAATTAATATGATATGTATATATAAAGTAGTGATAATTATGTTAATATTTTAATAGAAAATAAATGTAATCTTTATCATAATTTAAATTTACCAATGTGTAGAATTAATATATGTTTTATACAATAAGATAATAAATGACATTGCCCGGTAGGATTGGATTTTAGATATCCTATAATTTTTCATTTTTTTAAATTAGTGGATGGAAAATCGAATATGCTATTTTGTTATTGCCATCGTGAACACTACTGATTTTTGAGGTTATGTGCATCAAACGCCAAACCGTATGGCATTTTAGAAGGCCAAATGTCAACGCTTTAAAACCGCAAAAGGGCGGGAAGATATATAAAATTTAAATTGTTATTTCGGTTGTATGAAATCTAAAGCTCAGAACTTTTTTGTACACCTAAATTTATATAAATTTGGAACAATTACTTCTATCGCAAACTATGTGCCAGTATCATTAACAGACTTTTAATACAGCTCAAAGCTATATTTTTAAATCGATAATCAAATTTGAATATGAATTATTCTTTTCATTTCCTTTCTTTTCCTTATACGAAATATCACCTCAGCTAGGAATCTTTCGATTTCTGGTCAGGTATCTTATCCTTCATCTCATCCATTGAGGTATATGATGATACAAAGATACAATAACTTAGATTTTATTTTATAATTTGATCTCAACTATGATGATACAATAACAAAGATACAATAACTTAGATTTTATTTTGTAATTTGATCTCAACTATAATGCGTTAGCTAGCAATTTCGTAAAAATTTAAAAAAAAAATTAAAACTATCATCATATGGGTTAGAGTAAAAAGACTTCAATGAAGATACTGAGATATGTACCAGATTCTATTTTTTTTAAATTTAGTATAGTAAAATAATGCAATTTTTATAATAAGAATATAACTTGACGCTAATTCTTGATATCAAACTTTTTATACAAATGATATCATTTGAGTTGACAATGCGGAAGCATTTCTTTTTTTTTTTTAGTTTAATCACAACTAGAATTGAGTTAGGTATGACAATTTTGTAACATAATTTTGTTTAAACAATTAAAACTACTACCACATGGATTAAAGAGATTCTTCAATGAAGATATAGATGTATGTACTATTCAGATTCTATTTTTTTAAAATAAAAGATAGTTAAATTCTATTTTTTAATTTCCAACAGTTTTTTTTTTCAAGTGCCCTTATATTTGACACCCTTATTTTATCCTTTTTTTAAAAAAGTAATTTTTTATTTTTTTATACACATTATACATTATTACATTTACATCTTTACATTTACATTTACATCTTTTTTATACATATACATTTTTTAAGTGGAAATGACTCTCAGATTTCCTTGATGATGACTTTTAGTTTTTTAATTAAATAAAATTATGATTTATGTAATATAACTCTTCTAGTTATTCTGCATATATACTACGTAATAAAAAATATACAATCCCATTTTAAAAAAATGATCATCATTTATTCTATACATAAAAATATTAAGATATAGTTGTCATTAATGTCAATCTAAAATATAAATATAAAGATGTCGAATGAAGTCATAAGCAGTTAGTAAGTTTTTCATGCTTGTATGATAAACTTATAGAAAAAAATTAATATTATAATGGTAATATAGAATTTTATAACATATTGATAATCAAAAAATAGATTAAATATGTAAAATTGATAAAATAGGCTTTAAAAAATGTTTCAGTTATTTATCCGGTTTCAATGTATTTATACATAATAAATAAATAAACAATAAATAATAATAATTAATAACAATAATAATATATTAATAATAATAATTATAAATAATAATAAATTAATAGATTGAGTGCTATTATTTACTTGTGATGATATTAAAACGATATTTATTTATAGAAGTTCGAAATGGCCATCAATACAATTGATACGTCGAAGAAGATTTTTCGTAGCGTTTACAGCCATATCGGGCGTTATAATAGCGGTAACTTCTATTATTTTATCTTCTAGTTCTGTGAGATCATCAATCCGTTTCTTATACACATATTCTTTTATGTAATCCCATAAAAAAAAATCCATCAGAGTCAAATCCAATGATCGAACAAGCCACGTACAAGCCACTGCAACCAATCCATCGACGTAAAAATTTTTCGTTCAATGTCTGCTGAACAATACGCGAGTTATATGGTGGTGCTCCGTCTTGAAATTATGTTTTGTCATACGTTCATACGGTACATTTTCTAATAATTCTGGCAAATCGTGAATCAAAAAATTATTATACATGGCGCTATCAGGAGACACGGTAGTGTCTCGGGTGTCAAGTCAACCGAGAACACTGCCATGTGACTTTACGCGAGTCATCGAGGTTCGAGCATCTGAAATTATCGAATCTCAATAACGGCTATACTGATCAAGTTCTAAGTAGGCTTGATCGATAGCTTGAGTCCGACTTGCATAATAAAAGTATTTTTATTTTTCTGCTACGTGCCCTACAAGCAGAGATATTGCTACACAAAGTCCGATTTGGAAATTTTTACTTTAAGAAACATCATTACCGTCGCCTTTGTACAGCTGCAACGTCTGTCACGAGATTCATCATAAGTCATTATTAATCTTATCGACCCAGCGGATTATCAGACTGATAAGTCAGGGTTATTGTAGAATCTAGCGAATCAATGTTCGCTGGGTCCTGCAGTGACCCTGATTTATCGGCCTGATTTATCCGCTGGGTCGATAAAATTAATTAATATAAACACGGTAGTGTTTTTGGTTAGACCTCTCGGGTATCAATATAATAATAAATACGCGTATATTAAAATTAAAAAGGAAACATTAGCAGTATTAATAAATTGCATACTACTATTATTCTTTTTCTGCATGTCCGAGTGGTGGCCAACGATGTTGACGTTTGCGGCGAGTTTGACAATTTGTAATAATTTCGGAGTGTAACTCATGTTTGTGTCTATACTTTGCAAGTAAGTTCTATTTTTCATTTTATCAGAGAACAAAGATATTATTCTTTTATTCAATCTTATCTACATACTCTTATTATGTTACTCTAGAAAAATCAGTCCCAAATCGAATAAAAATGAAAATTTGTCAATTAAAAAAATAACATATCTAGAGAACTATATATATATTATAATTTTGAATCATATTTCTAATCAACTATTTATTATTAGACAATTACATACATATATATATATATATAGAGGTATATATATATATATATATATATATATATATATATATATATAATGGCAAAATTTACAAAGAATTTAAAGATTGATATTTGATAATTTCCAATTTATATTGATCTTAAACTATTTAATAACAATATATATGTGTGTATATATACACATTGTTTGATCGGATTGCATGAATGATTATTTAAGTTTATTATTTCTTCCAATATATATATATATATATAGAATATATGAAATAATAAGATTATATGTTTATTTATTAGGTATATATATATATATATATATATATATATATATATATATATACACTATAAAATTACCTTTTTTTTAAAAAAAGGTAAAAAAAGGGTGTCAAGTATAGTGGATATTGCCAACTCAAATGACTGTGTAAAATTTATATAAAAGATTTGATATCAATAATTGGCGCCAAGTTATAGTCTTACAAACATGAAGCTACAAGTCCATTTTAGTCAAATTATATATTTCAATCGTATAAAAGATTTGATAAAAAAATGCTGTTTTAAAAAAATGAAACTCAAGTAGTAGTTTCTTTAATTTAAAAATAATAAAAACCAAATTATATTGTTGCGGCCGTGCGGTGTTCCGTTCGGCGCTGCCCCCCTCTTCATAAAATTGTCGTCCCGACAATTCTTCCTCTTTCAAGAACTTCCTCTGGGAAAAGACTTTTGGGCTCCTGGCGACTTCCTGTCCTACCCTGGGCTGCTGTCTCAGGTTACCGGGCGCCGCTACTTCTAATCCCAGTCTTCTCTACTCTTCAGAAGAATCTTGTTCTTGAAATTTTTTTGCGCGTTTCACGTTTGATTCTTCGTCTTGAGCTTTGCGCACTTCTCTCTTCCATTCTTCGGGCAAAGTGGGGGTAATTGTCGTGGACCCTTACGTCTTTCTAAAGACACACTAAGCCCCTGCCTCGGCATTTGCCCATCGTCCCCCGGAAAAACCACGACTCGGAAAACCGGGGGCGAGGCAGACTTCTCTTCAATTCGAAGCACGAGCTTGAAGATCTTGCTTGGTGCTTAGGCTCGAGGATCTCCCCACGACGTTTCTCACGATGGAAGGAAGCTTAAATAAAGATAAAACAGAAAACAGTAACTCAAAACAATCAACAAGAAATAAAAGTAATGTCAAAATTGGAAAACCGGGGTCCGAAAACTTCTACTTAAAATTCTTCCCTTTCTCTAAACGGAGCTAACCTGTCGGCATGCACAACCTTGCTTTTCCGACCATCTGAACGAGAAATACAGAAAACTACATCACTAATTTTCTTAATTATCTCAAAAGGCCCCTCCCAAGCGTTCTGTAGTTTGGGAGACCTACCCTTCTTACGATGAGGATTAAATAACCAAACCTTCTGTCCTTCCTCAAAAACGGGATGCCTAGCCTTTCAATCATAGCGGCATTTGATCTTCAAAGACCTTGATTCTAATCTCTCTCTTACTCTCTGATGAATTTCATCCAGCTTCTGCCGCAAATTCCGAACGTACTCCTCCGCTGACTCGGAAAAACCATAACTGGGAGGAGTACCTCTTAGCAAATCCATCGGCAAGGCAAGATTTCTTCCGCAAAACAATTCTGAAGGAGTTACGCCTGTAGCCTCATGTTTAGAGGTCTTATAAGCAAGAAAAAACATGGGAATCCAACGATCCCAATCCTTTTGATTCTCTTCAACAAACTTTGACAAATACTATAAAATTGTCTAATGTTGTCTTTCAACTTGACCATCAGACTGAGGATGAAGAGCGGTCGTCCTCGTTTTCCTAATTCCCAAAATTCTCATTAATTCTTGAAAGAGCTGTGATTCAAAATTCCTTCCCTGATCGGTATGAAGTTCCAACGGGACCCCATATCTAGAAACAACCTGATTAACAAAAATTTCTGCTATTGTAGTAGCTCTCATATTTTTCAAAGGAAAAGCCTCTACCCATTTAGTAAAACAATCTACAACAACTAGGAAATACTTATTGCCTGAAGAAGAAACAGGTAACGGGCCTAAAATATCCATCTAAATTCTCTCAAAAGGAGCTCCCGAATTAAAGATCTGCAAAGGAGATTTTCCCTTATCCGCAGCACCCCTCTTCGCAATCACAAATCTTACAGGTTCTGCACCATTCCTCAACATCCTTCTTCAGGTTGCCCAATAAAAACGCTTCCGGATCTTTTCCAGCATTTTATTGATCCCGAAATACCCTTCAGAAGGAGCTTATCATGAGCTTCTTCTAAAATCTGCTTTACTTTGCTTCGCGGGATCATCAACTGAAGAAAACTGTTTTTCAAATTAGGAGCCTCCCATCTCTTATGCAAAATCCCATTTTGGACTTCCAAGGCATGCCATTGATGCCAATAAATCTTGGCTGACAATCCTTTCGAAGAAACTTCCTCCCAAGAAGGTCGCAAATCATTTTCTTTGGCAAGTAAAAACATTGCCAGTTCCTGATCCTCTATTTGAGCCTTACGCCAATCCTCAGAAGAATCCTCACGCAAAACAATACGAGCAACTACTTTATCCTCAAGAAGCCCTCTCTGAACTCCCACTTTAGAACAGAATCTACATGTTTCTTCTACACAAGGGCGTCTCGAAAGACCATCGGCATTACCGTGTATAATCCCCTTTCGATGAGCAACATCAAAATCATATTGTTGTAACCTTTCCGTCCAGCGAGCCAATTGTTCCTCCAAGTCTTTAAAGGACATCAACCATCTCAAAGAAGCATGATCAGTTCGAATAGAGAAACTCTTTCCGTACAAATAATGATGAAAATGTTTCACCGATTCTACCAAAGCTAATAACTCTCTTCTTGTTGTGCAATAATTCCGCTCAGGCTTGTTCAAAACCCGACTATAATAAGCAATGACCCTCTCATAGCCGTCCTGAACTTGTGAAAGTACCGCCCCTATTCCAAAATCTGAAGCATCCGTATCCAAAATCATCTTCCCTTCGGAAAGGAAAGAAGAGGTGCAGACGTTAATGCCTGTTTTAACCTCAAAAATGCTTCTTGACATTGTCCGGTCCAATCAAATTTAGTCAAATTCTCAGTTAACTTAAACAGAGGCTTCGCAATTGAAGAAAATCCCTTAACAAACTTCCGATAATAAGAGCAAAATCCAAGAAAACTTCGGACCTGTTTCTTATTCTGAGGAACTGGCCACTCAGTGACCGCTTCAGTCTTCTCAGGATCCGTAGCGATCCCGGCAGAAGAAACAACATGGCCCAAATATTTTACTTGTCTCTTAAATAAATCACATTTCTTTGGGTTAACACAAAGTTTCGCAGCACGAAATCTCAGAAGAACCTCTCTTAAATTCTCTTTCATTTTCTCATAGGTTTTGCCAAATACTATCACATCATCTAAATAAACCAGGCAAATTTTCGAAAGTAAACCCCGAAGCACCCGTTCCATAAGACGTTCAAAGGTAGTCGGGGCATTACACAGACCAAAAGGCATTGCAACAAATTGCCAAAGTCCATTCCCCACAGAAAAAGCAGTCTTTTCCCTATCTTCGAGACGAATTTTCAGTTGCCAATAACCACTCTTCAAATCCAGAGTGGAAAACCAGGCATTTCCCGATAACTGATCAAGAAGATCGTCAATCCTTGGTAGCGGATAAGAATCTTTTTTTGTAACCGCATTCAATTTCCGAAAATCAACGCAAAATCTAAGAGATCCATCTTTCTTCTTTACCAAAACTGCTGGAGAAACCCAAGGGCTTGAAGATTCTTCAATTACCCCTTATTCTTTCATGTCTTCCATAATTTTTTCAACTTCTGAACGCATATGAATTGGAATTCTCCTAGGAGCCTGTTTGATAGGACGAGAATTCATTAATTCAATTTTATGTTGAAGAACTTCACACTTTCCTGCAACAGCTTGCTCCGAAAACACGTCACGAAATTCTCGCAACAATGTAGCGAAAACTATTCTCTGATAACTCCCGGGAATTATTATCAAAGAATTCTTCCAACTCCGTTCGTCCTCTTGCTTAATTTCCCTATGACCTCCACGGAGAAAAGATTCTATTACAGTTTGCGTGAAAAGAAATCTGCGCCCAAAATACAATCCTCTCCAATATCGGCAACGAAAATCGGTAACTCTAAATTAAATCTCCCTAACTTTATCTTAGCGAACATTTTAAAACTGATCGGGACCCTTTCCCCCGTAGGATACCTCAAATTTTCTTCCTTTGCTGAAAAACGCTTCCCTTTTCTCCCTATAAATTTACTACTCACCAAGGTCACGTCGGAGTCCGTATCCAATTTAAAAAAACAGTCTCTCCCATTAAGAGAGCCTTGGAAAACAAAATTTCCTGATTTTTCACACCCTCTCTCAAAACGCCTACAAACACTCGAGGTATTTTTTCCATTTGTCGAGCCCGCCTCTGAAAGTTCGACAAAAATTTTCCCTGCTGTGAAACAGAAAGTGATGGACACTCGGAATGGAAGTGCCCTTGTTTTCCGCACTGCCAACATTCCTTTTTCTCTTGAATTTTAAAATTCTTTTTCTTAAAATTTAAATCCCTCGTTCCACGAGATTCTACTTTGAACCCGTTTAAATCAGGATATCTTATAATTCGAGCAATCTTTAACCTCTTTAAAATCAAAATTTCTCCGCTCTTTTAAACAATTCTCCCTAATAATTTTAATAGCCCTTTCTACCGCGGCCCTCAAAGATGTTAACCCTTCTAGCTGCAATGTCTGTTTAACATTCACATCAGACAATGCAACTATAAATTGAGAACAAGCAATTTTGTCACGAACTCGGGGAGAACATTCAGGATAAGCTAATCGAGATAAACGCTCGATATCCGAGCCTAATGCAGCTAAATCTTCTCCGAATCTCTGTTTTCGATTCGTAAATTGATAATAATAATTTTGCGAGGATAAATATTCTCCAAAACGTAGCTCTAAACGCGCGACCAAATTTTCAAATTGAAAATTCTCAAAATCCGTGCCCCCTTCCAAAATCGCACGCGCTTTTCCTCGGAGACATGACGCTAATACGACAGCCTTCTCCGCGTTTCCCGAAATTATTCGCCCGCGCAATTAAATTAAACTGCGTAAGATATTCGCGCAACGGAACACTACCGTCATAAGTATCGGGCTTAAGTTTCAAGTCGAAACTAAAATTTGAAAAAGGAAATGACTGGCCTGATATCGGACGTTGCGAAATCTCTTCCTGCGGACCGGGCATTGAAGATATTTCCGTCTCTCGACGAGCGCGTTCCTCCCTCAGAGAGCGAAACTCCTCCAGCGTTAAGCGAAGAATCTCCTCCAAGTTCGAAGACGCCTCCGGCCCTTCCGCTCGAGTATAGGCCTTTTTCTTGCAGAGATCACTCTCCGACTTTTCGCCTCTTCCTGTCCAGTTCCCGTCTCTTCCGTTTGTCGCTCCGCCATTATCTCTCACACACACACACACACACGAATCGAAAAATTCTATCTCGGACGAGCTCCCAAAATTGTCGCGTTTGCGGCGTTACTTCCCGAGATCGCGATACTCGGCGAAGCGCTTTCGGAAAGGAAGAACACTGTTTAAAGAAAAAGCTCGCTCTTTATTAAACCAACGGTACAACGGTACAGAAATTATTTATCATTTATTTTATACTGTTACTTTATAATTCTTTGTAATAAAAACGTAAATTGAATAAAGCAATTTTGTGATATAAAAATATTTTAAAGCTAAATAATTACTACCACTTGGGTTAGAAAAAGAAGTTTTTAATGGATAGAAAGATATACATATAATTTGATTTTTATTATTTTTAAATTAAAGAAACTACTACTTGAGTTTTATTTTTTTTAAACAGTGGTTTATCAAATCTTTTATACAATTGAAATATATAATTTGACTAAAATGGACTTGTAGCTTCATGTTTGTAAGACTATAACTTGGCGCCAATTATTGATATCAAATCTTTTATATAAATTTTACACAATCATTTGAGTTGGCAATATCCACTATACTTGACACCCTTTTTTTACCTTTTTTTAAAAAAAAGGTAATTTTATAGTGTATATATATATATATATATATATATATATATATAATAAGATTATATGTTTAATTATATGTTTATATATATATATATATATATATATATATATATATATATATACCTAATAAATAAACATATAATCTTATTATTTCATATATTCTATATATATATATATATATATATATATATATATATTGGAAGAAATAATAAACTTAAATAATCATCCATGCAATCCGATCAAACAATGTGTATATATACACACATATATATTGTTATTAAATAGTTTAAGATCAATATAAGTTGGAAATTATCAAATATCAATCTTTAAATTCTTTGTAAATTTTGCAATTATATATATATATATATATATATATATATATATATATATATATATATATATATATATATATATATATATATATGTATGTAATTGTCTAATAATAAATAGTTGATTAGAAATATGATTCAAAATTATAATATATGTATAGTTCTCTAGATATGTTATTTTTTTAATTGACAAATTTTCATTTTTATTCGATTTGGAACTGATTTTTCTAGAGTGACATAATAAGAGTATGTAGATAAGATTGAATAAAAGAATAATATCTTTGTTCTCTGATAAAATGAAAAATAGAACTTACTTGCAAAGTATAGACACAAACATGAGTTACACTCCGAAATTATTACAAATTGTTAAACTCGCCGCGAACGTCAACATCGTTGGCCACCACTCGGACATGCAGAAAAAGAATAATAGTAGTATGCAATTTATTAATACTGCTAATGTTTCCTTTTTAATTTTAATATACGCGTATTTATTATTATATTGATACCCGAGAGGTCTAACCAAAAACACTACCGTGTTTACATCAATCAATTTTATCGACCCAGCGGATAAATCAGGCCGATAAATCAGGGTCACTGCAGGACCCAGCGAACATTGATTCGCTAGATTCTACAATAACCCTAACTTCAGTCTGATAATCCGCTGGGTCGATAAGATTAATAATGACATCTCGTGACAGACGTTGCAGCCGTACAAAGGCGACGATAATGACGTTTCTTAAAGTAAAAATTTCCAAATCGGACTTTGTGTAGCAATATCTCTGCTTGTAGGGTACGTAGCAGAAAAATAAAAATACTTTTATTATGCAAGTCGGACTCAAGCTATCAATCAAGCCTACTTAGAACTTGATCAGTATAACCGTTATTGAGATTCGATAATTTCAGATGCTCGAACCTCGACGACTCGCGTAAAGTCACACGGCAGTGTTCTCGGTTGACTTGACACCCGAGACACTACCGTGTCTCCTGATTATTAAAAATCATCATAGTCCGGTTCACCGACAAATGCAAGCGCGCGGTAAGATACTCCCGCCCGGCGATCATCGTTGCCAAGCTCGCGAGGAATTATTTTCTTTAATATATTAGCTGTAGCTATTGCCGCTTGAAATAAATAATCGTGCTCCGCGGAAAGTAGCAAAGTTAAATGAGAATAAACTGTTATATTGATTAGATCAAAGTGGAATTATCTTGTATATAGGAAGGAATACATGGGAAAATGTTATCTATTGAAAAGTCAATTTCCTTGGTTATAAATTGAAGGATATGGTGTGTGCTAAAGAGCGCGCTGGTTCGCCATAACAGTGCAATCAGCACATTCCTATACATGAGGCGACAGTCCATGACAAGAATTAGCAGTGAGCAGTGTTAATAATTAAAATTGACATTAGAAGTTAAAATCAAGGTCGATAATATGAGCAATGCAGGAAAGATGTGAGAACTGTAATATATAAATATGTGATAAATTCTTTCATCTCAGCTGTTTCATAAGCAACATAAAGTATATGATCAGTTAAATAAATTGGTACCTTGTAAAGGAAAAATAGAAGTATTTATAGTGAAAACTCCAGGAGAAGGAAATATTGTAGCAGGTAGCAGTAGCAGGGAACGTAAAATGTCGGATGCAGAAAGTGGTCATATATTAGAGAGTCCAGTGGATAGCAAGATAAATTATATATATAAAATGATAAAAAAAATTAAGAATGAAATGACTGGCAAAAGCTTGATTAAAAGGGTCGTTGCCGAAGTTATTGAAGAAGAAATGGACAGAGCAAGACAAGACAAGAAATACAGCATTGGAAGGTATATGAATTAGAATCGCTGATAAATAGTGTGATGAAGAATGAGATAAAGAATATTGTGCCAAAACTAGCTACTGAATCCGAAAATATTTAAAGAAAGAGCTATAGTGAAGCAGTTAAAACTGGAAATAAAAATCGATAATCATTATTATATCAAAGGAAGAGAATAAAGAAGAGAATGTTTCTAACGAAGCAACAAAGAAGGATATCAAAAACGAGATTGATATTTTTAAACTAGGAGTGGGAATTACAAAGATGAAGAAAGTAACTAGAGGAGCAATAATAGTTGGATGTGAAAACAAAACTCAAGCAGAAAAATTAAAGGATGAAGCTACGAAGGATTTGGGAATGAAATATATTATTCAAGATCCAAAAAAGAAGAAATTAAAGATAAAAATTTTTAATGTTGATGAAGAAGACAGTGATAATGAGCAGAACTTTTGAGCTAAAATAGAAAAACAAAATGGATTGAGAAAAGATTCTATCTACGGTAAAATAGTGCACAAGTCAACGAATTTCAAATTGAAAGGATCTACTGTAATAGCGGAAGTGAATGCAGAGAGCCGGAAGCAGTTGTTAGAAGTAGGGACAGTGAAAATAAGATGGGAAATATGTAAAGTGCAGGACTATATAGAGATTCTAAGATGTTTTAAGTGTTGTTGTTATTATTATTTTACGAAAGATTGTAAAAAGAAAAAAATATGCGAGAACAACATGAGACGAAGAATTGTAGAAGTGAAACTAAAAAAATGTGTGAATTGTAAGGAAAAGATGAATTATGAGGAGAAGGAACTTTAAAATTAGAAATTTAAAATTGGATCATTCTGCGTATGATGTCAATTGTCCATGTTATAAAAAAAAGTTAGAAAAACAGAGAAGTGAAATTCTATGTAATTTATAGCAACAAATGGACAGTAGTAAAATAAAAAATTATATAATTTGTTTTAATGCTCAAGGATTTCTAAATCATAAAGATGAAATTGAAAATGTATTGATAGAAAAACTCAGACCTTGCGTAGCAGGATTTATAGAGACGCATGCAACGCAAGAAATAGAAGATCATAAATTACATATTAATGGTTATGTCTGCGTGCGAGGTGATTCGAAATCAAGAAGAATAGGCAGAGTATTGTTACATATAAAAAGAGAAATTAAGTTTGAATTAATGTCGATAGAGTTGTGTGAAAGAGATTGGTGGACAATAATAGTTAAAATTATTGATACAATTTCATAATTATGTTTATCATTCACCGAATGATAGTGATGCTAGTGATGCTAATGATAATTTTATAGATTATCTTGAGGATTCAAATAATAAGTTAATACTGATAGCGTATACTGAATGAGTGATAGCGTTGTTGTTATAAGCGATTTTAACATAGATATGAAAATATATAGTTACATTCAAGATAAATTAACAAAAACAATGAATACAGTACGATTAAAACAATTAGTTAGAGAAGCGACACGAATTACATCCGAAACGATAATTGATCTAGTTTTCTCGAATGTAGACTTTGATGTGGAAGTAAGGCATGAACTCAAGATAACAAATTATTCAGTGGTAGTATTATTCTGGAGTAGGAGAAATACTAAAAAAAAAAAATAAAAGTATTATATTTAGAGATTATAAAAGAATGATTGATAAGTTTAAAAGATTAATTGAAATAAACGTTAATATTATTGAGGGAGAAAGTATTAATTAACTAGTCTAATAATTGATTCAATTGTAAAGTGTATTGATACAGTAGCGCGAAAAAGATGATTGTTGTAAAAAATAAGTGGCATGGGAAGCAATAGTTCTCGGAAGATACATATCAGCTTAAAGAGATATCGCGCATTATTCAAAGAGATATCGCGCATAAGGCAGCTTGTATGATCAACAAATAGTAAAAATTGGGATCTAGACAGCTGAAAAATAAAACAGTAGATAGTTGTGGGAAAGCAAAAAGGGAATACTTAGAGAAAAGATTAGATAAAAATAAAAGAGATCCAAAACAGATGTTACTAAAAGAAATATTAAAGGGCGGCTCGCATAACAAGGAATATAAGGAAATACAAACAGTATGGAAATAGAATAATAAATAATGTGGAAGAAATGGCTAATGAATTTAATAGGTATTTTATAGATAGTATAAAACAGATAGCAACGGGGGACCAGAGACCCAAAGAGAAAGAAGAATGTGCGGCGAGGTGCGACCACAAACCAGTCGTAAAAATTCATAATTTATTATTTTTGCAAAAAATAACCTCAGCCAGAAATCGAACTTGGATCTTCTGCTTACCGGACAGGCATCTATCCTTTCGACTGCAAAGGTATGTGATATTTATCACAATAACGCGTTTAGAACGACATGTCAACAATTCAATAATACACACATATACAGAGTGTCTCTAAAAAATGGGCAAGCGGTCATTTTTGAGGAGTTGATTGCAAGCAACATTGGCTTTCATCTACATACGTTACATACGTCTAGCGTGCTCTACGCGTGCCTGACAACGGCGAATGCGTGCCTCTGGGTGGTTTCTTACTGCACGTTTGCAATTTGACTATTTTCATAAATTAATAACTCGTTAACTATTGCGAAAATCGCAAAATAGTACAGGACTTGTCAACTCAGTTTAGTCTGCTCTACCTGCATATGACCGCTTGGCCATTTTTGGGGGGAGTATACTCTGTATACATACATTACAATATACATATACATATATATATATATATATATACAGGGTGTCCCGTAACATGTGTAACAGTGAGAAGGGAGACGGGAGCAAGATAAATGAAAATGTCTTATATTATTTTGCGATATTCGCAATCATTTTCGAGTTATTAAATATTAAATATTAAAGTTGCACAAATAAGAGCGCGGGGAGAAAGCGCTCGCTCACTCGAACCGTAGGACGACCCAGCGTGATGACAATGGCCATCCGGCGCTTGGCGATGGGTGGAGCACGCGCGACGAAGGGAAGGTTAGTAGCCGCCGCTCACAGAGTGACACGGATTGTTACCCGATAGCTACTTTCCCATCCTCAACCTATCCCCAGCTTCCAAGCATACTCCCTCCTTTCCACAGAATTCCCCTTCCTTAATTGAACATCTCGATCTTTTTCAGCAACGATAATTTTGTTCGACACATTCGTGAGTTTCTTTTGTGAGATTAATCATCCATGGCGCCGATTTGTCTTTACAATTTGACCATGTGGACTGCCTCCAAGGTATCTGCATTGTTTTATTTAATTCAAAAATATCGAGACTCTTTCAAGATCAATTCTATCTTCTACAATTTATCTTTTTAAATACGTTAAGTGGCAATACATTTTAGTCAATACATTTTCTTCAAATCTGGAAGAATCGCGTCTCTCACTAATGACATTTCCACGCTCATTGGCATTACCCATTGGGGATTGTTCACGCTGTCTAAACATGGAATATGCTCCGAGAAATAAAAAAGAGCGAGATTGGTGTCAATCAGAATCGAGGCGATTACACGTATTTCAGACCACAACAATACGCAATATAAGAACATCTGTGGATATGATAAGATTACATATTGGACACTACATTCGCGTGCACCAGCCGGTTAGTACTTAACACGAACATCCGTTGCCCTTTAGTTTTAAGTTCTTAGCCGTTTGTACTTGACATTTTCTGCACATATATTATTCCGTTAATTGTCTTTATGTCTTATTATCGCGCTGCATTACCGCACTGAAGAAGACCTAATATAAGATCGAAACTATGTTTGTGTTTTTAGTCTTTAATTTGAACTTTTATGAACTTTTATTTTTATTTTTAATTTGAATTTTGTTTTTATCAGTCATACTGAAATTTTGTTTTACCATCGACGAATCTATTCTTTGTTTGTTTACTTTTAATTATCTACTTACTTTTAATTACTTTTAATTATTTTTTATCCATGTAACTGTTTTTATCGCCGACGAATTATATACGTTTTACAAATTATATTACGTTTATTAATTTATTTTTCCGGAGCTTTTGTGCTCCTGATTGCTTATTATTTTAAGACATTTTCATTTATCATGCTCTCGTCTACCTTCTCACGAACGGTGTTATACATGCTACGGGACACTCTGTGCGTGCGTGCGTGCGTGCGTGCGTGTGTGTATAGAGTATATATATATATATATATATATATATATATATATATATATATATATATATACAGGGTGTCCCAAAACTCCCGCATTTGGAGTATATTAGTACTCCAGTGATTCTTTATGCTAAAAGAAACAATTTTTTCCTTTAGCAAAATTGCGTGCGACGAGTAGTTTTTACAGTGGATCATTAAAAATGACGAATGAGCGTATGTGCGTATGTGCGGTCAGGGCCGGCGCGCGTTTTTCAGGCCAGCACGGCTTGGACTTAATCTTTGATGACTTCAAAAATATAATACAAATTAACAAAATAAGTATTGTTTTCATCCTTTACGTAACGATTCAATAAAAAAAATGTCTGATTTCGTGGCATTATCTGAAAATAAAAATAAATATAAATTATATGGTGTATGAACTGAGCATTCCATTATTTTAATTATTTTTTTATCGTATGCGCAATTGCATATGAATATAAAAAAAAATACTGAATTTAATTACTGAATACTTATTAATTACGTGAGTACGTAATCACGAAAATAAAAAAATTGATTTTTTTTATAATAGTGTTTAAAGATAGAATATTTAAATTTATAATTTAAGATATTTTGAGAGAGCTGGTTCTCTCTTTATTTTCTCAGAAAAAATTAACAAAAGATTATACAAAAATTTTTATCTTTATAATATTACAATAATTACATAATCTCATAAAATTTTAATAACGGTACACCGATATCTTAAAATTTTCACATATTTTCACATATTTCAGTAAATGTGTAAAATTATTTCTAATATCTTGTATCAGAGAAATTAAAAAAATTATATCATATGCAATTGCACAGTAATTAAAATAATAGAATGCTCAGTTTATACATCATATTATTTACATTTATTTTTATTTCCAGATTTATTTCCAGATAATGTTATGAAATCAGATAATTCTTTTATTGTTACGTAAAGGATAAAAACAATATTTATCTTGTTAACTTTTATCATATTTTGGCGGTTGCCATGGCCAAAATTCACGAATTGCACTTCGAATTGGTTGATCACCCACCGTATTCAAATCTGGCCCCCAGCGACTTTTTCCTATTTCCTAAGCTTAAAGTTTCGCTTGGAGGACAGAGATTTTTATCGAACGAGGAGGTCATTGCATAAACGCCTATGCACGTAACGCACATAAACACCTATTTTGCGGAGCCAACTACTATTTGAAGAGGTTAAAGAGGTTAGAGTATCGATGGGAAAAGTGTATCGACTTAAAAGGAGATTATGAAAAATAAAACTATATTTGACCGAAAAAATACTTGTTTCTATGTTAGGCTCAAAACTTTTCAGACTATCCTCGTATACAAATTGTATACAAATCGATTGTTGCACCATTATTTGAGCGTCAATATTGATAAGTATAGGTAAGACTAATCTACAATATTTGCAGAAATTACAAAATCAAACTATGAGAATTATACTTAGGTATAACAGAAGGGTACACATTACAGATATGTTAAAAGTGTTGCAATTTATGTCAATAAAGAAGAGAGAGATAGATATCGATATTTATTTATTTCATGTCTTTTGGCTTTGAAAGAGGGTACAATATCATAGAAAACAATACAATAATACTAGCTCAGAGAATTCATTACAATTCATGACAATAATATAATTCTTTAATGTAATATAACATATAGCAATATAATTGTAGTTTATTTCGCTTCTATTGAAAGACTTTGTCCTTGCTTTATTTATTTCTATCAATGAGAAAAATTTTATTCGTTTTCTTTTTTTATCTTAATAACTTTCTTCATCCAGTTGATTTCTTTTCTTTTCTCCACCATTAGTTTTACCATTATCTTCACTTTCACTTTCGCTGCTTCTTATTTCTTCTATTAGGTGTACAAAAAAGTTCTGAGCTTTTTTTTGTAAAATTCAATCTTTATTCAAAAACAAACAAAAAAATATTAATCAGCGAAATATTCCCCGTTTGCATCAACGATTTTTTGCCATCTTTCGGGGAGCTTGCGAATTCCTTGACGATAGAAGCTCACCGGCTTCGAAGCGATAAAGTCATCAATGCATTTTCGTATCTCTTCAAATCTCACGAAATGTGTATCAGCCAATTGATGCTGCAGGGACCGGAATAGGTAGTAATCGGAAGGCGCCATGTCTGGGCTATACGCCGCGTGCGGGAGAAGTTCCCAACCTAACGCAAAGATATGGTCCTGAGTCGCTTTCGCAACATGTGGTCGAGCATTGTCATGAAGCAAGATCACTTTACGACGTCCTTGGCCAGTAAATGGCCTCTTTTCTCCTAATGCATCACTCAAATTGGTCAATTGTTGTTAGTAGCGGTCTGCCGTGATTGTTTTACCCGGTTGTAACAACTCTTAATACAACACACCTTTTCAATCCCACCAGATACCGAACAAAACCTTCTTGGCGTGGATATTGGGCTTTGGCGTCGATGTCGAAGGTTGACCAGGGTCAACCCATGATTTTCTACGTTTAGGGTTATCCTAAAGAATCCACTTTTCATCGCCTGTAATGATTTTGTGCAGAAAATCTTTTTTCCGGAACTTTGAAAGCAAAGTGAGTGCAGTGTCACGCCGACGATTTTTTTGTCTTCGGACAATTCATACGGAACCCATCTGCCTTCCTTCTGAACCTTTCCCATCGTATGTAAACGTACGGAAATGATTTGCTGCGTAACGCCAAGCTGTTCTCCTTTTCAGTTTTCGCAGAGTTTATATCCAGCAGTGCTTGCAATTCGTCCGTTTCAATCTTTTGAGGGCGTCCAGCACGCGGTTCATCTTCAAGACTGAAATCTTCTTGGCGAAATTTTTGATACCATCTTTTACATGTAGTATGACTTACAGCGTTCTCTCCATATGCAGCACAAATTATTGCAGTGGCTTCAGCAGCATTTTTCTTCAGACGAAACGCGAAGTGGATGGAAAATCGAATATGCTCTTTTGTTATTGCCATCGTGAACACTACTGATTTTTGAGGTTATGTGCATCAAACGCCAAACCGTATGGTATTTTGGAAGGCCAAATGTCAACGCTTTAAAACCGCAAAAGGGCGGGAAGATATATAAAATTTAAATTGTTAGTTTAATTTTAAGTTGTTCGGTTGTATGAAATCTAAAGCTCAGAACTTTTTTGTACACCTAATATATTCGTTACTAAATGTTCTAATGTCTCCGTCTCCTTATGATATATCCTACACAGGGTCTTCTCCTGTCCTAATCAAAAGTTATTACTAAGTTCCTCATTTCCGCATCTAAATCTCGCAACGATTTTCTGGAAATCCTTCTGGCTCGACTTATTTAAGTATTCCGGAATCCTTGTAGAGAGTAACTCCTTATATCTTTTCCCGTGTCTAAAACTCTGTATCTAAAACTCTGTATTCTACTATACAGTACTTGTTTTTGAATTTCTATACTTCTATTAACTAATGACCTCTCCTCCTTCCTCCTTTTTACTGCTAATCCTGACATACCGTTCCTGCGAAAATATAATTCCCTCTCTGCGATCCATCTAGATTTAGATTTCCTATTCTTCTCAATTTCAGTTAAACACTTCTTAAGGGTTATATTAGATGAAGTTATCCTAATTTTTTCTTCAAATTTTAATGCTCTTTTTCTCGTTTCAATCCTCAATGCCTGAGTCTTCGTTTCCTTTCTGATTATATATCCCGGTATGTTCCAATCTAGTCCTAGTGACCATTTTATATATTTATCCTGACATCTTTCTATTAACTCGTACTCTTTCCATCTCTATACTTCTGCACCATACATTAAAATATTTTTTATCAAATGATTAAACATCCACATTCTTCTTCCAAAATCTCCCGTAAACTTTCTTTGTCCTATTCCCCACTTGCTTTATTGCACTAATTGTCTTTTTAACTGTTTCTTTTATATGCCTATCTGAGCTGTTATTTCTTTGCAACACACATCCTAAGTACTTAAAATGATCGACTTTCTCTATTCCATTCTAAAACCATTTCTTTTTTTTCCTCCCTCCTCCCTTTTTAAAACTCAACATCTTTGATTTTTCTACATTTAAAATTAGATTCCTTTTTTTTTAAGAATTTAGCAAAACTTCTTAGCATTTCTCTCATTTCATCCGCATTATTCGCTATTAATACCAGATCATCTGCATAAGCTAAGCTTCATATTTTTTCTCTATTTATTACTAAACCTCCTGCTTGTCCCTTTCTTAAGACATCTTCAATATCCACGATATAAATTACAAATAATGTAGGGCTTAGAGGTTCTTGTTTTACCCCTGATTCAGTTCAAAATTCCTTTGTTTGTACTCCATCTATTATAACTGTATTAGATGTTTTTTCATAAATTTCTTCTAGTCTATTTACTAAATGTTGATTAATTCCTTTCTTTCTCATAACTGACTATAATTTCTTTCTATTAATTATGTCAAATGCTGCTTTTAAATCTGCAAAAAACGCAAATACTTTATTTTTCTTCTTATTAATTTCTTTCTCTATCGCATAGTTCAATATGTAAGCGTTATCCATCATTCCTCGTCCTCTTCTGAATCCTGCTTGGTTTTTGGTAGAATCTTTTTCTTTTCTATTTCTTCCTTCAGTTTTTCCTCTATCATAGCATAAATTTTGTAGGCAATATTGAAAAGAGTAATTCTCCGGTAATTTTCTGGTTTATCCTTGTCACCCTTTTTATGTAAAGAGATTATCCCTTTCCTCCAACTTTTCAGAAAACCCTCTCCTCTCCACATCCTCTGAATAATTTCTAATAATTTAAGTTTTGCTTTTCCTGAATAATAAAGCCATGCCTCATTTTTTATTTTATCTTCTCCTGCCGCCTTTTTCTTTTTTAACCTTTTTATTTGTCTTTCCATTTCCAATAGTATAATTCCTCTTCTCTGCTTGATTCTCTGACTATTTTATTTTCAGCTGTTGTCCTTTCTTCAGTTCCTTGAAGCAAAGTCATAAAGTGCATTCTCCATTTTTCTTCCATTTTTCTTTTTAATATGTTTGTCCTTTTCTTTCTTTTCATGTTAATGTATCTCCAAGCCTCCGTTTCTATTCTGATATTTCTGATTTTTTCCTCTTTCTCCTTTTTATATTCCTCTTGGCTTTCCTTACAGAACTTCTGACATTGCCGCCTTTTGTATCTATACTCTTCTACACTGCATTCATTTTTCCTTATTTTTCTGAGTACTTTCCTTAAATCTCTTTTCATCTCCAAGCATTCTCTTTTCATCTCCAAACATTCTCTATTCCATCATTTCCTTTCTCCTATTTTACCTCTCTTCATAATTATCTCTTTCTTTTCAGTCACTTGCTTTACTGCTACTTTTAATTCATTCCATGATTCTTCTAGCGTTGTTCTTTCAAATTCTATATACTCTAAGTTCTCTCTAAAGTTTTTTATCCCTTCTTCTGTCCAATTTTGCTGTATGTGAATTAAATTCCTAGAGTAATTTTCCATCGACTTGTCTTCACTTTACAAATGTAGAAAGACATACAGGTAGATGATCTGATTCTCATATCGACGATCATTCTATCGATTTTTTCTCTTGTCACTGTATTTGCTAAGGCGTAGTCAATTAGTGATGAACTCCTTGTACCTATATACATTATTTCCCCATCTTTGTCTCCTTCAATATTTCCATTCAATATATCCCAACCTCTTTCTCCTATTTCTTTGAGAAATTTTTTTATCCTCTACATTTACTATTTTGTCTTTTAATTTTCTTCCTATTTCGTCTCTGTCGTCTCCTCATATGATTGTTTCTTCTTTTACTATTCTCGCATTAAAATCTCCTCCTATCACAAGATTCCCTTCGTTTTCTTCCGGTATCAATACTTTGATATTTTTCATAGTCCCCAATATATCTTTACAATTGTGTACTTGTTACAATCTTCCAAATTTCTTAATATTTTTAACTCTTACTCTTTTTAACTGTATGCTCTCTGAATTTATCTTTTCATTCTTCTCTTTTTCCTCCTCGATCTCCTTCCTTACTCTGATGATAATACTTCTCATGGCTCTTCCTCTGTTCTTTTCCCTCCTGGCAAATTGGCAGCGCCATTTGAATTCTCCTGGCAGATAATCCTTCAAACTTTTCCATCACTTTTCCTCTTTTCAGTATTCCAATTATATCGAATTTTTTTATATATTTCCAGAAATGTATATCTTTATTATTTAATCTAGCTACGTTCCAAAAATCTAGTCTAATTCTTCTTTTCTTTTCCTTTCTTTTGTTTCTTTGTTGTTATTTAATAGAGTGCTCGACTCTTCTTTCTTATCTTTTCTATATGCAGCCCATTCTCCCGCTAGCTCTGCAGCCGCAGAGTCAACGAGAACGGCCACACTAACCCACAAACCCCCTTTATGCTTCGTCGGTTCATCTTTTAAGCCCATGAAGCTCTGCCTGCTCCAAAAATTTGATCCTTTTAGGTCTCTCAAACCTTTCTCTTCTTTTCATATAAATTTTTTGTCATTAACTTGTAACCTCCTGTACCCACTTTCCTTCCATTCGCTCTTTCCGCGTCCGCGATTAGACGAATTTCCCTTTGAATTTTTCTTTCTTTTTAAATCAAATCGTTGTCTATGATTATATTTTTCCCTTATATTTTTTCCTTTTAGGTTACTTTTCTTTATCATTACTAATCTTTTCTTTTCTCTATTTTTGAGCTTTGCCATGACTATTCCGTGTTTGTTTCTCTTCTTGTCCAGAATGCCTCTTCTATTTTAACGTCTATATGGAGCTCTAACTTTATCATTTCTTTTACTGCGATTTCCAAAGAATTTCTTTTTGAGACTTCCCAGCTTTTTATTACAATATTGTTGACACAAGACAGTTTTTGCATGTTTCGATGACTTAGGCGAACACTTCTCGGATTCGTGTTTCGTGCGTGTGTGAAGATTTGATTGGTCGCCCGTGCGAGACACGAGACTACTTATACTCAGATATATATATATATATATATATATATATATATATATATATATACGAGCGGCTCGGCGCTACTACTATTGTCTCTCGTCTCTTTCTGTTCGAATGTTGATTAGTAGCTGAGCTCGCGTTCACTTTATATTCTTGTTTGTCTCTCTGTTTCATTTCAAATAAAGTTCATTTAATTAAATCAACTCTTATCAGGTTATGAACCCAGATTACATCTGCGACGATTAGAGAAACGAGAGAGAAGGTGTGAGAATCAAAAAAAAAAGGAACGCGAAAGTGTAGACGTGTCAAATAGGCCCGCAATCGGTTCGAGTTCACACAAGCGTCAGTGCGTGCATCCTCAGTAAGTCGGAGTGGAGGAGTCCAGTGAAAGTCTCATCATGAGTGAAGATAGTGCTTTAGGAAGAGGCATCACGAAATTCGACGGGAAATATTTCCTGGTACGGAAATTTGAGGTGACACAGCTATTAATGGCGCATGGCCTGGACGATATCGTCGAGGGCACGCGGGTCAGGCCAGACGCAGTCAATTTAGCAGCCACGAAAGCTTGAGTGAAGGATAATGCTAAAGCAATGAGTCTAATCTCATCGGCAATCGAAAGACGACAACTGCAAAGCCTAATCACATGCGTCATGGCAAATCAGATGTGGACGAAGATGAAGAGCATCTACGAGCAACGGCTTCAAGTAAGTTCCTTTTACATTAAAGATTCCATGAATGTCGAATGGACATCAACGGTGCTGCAATATGTAATCATCGTTCAAAATTTAGTAAGCTAATTGAAGGATGTAGGAGAAGATATCAGCGAAGTGAACATTATGGCAAAAATCCTCGGTATTCTCCCAGCGAAATATAACGCATTTCACAGCATGGGATAGTGTACCCTTCGATCAACAATCAATCGATGCACTGCTGGAACGACTCATCAAAGAAAGTAAAATGTCGAGTCAAGACGACGCTACCAACGCGCTCGCAGCAAATCAACAAGAAAAGAAGAAACCTCGACAAAGAAAGAACAAGCCAAAGAGACGGCAAGGCCTCTACACATGAAGATAGGAAACATTTATTTAAGATGCAATGTTTCTGTAAAAAGTAGGACCATATGGCACAAGATTGCAGAAAAAGAAAGCGCAGGCAAGATACAGAGAAATTTGGCGAATCAAAGACAAGTGCTTTCATTGTCACACTTAACGAAGGGACCAGCAATAACTCAGGTTAGGTACAAGAAGTGAGATATCGATAGAGAAGGTAAAGGATCTTATCAACAGTGATATTCGGGAAACATGGATTACCGACAGCGGGGCATCAAAGCATATCACGTTTCGGCGCGATTGGTTTTAAACTTTCACACCCACGCAGGGTAAATCAGTATCGCTAGGCGACGACGGTGACTGCGAGGTACGCGGTATCGGAACAATTCTTATCGAACGATTAATCAATGGTACATGGTACATAGAGGCTCCATAGAAAATGTTCTCTTCGTACCGAAATTCGGAAAAAATTATTTATTCTCAGTCGCATGCACGTCAAAAGGATACGATATTATCTTTAAAAAGAACAGTGTTGTATTCACTCGTGATAGAAAAATCGTTGCAGAAAGATATAAACATACAAATAACATTTATCTAATGCTGTTCAGAGTAATATATCAAAATGTGAACGACGTGGCAAATACTGCTGTAGACACGCACGTTTGGTACGAACGACTCGGGCATATAAACATCGATGATCAAGGACATGGCGAAAAACGGGATCATTAAGAATATCAAATCATGGGACAATCGTTCCTTCTTCTGCAAGGCATGTTAATACGGGAAATTACATCGGCTTGCATTTAAGAAGAAGGAAGAAACTGATACTACAGGTTGATAAATACTTTCACACGGACGTGTGTGATCCATTCTCGAAGGACTCACTTGAAGGCTCCAGGTATTTCCTTTTATTTCTTGATGATGTATCAAAATTTCATCATTTATTACAAACACAAATCTAAAGTCCCACAAAGACTTAAAGAATTTAGTAGATTGATCGAAAACAAATTCGAACGAAAAATAAAAGCTGATGACGGAAGAGAATTCTGCAATCGTGAAATCATAGAATATTTAAAGGCAAATGGCATACAAATGGATAGCACAGCCGTACACGCCTGAGCAGAACGAAAAGACGGAGCATGAAAACCGAACTATCATGGAGAGTGCTCGGACAAAAGTAGTTTTAATGCGACCCGGGCGCGCTAAGTTTTTGTACGTCGTTTTTTTTCTTACACATCAGATTTTCTTTTATATAAACACAAGTATATAATAATTCAAATATCATTCAAATATATCAAACAATAATTCAATAAAATTTTGTTGGCAATTACAAATTGACATTAATTTTAAATTGATAACATTTTTTTGGATTGATAACACCTTTGCAAAGTTTCTTTTCTACTTCATATAATTAAAAGTTTGTGCCAATTTTTGATATGTTTTTTGTAGAAATAATGAAACGATTTTTCAAATAAAAATGAACTATAAAATAAAATATATTTCAATGTAAAACTCTTTTTATTTTATTAAATTAGAAATTGGCGCTAGTTCTTCATATTTTTTGTACCAATATGAAATTTATTATTAAAAAGACTTTTGTAGATGGAAATTTTTGTATAAAATTCTTTCTTTTATATAAATAAGAAAACGGGCGCGTGAACTTGGCGTTATTTTTTACCTTTTTTAAAAGGTAATTTTATTAAGATATCACTCATTTTTTTAGTAACAAATAGTATTTATTATTTAGCATATTTGAAACATTTTTTTATTTTATATATACTAGAAAAAACAATCAGTATTCAGTAATTATTTTTTAATAATTTAAAAAAAAAATATATATACGCATTTTTTGCTCCTCTAGACCATTTTTTCTTGTTAATTTGCGCATCATCAATGTCTATCCATCCATTAAACGTTTCATCTTTACATACACTTGTATAATGATCATCTTCAATAGATGATCCATGATGAAAAATGGCATTCATTACCTTATAAAATTGTCCCTCTACTGATATTGTACTTGCTGATACTGCACGCAAATTAAATTGATCTATTTTTAATAATTTATCATTTTGTTCCGAAAATAATTGTAAATAAATGATAAGTATTTCTCGTGTTAATGTTAATTTTTTTTTTAATATTGTATCTTTCCCTGTACAATTTTTACATAGGTCATGAGAGTGATACCATCTCGAAAAAGTAATATTTAATAAATCATTAAGATCATAACTGTCTTTCTTTAAATTAGTAATGGGAATTGAAATAAGAATATTAACATTAGTAATGACAATTGTATTACAAGTTTTGCACCGTATAGTGGAACATATTTAATGCTTAACTAGATTTTTTATATAATCATATTTTTCACAGATAGCTATGAGAAATTCAGATGCATCTTTTATACAGCTAGAAAAATTACCTCCTAAATCTTGTCGTACTGTAAATGTATTCAAATCAGATATTCTGTTTTCATATCGATTCATTAATATACCTAAAACATTTAATTTATCACACTCAAAAATTTGTTTTCTAATAACATTTAAATGCAAAAGACATTGCAAAACTGCATTTGCATAAGATGAAACTTTATCCTTATTTTGGAACCCAAATGTATTATCCGAATAGTATTTTTTTGAACCGTTTTATGTGATTCTTGAACAGAAGAAATAACTTTTGGTAATGTCCATAAAGTATCTTTTATTTTAGTATATTTTTGTTTTGAAATAGTAATCAATTTTGCTTCTGATTTATACGTTTGATTTAATCGATTCAATAATTGCATCTTCACTAGCTTTTATAGATGAGGGATCGTAATTAATTAAATACAAACCTTCTCTAGATGTTACTCGTGACAAAGCAACATAAACTTGTCCTGTATTAAATACAGAATTACCAATGTCCAATTACCAATAGCATTTTATAAACTTAATCCTTGGCTTAATCCTTGGCTTTTATAAATAGTGATTCCATAACTTAATGATAATGGAAATTGTTTTCTGATAACGTAAGCTCTATCCATCGCTTGAAATTTAACGCTGACTCTTTCAATCAAATATTCTGAATCTGTAGGTAATAAAAGTTTGATCTTTTATACATATTCAGTATTTATATCTTGAACAATTGATATTACTTTCGCGATTGTACCATTTATTAGTCCCAAACTAGCATCAATATTACGTCTTATCATTACTTTTGCTCCAATCTTAATAATAATTTGTTTCGAAAGTCCAGCTGATCTAGTATCATCTTCATCATTTTTCGATAATATTTTCAATACTTTTTTTTTTTATGTATGGAATACAATTTATCTGTCTTCAGCAATTAATAATATTTCTTTTGAATTAAATACGATTCAACATTGCAGTGTTTAAAATATCACACATATGACAAGTAGGAAGTAAACACACAGTGTCAACTGGTAAATTGATAATAAAATTACATATTTCATCCAATCTTGAATTAAAAGAAGTATTCGTAAAGAATATTTTTCTATTTTTGAAGAATCTCGTGATCTGAATTTGTTAATAAACCAATACGAATACGCGATAACAATTCACGATAAGCATATCTCCTTGCTGTCGCATATTAATTGTCAATTCATCATATTCAAATAATGTAGTCCACAAATTGATGATTCCTAAAATGCCAATATATTTATCAATTTTTTCTTTCAATAAATGAACAAAAACCAAATCTTTGTGTACAGGAGGTAATTGAAGAAGATCTCCAAATAAAAGAATATGTTTTCTATCAAACCAGCCATCATTACATTCAGTAGCGTCATATATTTCGGATAATTGAAGATGTATATACCTTAAAATTAAATTATTAGGTGTACAAAAAAGTTCTGAGCTTTAGATTTCATACAACCGAAATAACAATTTAAATTTTATATATTCCCACCCTTTTGCGGTTTTAAAGCGTTGACATTTGGCCTTCTAAAATGCCATACGGTTTGGCGTTTGATGCACATAACCTCAAAAATCAGTAGTGTTCACGATGGCAATAACAAAAGAGCATATTCGATTTTCCATCCACTTTGCGTTTCATCTGAAGAAAAATGCTGCTGAAGCCACTACAATGATTTGTGCTGCATATGAAGAGAACGCTGTAAGTCATACTACATGTAAAAGATGGTATCAAAAATTTCGCCAAGGAGATTTCAGTCTTGAAGATGAACCGCGTGCTGGACGCCCTCAAAAGATTGAAACGGACGAATTGCAAGCACTGCTGGATATAAACTCTGCACAAACTGAAAAGGAGCTTGCAGAACAGCTTGGCGTTACGCAGCAAACCATTTCCGTACGTTTACATACGATGGGAAAGGTTCAGAAGGAAGGCAGATGGGATCCACATGAATTGTCCGAAGACAACAAAAATCGTCGGCGTGACACTGCACTCAATTTGCTTTCAAAGTTGCGGAAAAAAGATTTTCTGCACAAAATCATTACAGGCGATGAAAAGTGGATTCTTTATGATAACCCTGACTTATCAGTCTGATAATCCGCTGGGTCGATAAGATTAATAATGACATCTCGTGACAGACGTTGCAGCTGTACAAAGGCGACGATAATGATGTTTCTTAAAGTAAAAATTTCCAAATCGGACTTTGTGTAGCAATATCTCTGCTTGTAGGGCACGTAGCAGAAAAATAAAAATACTTTTATTATGCAAGTCGGACTCAAGCTATCGATCAAGTCTACTTAGAACTTGATCAGTATAGCCGTTATTGAGATTATTCGATAATTTCAGATGCTCGAACCTCGACGACTCGCGTAAAGTCACACGGCAGTGTTCTCGGTTGACTTGACACCCGAGACGCTACCGTGTCTCTTGATAAAAGATTTGATATCAATAATTGACGCCAAGTTATAATCTTACAAACATGGAACTACAAGTCCATTTTAGTCAAATTATATATTTCAATCGTATAAAAGATTTGATAAACGACTGTTTTAAAAAAATAAAACTCAAGTAGTAGTTTCTTTAATTTAAAAATAATAAAAACCAAATTATATGTATATCTTTCTATCCATTAAAAACTTCTTTTTCTAATCCAAGTGGTAGTAATTATTTAGCTTTAAAATATTATTATATCACAAAATTGCTTTACTCAACCTACGTTTTTATCATAAAAAATTATAAAGTAACAGTATAAAATAAATGATAAAATTTTATTTAAATAAAAAAAATTTTTATGTAAAAATACTTGGCGCTGTTTAAATCAAACGAAATTAATGATGAGATTATTTGAATGTTACAAATAAAGGCAAAATTTATTATTTAATATAATTAAATTATAATTACACACACACACACACACACACACACACACACACACACACACACACACACACATCTTATTCATGTTCTTTTTAGAGGTATGAGCAGCGCCAAGTGTTTTTACATAAAAATTTTTTTTATTTAAATAAAATTTTATCATTTATTTTATACTGTTACTTTATAATTTTTTGTGATAAAAACGTAGGTTGAGTAAAGCAATTTTATGATATAATAATATTTTAAAGCTAAATAATTACCACTTGGATTAGAAAAAGAAGTTTTTAATGGATAGAAGGATATACATATAATTTGGTTTTTATTATTTTTAAATTAAAGAAACTACTACTTGAGTTTTATTTTTTTAAAACAGTGGTTTATCAAATCTTTTATACGATTCAAATATATAATTTGACTAAAATGGACTTGTAGCTCCATGTTTGTAAGACTATAACTTGGCGCCAATTATTGATATCAAATCTTTTATATAAATTTTACACAATCATTTGAGTTGGCAATATCCATTATACTTGACACCCTTTTTTTACCTTTTTTTAAAAAAAATTACCTATTTTTAAAAAAAAGGTAATTTTATAGTGATTATTTACACCTCAAAAGGCATTTCTTACATTTTAATAAATCCTCTATATCTATTTATACAGCACGTATTTCTGATTCACCCAGATTTACACTAACAAGATCAAACGAAATTGAGAACACGCGAGAGAGATCCGATAGCACACAATGCTAATTGGCGAATTAAATAAAATATAAAATATAAGAATACCCTAAGATTATGATTGGTTAATTCTGATTTGTAATCTATTACTTATGGCTTATTGTAGAATGGCACTTATATTTATGTCTTGAATACAATCTTATTAAGATGTATAAACCTATCACAAGCCAGTATTCATAGTTCTTATATTTATAATAAAATCACTTTAAATAAGTTTCTATTTGATATGATTGGTCAATAATTGTCTTATCTATTGAAATAAAAATATAAGACACAAAGTGCGTGACTAATCATGTAACTGTGGGGTAATGTTACCTGTGGTCTATGAAAGAAAAAACAATCTTCAATAGGACAACGAAGTGGAAATAGATACATAATTATTTGTAAGATCTTTACATGGATCTGCCTGTAGTTCGTAAAGAGGAGGAGGATCACACAATCAATCAATAAAGTGTTTAATTTAACAAACAATCAAAGAGTTTATTGAAGTAACTTATACACATTCACTGCAGTTCTGCGCGAATAAATGTATAATATTCAAAGTATTTAAATGTGCTTCGCACCGGCATCGCAATTAAAGTATCGATTTCTGCTTTAACACGAAGTATCAAAATGCACAAGGAGCTTTTCTAATTAATACGACTCGACTCTACAATTATCAAAATTTGAGTATTCGCACGGCTCGCGATCGGCGAGCTCCAGACTGTTGCTTCGAATTCCGGAGCAATTCGCATGTGCGAACAATCACGTATAATTCACGTGATTGACTATCGTGACCTATCGATATTGTCGAAATATCGAAGTCACTTAACGGATAATTAACGACGCTGTAACAAAATCACACCGAGGCCATGCATATTTGCGTCGGTATGCAATTCCGTCGCCGCCGAAGGATTATACAAGCGAAGTACAGGATACGAAGTAAGCTTTTCTTTCAACTCGTTAAACGCTGCAACGCAATCGTTCGAAAAATTAAACGTGACGTCTTTTTTCAGTAATTCTGGCAAAGGTTTAGCTAATATCGCGTAATGATTAATAAATTTTCTAAAGTAATTGGCGAGGTCTCAAAAAAATGGCATATCTCGTATGGTTTTCGGGCACGGAAAATCGTGGATTGCCTGCATGTAACTTAACGTTATTTCATTTTTCTTAATTACGTAACCCAAATATTCAAATGATGGCGTAAAAACAAGCATTTATTCAATTCGAAATCATAACTTTTAAGTATTAACATTTCTTTAAGAATCTTTAAATTTTCTTCGACTGTTTCTGTCGGTATCAATATATATCATCAATATAAACAAGAATTTTATCGTCACGAATCAAAGGTTGCAAAATTTGTATGATTCTTTTTTGAAACTCTGCCGGTGATTCAGAATATCCAAAGGACAAACGTGTATATTCGTCCTGCCCATCCGGCATTGCAAACGAAAAATATTTTGAATCCAGGTGTATTTTAATTTGATGAAAGCCGTCTTTTAAGTCAAGAAATGTAAAAATTGATTTTCCGTTGTCTCATCAAGCAATCCTCGATAATAGGGAAAGGATATTTTTGCTTTTGCACGCGGGCATTCAACAGGCGCAAGTCTACGCACAATCTAATGCGGTTATTTTTCTTTTTAATTGGAATTACGCGAGCACAGTAGGGAGAATTGTTCATTTGAACAATGCCTCAAGCAAGAAAATCGTCGACAATTTCACGAATTTACAGACGTTCTTGCCAAGCAAATCTTTTTGGAGCATACACATATATAGATTTGTCTTTAAGATAAACCCGAACCAAATAATCATCGTCTTTAACTGGCATATCTAAGTTCTCCATTGCAACAATGATTTCTTTCAGTTTTTCTTTAACGGACCAATCAAAATCGATTTCGCATTCGCTAATTATTGAATTGATATCCTGCTTTACAGGCATAGCTTCTGTAGCGGGTAATAATTGTAAAAATCTGAATCTTCTGCTTTTAACAGGCTATAGATTAATGTAATATTCTCTTTTTCTAGGAAGTCTCTACCGATGACTACATCAACATTAGCAACTCGAAATTCGTTACGTTGCAGGTAAGTTTAATCGGATGTTTCGTATACTTATCTAATTTAATCAAAAGCATACATTTTCCTAGAATACTAATCGATATATTCGTGATAGATCTAAAAGTACGTTCCTCAGGCTCTAATTCAATTGACGAATCATTGAGAATTCTTAGATAATTATTCAATGATATAAGAGATTGGACTACCTATCTAACAACGCTTTCAACGCTACATCAATATTATTAATAGAAATAATTTTTAGCAAAGGTGTACATATCTTTATCTATTTTAACGATGGCTGCAACGATGGATCCTTCTCCTTCGTCACTGGATGCCTCGCCGATTGCCGCTACCGAACGTTGATGAACCGGAACTCGTAGTGACTGCTGCGTAGGAGCAGGTTGTCTCCCGGCCAATTTCGGACATGTCTAGGACTGGGATTCTGTACATGTCCACCGATAACTGTCGGTGTCGTTACCTGACAGCCGTGCTTTTTTCAGCCAATGACAGCCGTGCTTTTTTCCAAGATCATCCTTGCTGTCGTTAATTAACGATACTGACCAATACAAATGGATGAACGATATTCTGTCTCAACGACATCATCTCTACCGATACATGTCGTTGCAAGCGACAGCCGTCGCTACGGCTTTATCGATAATGTACAGACTAGGAAAAAAGATGATGAATGTTTCTGAACCAATAGCATTAAAATTCTAAAAAAATTGGCAGGAAATTTTTGGCGAGGAATGTAAATTTGCGAGGCATATCAATTTGTTAAGGTTAAATGTAAATTTATAAACCTGTATATTATTACAAAAAAAACATTTATATTATTATAAGAAAAATATGGAAACGCAAAGAAGGTATGTATATAATTTATATAAAGTGTGTGTGTGTGTGTGTGTGTGTGTGTGTGTGTGTGTGTGCGTGTGCGTGTGCGTGTGCGTGTGCGTGTGCGTGTGCGTGTGCGTGTGCGTGTGCGTGTGCGTGTGCGTGTGCGTGTGCGTGTGCGTGTGCGTGTGCGTGTGCGTGTGCGTGTGCGTGTGCGTGTGCGTGTGCGTGTGCGTGTGCGTGTGCGTGTGTGCGTGTGCGTGTGCGTGTGCGTGTGTGTGTGTGTGTGTGTGTGTGTGTGTGTGTGTGTGTGTGTGTGTGTGTGTGTGTGTGTATAATTGATTATTATGTATATAATTTTTATTATGTTATTAGTATAAAATTATGCACTAATAAATACAATATATTAACGTATGTGCAGGTATGTATAATAAAAACTTTTATTTTATTTTTTTTAAGTATATATTATATTTTAAGTTTATTACATTATTTTTACAAGTTTACATTATTTTTATTAAGTATATAATCAATAACAATCATTAATATATGGTTATATATTAATGATTGTTATTGAAATACAGTAATATATAATTATGAAAATTATATTAACACATTGTTATAATAACATAAGCGACTATACATAAATTAGGTCTGAGAATGTGATTAATTACACGCGTGTAATTAAATACATGTGTAAATTATTATCATATTTATTATTGTATTTCATATTCTATTTATCTTACTGCTATAAATGTTTTTAAATTATTACAAGAAAACCTCATGCGGCACGTATCCAAGTGCAATATGAAAAATTAGATAAGAAATAGATAAGAATTAGATAAGAATTAGAATAAAATATATGGAAACGCATTCAGAATTTGCGGTAGGCAAATTTTTAACTAAAGAAGGTAAAATTCACCATACACAACAATGGAAACAATTAAAAGATTTCTTAAATTCATTAAGTACTGGACCCGGAAAGTCAACAAAGCAGTGGCAGACAGTATGTAATTCAAACAATAATTGAAAATGTAACTGCTTTAATATAAAAAAAATGAGCTATATCAAATAATTAAAAAATAATATAAAAAAATATTCACCAATAAAACCAGCTGGATATTTAGGATCAGTACGAATCTTTCCATCAACCTTGATCAAGCGTTGCATCACAATTTTAGTAACCTCGCGATTTATCAAGGCATACTTCAATTTATTATAAAGAAAGATAACCAAAGGGAATGATTCCCTGAGTTTGTGTGGATCAGTAGATGGTCGTGGGGAATATACATCTTCGAGTTCTAACATCCACGCTTTAGGCACATTAAGACGCTTGAGATGCTTCTTTGGACCGCGCACCTAGAAGGAAAAAATGTTTTAATAATAAAACGTTTGAAATTAAATAGAATGAATAGTAAATTAAAAAATCCTTTTATATTAATAAATTAAATATAAGGTTCAATAGTTAAATAATGGATTTGATAAACATGTATATATTTTAATATCTTGTAGTTAAAACTGCAAAATATATTCATCAATGTATAAAATATAAAATATTTTTGTGCATTTTATATGGTTCAGAATCGTACATGCATGTGATTTATCTTTTATGTGCATCATTCATTGCTATCTAATGAATTTATCGAATGGATAAATTACCATAGTTTATCCGAAAGTAAAACAATCGATCTATCTATTATTAGCATCTAGCACAGACCAAAAAATATATAAGTAAATAATATATTCCTATAACTATACCAACGACTTTATAATCTTGTTACTTTTTTTTTTCTTCTTCTCTTCCCTTCGGCTGAGAAGAATATTAATGTGGCTTCCACCAACAGACTCTTCCTATTTCGTAATTTCGTCTTTTTATTTTTCAGGTTTCACTTTCTTTTTATCCAAGTTTCACTTACTCTTTATCCTTATTAAATGCATGACACAATACAAAAATTTATGTAGGAACAAAAGACATTCCGTCTACTCAACGGCCCGAGAGGGACTAAAATTCAAAAAGTTGTCAGTGTCGGTGTCGGTTGAACGTTACCGTTACGTACGGGGGGCCTCGTTCGAAACAGCGACGATTATCGTTCACAAACGATAAGTATCGTTAGGTATCTATCGTTAATGATGGTAAAGAATAGCTTTGTACGATATCTATCGGTCAATGCCGTTAACGACACCAACAGTTGTCGATAAGTATGTACATTTGTACGGTCGCTTGCGATCACGCAAGCGACAAACGTTGTTATGGAACCGATAGTTGTCGGTGGACATGTACAGAATTCCGTTCCAGATGCGATGACCTATTTCTCGGCAGCAAAAACAGGTTTCCGGCTACAGAGTAGCTGTTCCTTGAATCTTCGACCATCTGCTTCACCTCCGCACCTGCATTTGTCGATGGCACATTATCCTTGGTTTTTTTTAGCTTCTGGAACTGGCTTCTATTCTTCTTCTCCAACTCTTCAATCCTTTTGTGATCAATCTCATTTTCTCTAGAAATTGATCTACACTGTCCACTTGTATAGTAAGGATGCTCTTAACGAATTTTTCATTATCCCGCCGATTAGTAGATTGATTATTTCTTGCGGTTCTAAATTCAAGCGATGGCCAAGCGATTAGTCAAGGCTAATTTGTCCATCCATCGCGTATTGATCGAATGACTCCTTGTAATATTACCATTTTATTTTCTGCATGGTCATGTGAAATGGAATTTTTCTATCCAGCATTTTTATTTCTATTTTCAGATTTCTCCATGACTCCAACACTGGACCGGATTGCAAATAATACCATCGCTTTGCTGTACTTATTAGTTTATCCGTAGCCGCCAATAAAGTAACTTCATCGCTTACCCGATGAATTTGTGCCACTTTAGCCTCCACCCTCTTTACCCACAACATCACGTTTCCTCTTCTCCGCCACCGAAATTCGGAATCTGCGAAGCCAATAAAGTAACCGCTTGTGCCGATGTTACGGCTGCAAACGCCGAATTCTCGGTAGAGGTGTGGCTATGCGGAGATTGACTCTCCCGAGAAGCACCAGCTTCTGTACTCCCTTGTGCTGGAGCATTACTCGGTGCTCGTTGATTCAAGAGGGTAATAAGCAATTTTTGCAGCGTCTCTTGCTGCAAATGCTGTTGCAATATCTGCTGTTGCAATTGTACCAGCGGTTGAATGACGGCAGATACTACTGCCGCTAATTCTTGAGGCAACGATTTTCGGCAACCATTTCTAAGGAGCTACGTTGATCGGAGGAGGAACGTGAACGGCTCTTCTAATCCCGGTGGAGCGAAACGAGGGAGTAGTTCCGCTGTCGGCTTATTTCTCTCAAAATGATCCATCAGTATATCGATCATGCGATTCCGATTGTCAACTACTTGCAGCCATAATTTTCTCGCCTCCTCTTTGAGTTGTCCCACCTCTATCGATTCCAATATTCGGTGATCCATTTTAAATGAAGAACGACTTATTAAGAGTACGAAGGACTTGATATGGTTGCTTCGGAGACCGATTTTTCGGAGACCGATTTTTCGGAGACCGATTTTTCGGAGACCGATTTTTCGAAGATCAATGGCTGCTTCGGAGACCGATTTCCAGTGCCACGTGCTCGTGCAAATTCCAACTTTGCTACTGAATTTCTAAGGCAGCGAGGTTGCTTATCCCACTTCTGATATAATTATTTGTAAGATCTTTACTTGGATCTGCCTAGTTCGTAGAGAGGAGGAAGATCACACAATCAATCAATAAAGTTTAATTTAACAAACAATCAAAGAGTTTATTGAAGTAACTTATATACGTTTATTGCAGTTCTGCGCGAATAAATGTATAATATTCAAAGTATTTAAATGTGCTTCGCACCACCGGCACCGCAACTAAAGTACCGATTTCTGCTTTAACACGAAGTATCAAAACGCACAAGGAGTTTTTCTAATTAATACGACTCGACTCTACAATTACCAAAATTCGAGTGTTCGCATGGCTCGCGACCGGCGAGTTCCGGACCGTTGCTCCGAATTCCGGAGTAATTCGCATGCGCGAACAATCACATATAATTCACGTGATTGGCAACTAGCGCCGCTGGCTATCGATATCGCCGAAATATCGGAGTCACTTAACGGGTGACTCGCGAAAATTCTTACATATAATATTTTAATAAATTATATTACTATTTAAATATAATTATTTTATAATATAATTTTTTATTTTTTTATATTATAAAATATAATATAATATAATATATTATAAAATATAATATATGTTTTTTTCAATATTATGAGTGATACAAGCGAGAATATAGAGGATTTATCGGTCCCGAGAGCCAAAATTAAAAAATTGAAAAAGCAGTTAGAAATACAGCGGCTCTCAGGGCCGCAACCGGGGCTATCGCAATCGCCAGGGCCACCATCTCTACCGTCGAAGCCACTACCACCACCACCTCCGCCGCAGGGGCCATCACCACCATCACCACCTCCGTCGTCGGGGCTACCATCACTACCTCCGTCGTCGGGGCTATCACCGCCATCGGGGTCACCACTACCTCTGCTATCGGGGCCATCACCATCGCAATTGTCAGATCAAAAACGTAAGTAAAAACATTATTTCTTAACACTATGTTAACTGTATTCTTTTAACAACTGAACTCAACTCGTTCAATTAATATTTTCTTTTCTTTTAAATTACAGCAAGGCGATGGCAAAAGAATAGAGACAATAAAAGAGGACAGGCGTACGACGAGCGAGGACGAGGACGTGGACGTGAACGTGGTCGTGGCCATGGCTACATCCTCCCCCCCACCTTCTATCAATATTTTTATTACTCTCTATATCTTTTTTTCTTATCTATATCTTTTTTACTCTCATTATGTTAATGTATGTATATGTAGCCATATATATGTAATAATATTTTAATATTTTTAATAAATAAAATAAATAAATAAATAAATAAATATATATATATATATATATTGTGATGTGGCGCCCTAAGGCCGCCGGTCACAAGATTTAATTGGGTCAATTCGGAGCATTTCTGCGTTCACCCGTTAGAAGAGCAAGAACGCAGGTGAGCTACGAACTCCATACGCGAATTTCCTTTTTCTTCTTTACTGTCATTTAGCTTCTGCAATGCTGGATTAAAGCGACGAAATTGACGGCTGCCGCTAGATTTATGTATCACCGCCCGCCACGACGACCAACGACGACTAGGTACACAGAGGATACCGCCACCGGAATTGTAATGCAAGGAATTATCAGGTCGTATCGCCCTAAGTAGTTGCCGAATTACTCCCTCTCTACATACTGGTTCCCATATTGTAGAGCAACATTTTCAGGAATCGAGAAGACTGACCCATACAACGCGGAGATCGAAGAGCGAGCAAAAGGAGAGGCGCCACTCCTTGCGAAATAACGAGGAGACCCCACACAAACAAAGGCGAACCGAAGAGCACGGGGACGAATACTTGAGCCGGGAGAGACAGCCACCTCTCACCGGAAGGATCGATGTGTCGAAAAGGGATTCTCGGAAATCACAGGCTCGGCCGAGAAGGATCTTCTCCGCCTTCGAATCTCCCGCGGGATCAGCGGAACACGGACCATCTAGGATCCGCGCCGAAAAATAAAGGATCTAGCGGCTGATCGCGCCGCAGTGCTGATCGATACGCAGAGAGAGGATGACGACCATCACGGTGTCGCGAGAGTTCGCGAAGGAGAATCACTTTTCCGTGCAAAGCTTTTGTAAGTGGACGCAGGAACCAGGTATCGCAAACTACGAGGAGAAGCAGTCGAGGAAAAGGAGTTGCCGTCTGGTGAGACGAACGTTTCGATTGTGAGGCCGTCGATTTCGTCCGCGGACCCGAGGGATCGCACGGGGCTGGTTCGAAGAAACTTTCGCGGGGAAGCGTTCCCCGCGGTTGCGAAAATATTGCGTCATCGCCATTGTCCATTCGGTGAACCGGCCACGTACCTCCCTTGTGATCCTTGTCAAGTCGTTACGGTAATTTTCTTTCGCCCTTGTCAATCACGGAAAGTCGAGATAATTGTAGTTTTTCTTGTACGATTCTCATTTGTATGGTTGCTGCGCATAGAATGTACTGTTATAGAGTGAGATAGCTGTGTCGTTCGCGGGGTGTATCAGATCACATGTTGCGAATTAAATCGGCGTCTTGAGTGAACTCGAACCACCCGGCGGAAGCGTAGTTCGGACACGTCGTTGCCGTGTGTATTCCCGAGTACTGTATCGCATTACTGCCTTACTCAGTTAACGTGAGGATTTCTGTACCTTGTGTCGTTGCGCGATTCGAGACATGTATTATATCGAAAAGGCGATCGAAATAAGCGCATGTAAAGATTCGAGCCGAAATTAAAGATATTTTTAGTGTTGCTCTAATTCAGGGGTCAGCAAGTGAGCACTGCTCGCGGACGCTCAATGCCCGCGGGCAATAGTCGAGCGCGCTGGGGCTAGCGTTAGGCGGCTAGATGCAATAAAGTGAGGAGAGGGGATAGCAGGAACGTCTTTTCGTTGAACATGCTATTCAAGGAGTAAAAAAATATTGTGTTGCACAAACTCAGACCCAGAATTAGCATAAATTAGTAACTATCTATATTTTAAATAAATCATTCTTACAATAATATTAAATAAGCAACTCTTATAACATTTAATTAATATTTGATTCATATTCAGTTTTCCGATATTATATATAGACATATATCAGATGTTATCATTTTGGCACAACTTAAACGAATTATTGCATTTAAATGTGAATCTGTTAACTGTTCGCGTAATCGCGATTTATTTAATTTCATAAGAAAATAATTGTTCACATGAATATGTAAAACCGAACATACTCATTATTTTTGTAGCACGAGCATGTAGTCGAGGAAAACGTTCTTGAGATACATATGAATAAAATTGTACGATATCAGTAATTGTATAAAAACGATTTTTAAGAGCAGTGTCACATTTTAAATATATTAATTCTAATTGTATATCTGCGGGAATAATATAATATTAATATCAATATTAATATTAATATCAACAGTAAAAGGTATCATAAAAATAAGTAAGTCTTCTTCTAAAACATACATTTCCCTAAACTGACAATTCATTATGTAATTAAAGTGAATTTATATATTCTTTATATTACTTATCTTGAATGTGCATGGCAACAGATAATAAATTTGAAAAATGCAACAACTGTCGAGATTGAAATTGATTGATCCATAAATTAAGTATCATTTTAAAAGATCTAATTTGATCAAACATAATGAATAATTAATTTATCTTTGTAAAGAATAATTTAATGTATTATATTTAAATGATTAGTGATATCCGCAAGAAATGCGAGATTGGCAATCCAGGAAGGCTGTGATAGTTCAGGCACAGACTTATCTTTCATTTCTAAAAATATAATTATTTCTTCGCGTAAATGAAAAACGCTGAAGAGTTTTACCTCGACTAAACCATCGTGTTTCGCAAAAATAGGAGATGTCGATATAATCTGACTCTAAAGAAGATAAAAATTCGCAAAATTGATGATGATTCAATCCAGTAGTTCTAATAAAATTTAAAACTTTGATTACAATTTTCATTACTTCGTCATACTTTAAAGATTTTGCACATAATGCCTCTTGATGGATGATACAATGGATCGAATGTATTTCTTGTTTTGATTGTGCTAGTTTAGACTTTAAACGTCCTACGAAGCCCATATTGTGTCCAATCATTGCTGCAGCACCATCAGTAGCAACTGAAGTTAATTTATCCCAAGATAGATTTATGTTTTCTATTGCTTCTTCAACGCTAAACAATATATCTTCTCCAGTCGTAGTACCTTTCAGAGGTATTATATTTAAAAGTTCCTCAGTAATAGAGAGATTGCTATCCACACCACGAATAAAAATTGCCAATTGTGCAGTATCAACGATATCAGTACTCTCGTCGAGAGCTAATGAAAAAGCAATAAAATTGTTTTAGTACCGTTGCTTTTAGTACCAATTGTCGCTCGAGATTTTCAGCTAATTTTTCAATGCGACGTACTACAGTTCGAGAAGAGAGACTAATTGATTTAAATTTATTAATATCATTAGGATATATTGTTTCTGCGGTAATTTCTAAACATTGTTTGAGAAATGGACCAATGCTAAATGGACGTGATTCACGTGCAATAAGATGAGCAATTTTGTAACTGGCATACAATGCAGGCTTTAATTAAATATAATGAATTAAATTAAAACTGACTACAGTAAAAAACGTATATTTTATATTATAATAGTATGTATATTATGAAAATTACTTTATTGTTGGAAACAGCTGATTTTAAATCGTGCAAAAGTTGAATTCGCTTCGATCCTTCTATCTTGTCATAAGTGGCTCCATGTTTTGTGTTATAATGTCTTCCAACATTATATTTCTTTGAATTCATAATGGTTCCATAGATCAAACATTGCGCTTGATTATCATGCTTCATTATGAATCACTTCTCTTCCCATGAAGAACTGTCCGAACTTGAACTTAAGGTTTTCCTTTGATTATCCATTACAAACGTTAAATTATAAGATTGCAAATGTGACTGTTCTAGACAAGAGACAATTTGATTATTTGCTTAGTTATTGTTTTTCTTTTATTTTGAGCGTTTAGCAGATTAATATTAGCAGATGTTTATTTTAAAATTGTTGGAAGTTTTCTTCGCAGAAAAAGGACTATTCTTCTGGATTTAAAAATATAATTTTAAAGTGCTAAGTTAAACGTGATATATATAATAAAATTTTTTTATAACAGTTTAGCTAAACCATTTAAAGATGAAATATGCAAAAATATATTGTAATATATTATATATAGGACTTAAAATGCATAAATTCTTATGAATTCAATTTATATTTAGTTAATTTTTTTATTAGTCAAATAAAGAAATATGCTCTAGCATGTTTTGATTGTCCTAATAATAATAATAATAAGCATTCATTATAGGAAAATTTTAATTAAAATGCTTATCTCTATTTTTAAATATTGTAAGTTGTCAAAATTTGTACTAAATTAAAAATTATATAATTAATACATTTAAATATGTTTAACGAAAATTTAAATATAACAAAGAAAATAAAACAATAATATAAACAATAACAATGTATTAAAATATAAACTTACAATACAACCATAAAATTATGAATATATAATATGTTGTTACAAAGATTCAAATACTAGTAGTTTAAGACTACACTATCGTTCATATATACACGCAACGCTATTTTTGTAAGTGTGAAATACGAAACTTTATCCCAAAGTTAAAAATATTAGATACGCTTCTGAGATGCACAACAGGCGAGCGCTCGCGAGCGCTCGCGGGCACCCATGCTCAATTTCAGCGTTTTGCCGACTCCTGCTCTAATTAATTCTTGTCGCATTATTTTGATTCCTTCTCTCTCACGCCCCGTGCCGCGAGCTCCCCTCTCATCAAATCGGGCTCGTAGTATAGCGTATGCGAATTCTAACTTTATTGTAAGCGGACAATCTTGAGATTTTCTTTGTGTGATTGAGTGGCACGTGCTCGTACCTGGCACCCAACCTCCCGTAAGTTGCGTTGCAAGGGACCGTCTTCAGGAGCGGCGGACACAAATTTTGGCGTCTAACGTGGGGCCACGCTCGTCGATATCGAAAATTTAACGAGAACGAGAGAGAAGGAAATAGAGTAACGTACAGATTTATTTCGGCTTATGAATGCGCGAAAAACATATTAAATTGCTTATCGCTCTCTCGAATCGTATAACACTTGAATATTTGGTGTGGATAATTAATAATATTTTTATTGAAAATTCTTCTCATTTATCTAGGATATTACTTGTTTATTCTAAGTATTTCTGCTTTTGTTTACTCTGCTTATATATTATTTCTGTGTTATCTTGTCTATTAATATTTCTTTTCAGCAAGTTTTGTGCGCGTCGCGAGTGAAGGGTCCGCCGAAATTAAGTGTGTTCGGGAATTCGGTGCTCGCGAGTGTTGTAAAATTTTTGATTTTCAGGAGTAATGTGTTAAATTTCGTCTTGTCTCGTCGGCGTACGAGTCCGCTGTACCAACCTCGCACGACCGTTTCTTTTTTTTTGCGTGTTATTGTCGCCGTCGCCGGTTGTCGGTGTGTGTTTGCGCTTTCTCCGGGCAAATACTTGCCGTATTTTCTTTGCGTGGATGAGCCTTGATGATAGATCAAGGAATATTTGAAATAAGACAAGTCTCTCGATTGCCTCTCACTATTACCTGGCTCTCGCGTTCATCGTGCCCTTGTGTTGCCGCCTTAGAGAACGAATAATTTCGATTTGCGAAAATGTCGGAAGAACATTCCCGATTCGCGTGGATATACCAGCTATCTCTGGAGCAATTACGCATAGAATTGGCGTCAGGGACAGAATGTCGAAGGGGAAGTAACCGAACTGCATGATCGACTTTTGCGATATAAGTTAGCGAGAATATGCGGCCCGCGCGCGATTTCTACCCAAGCCGACGCGACGGAGGAGGGACGTCTGCATCCTCCACACTCTCCGGATAGGCCGGACAGCCCGTGCGTTCGCGAACCGGAAACACACCCCGCGCTTGTCGAGACAGAGATCGCGCGCGAAAGAGTAGTAACGTCGCCTCCACGAGGAGAATTTATGCCTCGCCGTGACGTGACGAGTACGCGTGGAAGTCCGCGAGTTTCGGCAGTCGAGATTTATGACATTTTGTGCAAGTGGAATTTGAAATTTTCGGAAAATTTCAAGTCCCCGCCGCATGACGGGGACGCGGAGGCATTCTTGAATAGAATTGAGGGACGTTCACTCATTCCGGTTGTCGACGAGGAATTGCTTAAATGCCTACCATTCTTCTTGTCGAATACGGCGTTACATTGGTTTCGAGCCAGGCGCACACAGTGGCATAATTGGGAGGACTTTGTGGCGATATGGAGAACGTGATTCGGGATCCCGATTTTCAATTCGCGTTACGCGATGAAATTATGCGTCGCACACAGGGGAAGGGCAAGCTTGTCACAGACTACTTAACGTGTATGCAGGTTCAATCGCCTGAATGCTCCATGAGACTTGACAGAACAACTAAATTACGCGCATCGAAATATGTTGCCGCGATTGCAAGTTGCCGTCCCACGTGATATGTTTCGCGATTTCGCGACATTAGAAAGGATGGCTGTTCGCGTCGAGGTTAGCTATGATGCCGCGAGACGATATCCTACTCCGCCTGACCCGGAAAACTCTTTGCTGCCGGAACTAGCGTACCGCGCGCCGCGTAGAGTTCCGCGCGGACCTACCGTTGTCGCTGCTGTCGGATTTTCGTCATCAACGCGAAGGAATTCCCCGCCCAGAAGAGGGACGCGAACACCAGAGGCGCGTACCGATCGTACTGCGAGGGCGGCCGAGTCCGCGATATTACACTCCACCAATCCGTTTTTATCGCCATCGGAAATCGCGATGGCATCTGAGAAACCTTCCACCGGCGTACAGTGTTGGAATTGCGACGGGTCCAGTCACATTGCACGAGAGTGTCGACAGCCGCGTCATACTTATTGTTACCGCTGTGACCGACGGGATGTGACTGTGAATACGTGTTCGAGATGTTCGGAAAACGGAGGAGCGGGTCATTAAGACGGGTCACTGCGAATCCCGCTCTCACGAATAGAACTCATACCGCGATTTTACCGGGAGATGTTAGCTATTCGTACGTCACGTTTGAAGCCGCTAAGTTGACACCGTTGCGTTATTTACGTGTACGCGTGGGACGATATTCTTTGGTGGCTTTGGTGGATTCCGGATCGAGCCGTACGATTCTGGGAGAGGACGGAATTCATATAGTGAAAGATTTAAAGTTGCCAATTATATGTTACGTCCGTGGTTCTAGAGGAAAGGTAATACCTTTCGTCAAGAGGAGGAGAACTCGGGTGGACGCATGGAACCTTTTCTGTTCTCACGGAACGACGTCGTGAGGTTGATCCGCGAGTCGAACGCGCGTTAAGGAGGCAGGAATCGGGTCAGCGTCGATGACATTATAACCCTTACCTGCGCCAGCGCTATCGGTGGTCCGTTTTTTGGTCAGAGAACCGAATCTCTTTTACCAGGGATGGACTTCGTGCGATCCTCAGGGAGCCGTGAATGGTTCGGGGTCAAGTTTTAGGGTAAATAAATTGAGACGAAATTCGAGTTAACTGATTTAATAATAATAATAAAAAAAAAAGAATTACAATGTTATTCGCAAATTTTACTGTGTACATTAAAGTGTTGAAATACTGGTTACAAAAAAAGAAAAAATTTTTATACGTAAATTTTGAATAATAATAAATACCAAACAAAAGAAAATCTGGATTTTATATACCCAATTGTTCCAATTGGGGTAAAAAATTGGTGATCGCGAGCATGTCGATGGGATCGGGTTGCAGGTGTGGCGGGGGATCAGGGTGAGCGCTGCGGAAAGCCTTGACTGGGACGAGGTAGGGAAGAGGATCACGGGAAATGTACATGGGGATGGTATCGGTAATTTGGTGTTTTGAGATCTGATCGCAAAACTGGCTGTCGGGTTTGAATCTTCTTTTAATGAAAAAGGTGCCAGGAGGTGGATGGGTGGGAGAGCAGGGAAATTGACGGACGAGGTCGTAGAATTTTTCCACGTCGAAGTGCTCTGGAGTGCACTGTTTCTCAAAGTCGGCCGCGGAGCGGAGGGCGGTGGCGTATTGGTGTAGAGAGATGTTAGCTAGTCCCGGTTCTACGTCTATCAACTGCTCCGCGAGTTCTTCGGCGTGTCCGGTTTCGCGACGAATCCGCTTATTAAACTTCTCCCGACGGTGTCGCAATGCCCGTTTCGTTGGGTTGTTCGGGATGGCTTTTGTTTGGTTCACTATGTAAATAAGAATCAGGTGAAAGAGAATGTGAGGTGAGAGTGGTAAAAAAAAGAAATTGAGGAATCGTGATAAGGCAGCTTCACCGAATCAATCGGCGGCTTGCCAGATTGGAATGTTGTGGAATTGAGGTAGGCAGCTTCACTGAATTAATCGGCGGCTTGCCAAGTCGGAGTGTGGAGAAATCGGGGAAGGCAGCTTCACCGAGTTAATCGGCGGCTTGCCAATTTGGAATGTTGGAGTATTTTAATGAAACAACTAGGTAGAGATCGCGAACCAAACAGCCAATCTACCGCGGAAAAGGGGTAATAAAATTGGACTTACTTTTGTCGTGGCGAGCGCTGGTGATGGGCGAGAAGTGTGGTGCCTGCGCTGGATCGTGGATCGTATCACACGTGAATAAAGATATCGCGCACAGATTGTAACTGAAAAAATTGGCGACAACCTCGGATGGTCCCGTCCGTCAAAACGTGGGGCGATGAGAGAAGAGAGAAGAGAGCGATCCTCTTCAAGTCGCGGTTTTTAAAGGGTTCTGGGGTGGGAATATTTGAGGGCGTGATGGATTTCCGCGTTGGCTTGTCGAATGATAGTTTAGAAAAATTGTGAGTATAGAGGAAGGAGGGGAGCGGTGTTCTGTGAATTGTGGTTGTTTTTATATTTCCAGATTTCCTAGCGAATGATGGAATTAGTTAGTAAAAATTTTCCCGCCATTCCACACCCTCAATCATTCATTGGTATGGTCGCCAACGGCCGCTAATCATTTCTTCTTGATTGGCGTTTCCCTTAGTTTCCCCACCAATTTGCGGAGTGTCACCCTCGAACGATCCGACGCGTTTCTTATCATTAGGAATTTGCTTTTGTTAATATTATTTTTTTTATTGGTATGTCATAAACTTGTCGGTACCGACAAAGCTGTTTATCCCAAGAATTATTTTTTTTTTTATAGTGAGACATATCTCGAGAGGAATTTTTGTTTATTTATTTAGGGTTTCTTTAGATCGTTCGAAGCGCTTCGTTTTCAGATTAGCAGCCGTTGTTTTTTTCCGAAAGAGAAGAATTCGTGAAGTCCCCCGGACGTAACACCCCCCGACTTAGACAAATGTTGGGGGTGCACAACATTTGCAACAATACGATAATAATTCTTCTCTTTCGGTTCCCTTTTTTTTATGAAGAAGAAGGAAGGAACAGGCGATCACCAAAACCCCTTCCTTATTCCCTCGTTCTTCCTCGTCTTCGCTTACATTAACTACCGTTACATTATATTCTCAATACTGTTTAAAATTAAATTGTGCGCATCATTCACTCTCCTCTCCCTTTTTTTTTAAAGAAAAATATCTTAAGTGTTTCATGCCTAACATTTGTTAATGCGTATTTATTTTGAAAGGACTTATTTCTCCTTGTTGTAGAGGGTGAAGAATGCGCAAAATCTTGATGTATGCGGAGGTGCTTGGATTCGATAGAAGAGTATTATTACTAGTATTATTATTATTATTATTATTATTATTATTATTATTATTATTATTATTATTATTATTATTATAACGATTACAAATAAATTCGAAAAGAATTATAAGAATTTCGAAAGGATTTATGATAATTTTGGCTTAACTCTATCGTATTCATTATATAGCGTTCAAGAGGAAGAAAATGATTTTATATAACAAACGATCAGCAAATTCTTGTCTCTCTTCTCTTTTTTTTTTTACATATTATATTACGTGAGTACCACCAGTCGCGTCTCGCTTGGTTTGGAATTATATTTCCATGTTCTGCATCCCAGGATGGTTTTTCTATCCCTTTTTTTGGGGGGGTCTTAATGCAAATGGTCAAGCCGTGGCCATTAGGCGTTTTAGCGCTCTTTACCTGCCTCAGTCATTGCATATCGTCTGATTATATGATATATTTGTTAAATTAGGTAAGGTGACGTTCGCATGACAATTTATTCGACTGGGCAATTAAATGTGTAGGATTATTATCCTACCACTAACTTGTTAATATTATTATGCTGTAGTTCAGGGTGTTGGTGATTGCAGATGAGGAGAGAAAAATAAAAATAATAAGCGCTCCCGCTCTCCAGTAGGCACTCAAGCAACATCGATATGAATAAAGAATTAATCGACTTACATTTCCTCCCTCTTTATGCCACAAAAAGAAAAAAAATATAATAAGTTTAATAATAAAGGAAGTGGATGATATATGTGTAAAAGGAACTTAAGTAATTGTTATCAAAATTATTATGATTAAATTATTATTAAATTATAATGTTTACGATTGTTCAACTTAAACATTACTTTATTGACTAAATAAGTATACGAGATAAAAAAAAAGATATAACTAACAGAAATAAGGATGGTATAATAAAATAAAAAAAAACAAAGATTGTGTAACTGAGTATATAGACTCATTTTTTAGATCGCTGGGAAGGTATCCACGATTCGGGCCTCTTTCTCGACTCGTGCCTCCCCTAGAGATACCAGTGCGTCACGAAGGTTCGTGACTCCCCAGTCGTCCTCGTGCAGCAAGACTAATTTGACCATTGCGGCCCCGTTTTCCAATGGACGTACGATGTTAATATATCCACTGCGTCCTTCGGTTAGGATTCGGCACAAGACTCTAGTTTTCCTGGACTAAAATCTAGTTGGTTTAGCCGGTCCTGTGTAGGCTAGTCCACAGGTAAGAGCCTGCCAGCATAATTCTTGGAAACGCCCTTCCAAACGGAAGATTTGATGGAATGGTCTCCACACTTGGCGTCCTATGTCCCTGAGATCGATCCGGGCGGTCCTCTGGGCCGGGTTGACTCCCGTAATCAATCCCCTTTGCCATACATCGCCATCTTTTATGGCAACAGGCTTGTCTTCCTCTACGTCGTTGGGCCAGCAAATGAGTTCTTTGGATTTGCGGTTCATTCGGAAGTTAAGTTCTTCCGATAGATCTTGCAGAGCTGATTCTCCATTTTTTAACCGCACCCAAAACAGGAGCGGAGATTCCATTCGTAGAATCTTACACTCGAGATACCCACGAGTCAAACGGCTGGTATCGATGGCTTCCATTTTTCTCCTCTCCTTTTTATTTTTACTTTCTTCACTTCTAAAAAGTTTAATGATTGTGAGGTGGTTGTGGAGGGGGAATAGTAGATAGGAGAAGGAAAGAAAAGAGGTTGTTTTGTTGTTATTTTTTTAGTTCGAACGAAAATCCTGGTTTTTCCTCTGGTGGTAATAAAGGGTATACTTGGTTTTCGGGGGTCTTACTATACAGGTCAGACTCTGGTGCGCTGGCCTGCTCGGGTTTTTGAAACCTTTTTGTCCCCAACAGTAATAAAAGATGGGTAATAGAGTCCCAGATGGCGCCCAGTAGATGTATGGACCATCCATATACGGTATGCAAAGCGTAATCATGTACGATTGTATCTACTATTAGTTTTATGATTCTCCCGGTGAGGTATATTCCAATTACCCCGGCACTGATATTGCCGAAAATTAAGAATTTATTTTAAAATTTTTTCCATGCGGATGCAGCGATTTTTGTTATGGATGCTTCGTCTAATAGATTTGAGAGTGACCCCCATTTAGAGAGATTGGTTGTCCCATCATCCGCCTGGCTACCGTGTTGAGCACCGCCGGTCGCTCAGCAGGGAACAATATGTGGTCTCGTAGATCATTGAGATCATTTTCGGTGTATATTCCGCTTGTAGCGAGCGATCCAGGGCTAACATATTTCCACGTAGGTTTGGTCATAGGTTTCATAATTGTGGGCGGTAATGATTCCACAGGTTTAGGCATGAGTTTATACCATGAGTCTCCTAGGTGATACATAGTGAGTGCGAAAGAGTTGCAATTTATCTGAGTTCCTTGTCGCAATAGTACATGGGTTTGCGGCGTTAAGTAATAGATTTCGTTTCCCCGAATGACCGGTAGCTGATTGTAACAGTTGTCAGTTCTTGTGATTTTTACTTCTACGGGTACGCATTTTACGATATGTATTACTTCTCCGGTTAACAGGGCCATATATCCAGGTCCTTTCATTAGATAATAAGCAAAGATATCGGGTGTTTGAGTAGCTATAGCTAAAGCGTTTTTTAACATTCCCTGCTCTAGTTCACATTGTTGCAAAAGGATATTTCTGTATAATTGATTTATTTGCGTAGGGATGTGCTTTTCGACGTATACGAATTTGGAATTCATGTAGGTGAATATGTCGAGGTTAGAGACACGCGTTTGTTGTTTGAAGATCATTACGCCACGCAAGGTTTCGAAGATGATTAATTTGGGATGTTCGGTTCGAGTGAGTGTGTATAAGCCGCATGTTGCGTATTTTCCTTTGCTAGTCAAGGCGAAAGTTGTATCTTGTGCAGTTAATGAATAGACTACTAGTTGTTGTTCATTTACGTTATCTATTATTTTGTCTGCAATCCCACTGTACAATACTCCATAATTGTTGAATTTACAAGTGTCGGCGGGCACTGGATCCCAATAGGTTTCACCTCCCTCTATATCTGTGCAATGAGTGGTTGTGAGTTCACAGGCCACTCCGGATCTGAGTAGCACTCGATTACTATTTATTCGTACGTCGGCTATATATTCTTGTAGTGAGATTTTTATACTGGCGAGTACCACGACGTCAGTCCACGTGCCGTACGGATCTGAATACGTGCTCCCCTTGCACGATCCATCGGCGTCTACGTATCCTGCCAATGTTACTGGTCGGGCAGTGGTATGATTCGGTTTTAATCCGGTGATATATTCGTTATGTAACTGATAAGTTCCATAAGAATGCATTCGTTGGCATACTTCGCGCGATGTTTCCTCTATATATGAATATTTGCCATTTAAAACATCCACGGAGTGTGAAAACATTCTGCATTTTTTTATTAATCTGTCTATTTCGACTTTGCATTGAATAACCTTTACTGACTCGAATTCCTTTATTTGTAGAAGTTGTATATAGACATTAGTTGAATTTACGTTCTGTGGCGGGATGTCGCATTCTTCGATATTTAGTAGGGATAAGATTGTTAGATTTGTTGAGGACGAGCCGCAGTCATAGCCTATTATGCCATGCGTTTTATGAAATCGGATTGTTAAAATTGCTATTATTACTGCCCAGCAATTATGGAGAGCCATCTGAAAATGGTTATGTTTTTTTTCTTGTTATTTATCTGGAGGTAATTTAATATGCGAAATTCGTAAACGGTTAGGATGGACGATTCGACTATTTTTCTTTATTCTAATTTTTACGTTAGTTTTATTTAATATTTCTAATACTTCGTGTCCGATATACTGATCCCCAAATTTACCCGGTTTAGGTCCCTTTAATAGAAAAACGTAATCCCCAGGTTTAAAGATTTGAGGGTTGATTTTTTTGTCATAATATTTCTTTGATTTATGTTTCGCATTGATGATATTTTCACGCGCGTTCCCTCGAAGGTTATGGAGTTGAGTGACTAAGGTTACCAAATAGTCATCATAGCTAGTTAATTTATCTTCTGGTGCTAGAAATTTTTCCGAAGGTATTCTTGCAATTTTTCCAAATATTAATTCGTATGGAGTATGTTTTGTAGCTTCGTGTACGCAGGTGTTATAATTAAACATTGCGAGGCTAACCCATCGGTCCCATTGTTCTTGTTCGTTTGCATATTGTTTAAGATACTCTCCTAGTGCGTGATGCGATCGCTCTAGAGATCCATTGGATTGAGGATGGAAGGCGGTTGTACGAAACTTACGAATTCTAAAAAGTTTTGCAATCTTTTTCATTAAGTCGCTGACAAAATTTCTTCCCTGATCGGTTAGTATTGCTTTGGGTGCTCCGAATGTACAAATGAATTTATTAACAAAAGCCTCGGCTATTGTTTCAGAGGTTTGATTTGGTAGGGGGATTCCCATGCTGAATTTAGTCAATTGATCTTGCAGTGTTAAAATGTATTCGTTTCCTCTCTCAGTTTTTTGTAGAGGCCCGACAATATCCATTGCTACTTTGTCGAAGGCTGTTCCCGGAGTATCGGTAATTATCATGGGTTGTTTCGTTTTAACGCGTACTAACTTTTTCAATTGACATTGTAAGCATTGCTGAATATACCGTTGGACGTCAGATTTCATATTTTCCCAATAGTAATTATGCTTAATTCTGTTATATGTTTTAGTAACGCCTCTATGTCCACCTGTAGGTGAGCAATGTGTTTCGCCTATTATAGAAGGGCGAAGATCTTTCGGAGGATATTTTACTAATCCGTTACAAATAATTAGTTTAGTTAATGAGTCGAGAAAGGTCGTTTGTATTTGTGTCTTAATATTGCTCCAAGGAATGTTGCAAATAAAATCCGTTTTAGCAATGCTAATAGTTTCTAATTTTAATTCCTCTGTTATTTTTCGTAATTCCATCAGAGTTTGCGTTATATAATTTAAAATCATTGTTGGCCCTTCTCTCGACCCTTCATCAATAGGTAAGGCCACGTGAAAATAGTTTTTGCGTTTTACTACCTGCGGTCTACACAGAGCGAGTTTATTGAGGATAGGCAATTCGTTGCGCTCGAGTAATTTTCGTGCTCCAGAATCTAATGGATTTCCATCGACATCGACAAAGTATGCTACGTTATCTTTCCGCAAAAATAATAATTCGTGGGAATCAACAACATTGTTTTTTATTAGCTTATGGTCAATGATAGTTGGTTTAAGTTTATGTACTATTAAGTTCTTCATTTTCTTCATTTGTTATTTCGCTTCCTCCTTCATCATCGGTGTTTTCGTCACTCTCTTTTTCCTTGTCGCTTTTGTTGGTTTGATCCGCAATTTCCTTGGGTTCATTTCTTCCTTGAGGTTGCGTTGAATTTAAGCGTTTATTCCTTTCATTTATCGTTTGGCTGCGAGTGAGCACTCTTCCGGCTCTCGGTGGATCGTGTATTAATGCTTTATCTGTCTGTTGCACTGGTAATTCGTCCAGTTCTTCTTGTGTAAAGGGTATTGAATCCGTATTATCCCTAAACAGATTGTCGTCAGGTAATAAATTTTCTGTTTGCTCGTCATCTGAAAGATATAACTGGAAGTTTTCATCCTCCTCTGTTTCTTCCTCCTCATCGGATTCTTCTAACATTTTAGAAATTATTTCTGCATCCTTTGCTTCGTTGGGATTTAAAATTCTCCGGTCAATAATTGTCTCGCAGTTCACTTCTTCAAAATTCACCGGATTCCTGGATAACGCATCGGCATTTACGTTAGTTTTTCCTGCTTTGTATACGACATCGTAATCGTATTCGGCTAATTTTAATCTCCATCGTAATATTCTCATGTTGGTGTCTTGAGCGTTTTTAAACCATAATAGAGGTTTATGATCTGTGACTAAAGTAAATTTTCGGCCGTATAAATATGGGCGGAAATGTTTAACACAATATAATATAGCCAGCGCTTCCTTTTCGTATGTATCGTATTTTAATTCATTATCAGTTAGAGTTCGCGACGCATACGCGACTGGTCAGTCCTTATTTATTTCATCTTGCGACAATATTTCTCCTACGGCTACTCCGGAAGCGTCGGTGGTTAGGTTAGGATAAAAGGCTTTGAAAAATCAGGATATTGCAACACGGGTTCTTCACATAATCTTTGTTTTAATATTTCAAATGATTCTTCTTGTTCTTGTGTCCACTCGAAACGTACGTCATTTTTTAATAAATTTGTCAAGGGTTTTGCTAATTTAGAAAAATTAGAGATAAATCGCCTGTAATATCCCGCTAGTCCTAGAAATTGTATAATGTTTTTAGGTGTCCTGGGTTTAGGAAATCGTCGTACAGCCTCTAATTTTTTTGGGCCGGGTTTAACTCCGTTTTTGCTTATAACGTGTCCCAAATAAGTTACTTCGGATTTTAAAAATTCACATTTGTCGGGCTGTAATTTTAAATTTGCTTCGCGTAGTTTATCTATTAAAAGATTATATTTTCTCTCATGCTCTTCTAATGACGACGCGTAAATAACTATATCGTCCATATAAACAAATAGTTCCTTTCCTTGTAATCCTGATAAAACTAAATCCATTAATCGTTAGAAGGTAGCAGGAGCATTTTTTAATCCAAATGGCATTCTATCAAATTCATAATGCCCAAAAGATGTTGTAAAAGCGGTTTTATGGCTATCTGCTGGATCCATTTTTATTTGATGAAATCCTGAGGCTAGATCGCATACCGAAAAATATCAAGCTCCTCCCAATTGATCTAAGATATCAACTATATTTGGTAGTGGACGTATATTTGGTAGTGGATACGCATCTCCGATAGTTTTGTCATTTAATGCCCGGAAATCTAATACCATTCTCCATCGTTTATTTCCTTGAGAATCCTCTTTCTTGGGTACAATCCATATGGGCGTATTGTAAGGCGAACTGTGAAGGTTTTACTATGCCCCCTTCTAGCAGCTCTTCTACTTGTTTGTTTATTTCCTCTTTATGAATTTGCGGAAATCTATACTGACGGGTGTTTATCGGCTGATCATCTGTTGTAGATATTTTATGTCGTAGAACATTAGTTGCTCAGTTTTTCCTCAGGTATATAAAACCTATCTTGACTATTAATTATAAGATTTATCACATTCTGCTCTTCATAATTATTCAAGTGCTCTAGTCGTAATAATTCTATAATTTTTGTGAGTCTATCCCTTTGGTTTTCTTTCGATAGTATTAAGCATTCGGTAGCTCCGTTTTCTTTGCTATTACTCTGTATCCCTTGTGTAACTTTCTCCTTATGTTTTGATTTGCGCTTTCGTATACATTCGTCTACTATCTCTTGAGATTGATTTTGTCTTAATTTAAAAATTCTCGAAGACGGTTTTTTATTTTTCATTCCTTTGCCAAGATTTATTTCATTCGACTTATTTATTTGTATTCTTTCCATAAGCTCTTTGGCGGTAATATGAGAGGGTTCATTTTTTCCATTCGTTTTTTCCGAGATCATCCCAACTCTCGGGAATTTAACACCTTTTAACGAGACTGAGGAATTAGTATTGTCGTTTTCCTTTAAACAAAATCGTGTCGGGTTACGTAGGGTGAGATTTGGTAATTTCCCTCCTCGTAACCGATGAAGCTGGAAAATGCTCGGGGAGTGCGGAAACTTCCATCGGCAATTCCAAAATTATCTCTTGAAGTGATTCGACAATTTTCATCTCCAGGAAACTCAGAATTTTTTAAATTTTTGGACGAGGTTTGGTAACTTCCCTCTCCGAGAATTTTAGGATGGGAGGATATCTCAGGGGAGATTTGATAATTTCCCTCTCGCTGAGTATTAAGATTTTTTCTTTGAAATTAAGATTTTTTCTTTTACTTCCCCTCATTTTAATTTCATTTTTATTTTTGACCTTTAAATTTTTATAAATTTTATCTCTTTATGGAGATTTTAATTTCTTTATTATTTATAATTCCGTCCTCTTTCGTCTTTGCATTCTCTCTTTCATTCTTATTTTCATTTTTATTTTTATTAACAATCTCAATGTCATTTATATTCATAATCTCATCTTCCTCTCTACTTATTACATTTTTATTTGATTTTCGTTTAACAATTCTTCTTTAGGATCAATATGTTTGGTTTCCTTTGAAAAGGAATTCGGGTGTGAATTTGTTAATTCCTCTGATAATCTAACGTCTTTATTCTGGTTTCACACAGGTCGACCATCTCATTCAGAGGTCTAAGATTTATGATCGGCACCCTGACTTCTACTTCTTTGTCCCGTATGTTTATGATATTTAAGTATGCTTTCCCTGAGACATTTTCCACGATCGTGTTCCCTAGATAGATTCCGTAAGTTATTTTCAATTTCGGTACATATCCAATTTTGACATTAGGGTTGCCAACTCTTACATAAAATAACGATTCTGATGGGTGATACCACTATAGTTTCTGGCGAGAGAAAAGGTACTTGGATACCGGATACATCTATACATCCTTCTGCGTAATCAATTTTCGATGATGTTTGTTTAAAGAAATCGTTGCCTAATATACCAGCTTGTGGTATCGGAAAGTCGTCGGGTACTATGTGGAAATTTACTAGGGTGTCGAAAAGAGTTAGCGTAGTTTCGCCAAGAGTAAAGACTGGATAATCATTTATTCCGTTTAATTTTAGAATTCCGTTTAATGTTAGAATAATTAATGTGTACCCCCTCAGGTATAAAATTTTTCTTAATTATATTAGGTCCAGAACCGGTGTCTAACATAAGAGTTATGTGAGGGACTGTTTTTCATATTTCTACCTGAACGGTCGGCACGCGACTATGTTTATCGAGGTTTACCGCTACTGACCGAGCGTTCGGAGCGTTTTTTATTGAGGCGCCGAAGATGTCGACGGGCGTGGAATTTGTTCGGTCCCCTGTTGTTCGGTCCCCTGTTGCTTCGAAGGGCCGTTGGAGTTTACCGAATCTTTTGCCATTCTTCGATTATTACTTGCGATGCGCAACTCACAGTTTTCGAGGAGATGCCCTTGCGTTTTGCAATATCGGCAAAATGGTGTGTTATTATTGCTCGTAGTTCGATCCATTCTGGATCTGCAATCCCTAGCAGTGTGCCCTGCATTATTACAATTTTGGCAAATAATTCTTGCCTTATTTTCTGTCGTGCGCAATTCGTTTTGCTTTTTCCAGCAGTTATTAGCTGAGTGTCCCTGTCTATCGCACCACTGGCAAATCAAGAGAGGCTTATTTTGATTAGTACTACGGCATGACTTCGCGTTATGACCGGTTTTAAAGCATAATTGACAGACAATCGTATTTTCTCGTATCACGTTAACAGTTCGCCGTGATTGCGGGTCGCGCAGTCGACATTTACTAGCATCGTGACCACGTTTTTTACAAATCTGACAAATTAGTATTTCGTAATTCTGCTGTGAATTTTGAATGAATTTTCTACAGTTACTGGCTAAATGTCTTTATAACAAATTTGGCAAGTTTCGCGTTGTAAGCTAATATTTTGCATTTTTGCGATATTACCGCGCCGTAAATCTGACATTGCGCGTAATTCTCTTTCTATGCGTATCGCGTCGGCTACAGTTGCTTTAACATCCATTTGTGAATTTCTTAATATTCTTTGTTCGATCTCCGGTTTTAACCCCTTGATAAAGCATTTACACATGTCCCTTTCTAATGAATCTTTAATATTCTGTTCGGGAAGAGAAGGTCCCGAACTTTGATATGCTTCGAGTATTTGCTTCCCCAAAATTTTCACTCTATTCGCGTATGTTATTACGTCTTTGTCGTTCCCTTGATAGACACATCCCAATTCCCCTTGTAGTTGATAGACATTTTTCGAAGGACCGTAAATTTGTTTTAAATATTTAGTGATTTGGGCAACGTTGTTAAAGTCTTGATCCTGAATGGTTCGACGTGCTTCTCCGATTATACGCGTTCTAATAATTTTAGCAACTTGACGCTCAGCCTCATCAGGAAGCATAGATTTCGCCTCCTCGCAACCCTCGATAAAATAATTCAATGGAATATTTTCTCCGTCAAAGTATGGAATGGCGTCGACGGCGTACTTTAGCGTAGCGAAAGGATTATTTTGCGCCATTTTTAAAGATTCTAGGTTTTTTGCTTTATAGCTGCAGTTTATTACCCCTTTCTACCGCGGGAAAGGGGTAATAAAATTGGACTTACTTTTGTCGTGGCGGGCGCTGGTGATGGGCGAGAAGTGTGGTGCCTGCGCTGGATCGTGGATCGTATCACACGTGAATAAAGGTATCGCGCACAGATTCTAACTGAAAAAATTGGCGACAACCTCGGATGGTCCCGTCCGTCAAAACGTGGGGCGATGTGAAGAGAGAAGAGAGCGATCCGCTCCAAGTCGCGATTTTTAAAGGGTTCCGAAGGGGTGGGAATATCTGAGGGCGTGATGGATTTCCGCGTTGGCTTGTCGAATGATAGTTTAGAAAAATTGTGAGTATAGAGGAAGGAGGGGAGCGGTGTTCTGTGAATTGTGGTTGTTTTTATATTTCCAGATTTCCTAGCGAATGATGGAATTAATTAGTAAAAATTTTCCCGCCATTCCACACCCTCAATCATTCATTGGTATGGCCACCAACGGCCGCTAATCGTTTCTTCTTGATTGGTGTTTCCCTTAGTTTCCCCACCAATTTGGGGAGTGTCACCCTCGAACGATCCGACGCATTTCTTATCCGTTAAAAATTTGCTTTTGTTAATATTAATTTTTTTATTGGTATGTCATAAACTTGTTGGTGCCGACAAAGCTGTTTATCCCAAGAATTTCTTTTTTTTTTGATAGTGAGACATCTCGAGAGGAATTTTTGTTTATTTATTTAGGGTTTCTTTAGATCGTTCGAAGCGCTTCGTTTTCAGATTAGCAGCCGTTGTTTTTTTCCGAAAGAGAAGAATTCGTGAAGTCCCCCGGACATAACATATACATGATAGAGGTTTCCGCATTAAAACAGCGTATGGGTCGCGGAAATTAGGGAAGAAGTTGAAGTGCCGATGTTGTTGAGAAGTCGTAAGTGTGAGATTTTCGCGTGCTTATTGCCGAGCCTGGCCGTACTGTGTATCGTGAGTACAGACTTTCTGTGTACTTTCGGTGTTAGTCTCGATTTTGCAACTGATTGGTGCTTTTCAGATGAATCGAGAATCCGATACCGCTTTGATACGCAGGAACCAGTCGATAATAAAATGTTAGCCGAATTAACGTCAGATCAGTCGAAACGATTACAAGAATTTCTCGAGAATACCGTACCGAAAGACGTCGCGAGCCCGGACGTTACCTTTCTTACAGAGCATAGAATTGACGTGGATCGGAATTCGCCTATAAGGCAGCGCTGTTATCTGATCTCTCCGAAGGTGCAGGAGGCTATTCGCGAGAAGGTCGATAAAATGTTAGATGCCAACATAATCGAACAGTCATTCAGCGAGTGGTCGAATCCGATCGTTATGATGAAAAAGCTGAAACGGGAAATACGGGAAATACCGCTTTTGTCTCGATTTTCGGAAAGTTAATAGCATTTATTAGCGTAAAAAGGATGCCTACCCGCTGCCGAATATGAATGGGATCTTAGACAAATTACGAGTGGCGCGGTACATTTCCACAATCGATTTAAGCCAGGCATACTTTCAAATACCATTGGCAAAGGAGAATCGGGAAATCACTGCGTTTAGCGTGCCGGGAAAGGGGCTCTATCAATGTAAGAGGATGCCGTACGGATTAACAGGCACACCCGCGACTTTTCAGCGTTTGTTAGACAGGATTATCAGACTGGAAGTGGAATCGTATGTTTTTGCGTACCTCGACAATATTGTTGTCGCCACACCCACGTTTGAGATGCACTTAGAGTGGTTAAAACGGATGCTAGATAAGGTTTCGTTGACTGGCCTTACGATCAATCCGGAAAAGTGCGAATTTGGTCGTTCGCAGGCTCGATATTTGGGATTTATCGTGGAGAGCAACGGGGTGACGGTCGATTCCGAGAAGGCTCGACCGATCCTTGATTACCCAGTGCCGCACAATGTCCGGCAGTTACGCCGCCTCTTAGGCATGGTGTCTTGGTATCGGCGCTTTATTCCGCGTTTTGCCTCAACGAACCGCTTACGAGACTTTTGCGTAAAAACAGGCGTTGGGAATGGGGCGATGAGCAGAGTCGCGTTTTTTAACAGAGCGAGCGAATAGCTGCCGCTCCGACGTTATCATGCCCCGATTTCCGAACTCCGTTCGTGCTCCATACAGATGCTAGTTCGTTGGCTTGGGCGCCGTTCTGACACAAACTGACGGCGTAAAGCAGACAATCGCGTTCGTGAGCCGTGTTTTATCGGATGCCGAAAAAAAGTATTCTGTTATCGAATAGGAATGTTTGGTGGTTGTGTGGGCGATACAAAAATTCCGACCTTATCTGGAAGGGTATAAATTCACTGTCGTAACGGACCACAGTAGTTTATGTTGGTTACACAACTTAAAGAACCTCATAGGGAGGCTCGCTCGATGGGCACGAGTAGAGATGCTCGAGTATAATTACGAGATCATACATCGAAAGAGAGCTTCATATCACGTGCCGGACGCTTTATCGCGAATGTTTGAGGAGGACTCGTGGCCGCGGTAGATGCGGAAGCTTTTGAGAATACCACGGACGAGTGGTATAAGAAGCACCTTAAGGAAGTTGCCGGGAACGCGAAGAGATTCTCAGATTGGAAAGTCGTTGACAGGCAACTATACTATTTGAGGCCTAAAGATTTCGTTTCCGACGTTGTAGAGGATTTAGATAGATGGAAGTTAATGCTGCTGCGAGAACTGCGAGCGAAGGCTTTACGTGAGTCACACAATGACCCGCAGTCGAGACATTTAGGGGTCGACAAGACGTATCATTGGTTAGCGATCGCGTATTATTGGCCTAGCATGTACCGAGAAACCACACGATACCTCCGCCGCTATGACGTTTGTCAGCGTACAAAAGTCGAGCAGACTCGCACGTTGAGACTGATGGGTCATCGAGTCATCGAAGGTCCGTGGATTGTGATTACTGCTGATATCCTATTCCGCGGAGTAAATCGGGATTCGCGTATGTATTAGTCGTGCAGGATTTGTTCACTAAATGGATAGAGTGTTGCGTACTCCGCTGCCAACGGAGCAAAAATCAAAAAAGCCCTACAAGATCTGATTCTCGCGCGCTGGGGCACGCCGCGATTTTTGCTAATGGTATTGAATTCGTCAATCGGACTCTTCGAGAGTTCGCGAGGGAACATAAAATTATGCATACTGCCATATCAAGTAAATCCTGTAGAGCGAGTCTTGAAAACGATGATTATCGTGTTTCTTGATCAGGATCACCGCGAATGGGACGTGCTTTGAGAGATTTCCGTTTTGCATACAATACTGCGCACCCATTCTTCTCTGGGAACGTCATCCGCATTCTTAAATTTGGGACGCCAACTGGAACCGGTGCGCTCTTTGCGCCGTCGTTGTCGTGAAGTTGACGAGGTCCACGCGCGAGATTCTGCAGAATGGTCCGAACGGATGGGAACACTACAATCATTACACGAGTGGGTTGCCGAGAATTTAGAGTCTGCTTATCAAAAACAATCGACATATTATAACTTGCGCCGAAGAGACAAGACTTGTACGAGGGTAGTCTGAAAAGTTTTGAGCCTAACATAGAAACAAGTATTTTTTCGATCAAATATAGTTTTATTTTTCAACATAATCTCCTTTTAAGTCGATACACTTTTCCCATCGATACTCTAATCTTTTTAACCTCTCCAAATAGTAGTTGGCGTCTTGCCTTGCAAAATAGGCATTTACGTATGCGATGACCTCCTCGTTCTATGAAAATCTCTGTCCTCCAAGCGAAACTTTAAGCTTAGGAAACAGGAAAAAGTCACTGGGGGCTAGATCTGGTGAATACGGTGGGTGGTCAACCAATTCGTGTAGTTCGTGAATTTTGACCATGACGACCGCCGAAGTGTGAGCAGGTGCGTTGTCTTGATGGAACAACACTTTCTTCTTCTTCTTCAAATACGGCCGTTTTTTTGCAATTTCTGCCTTCAGTTTATCAAGTAATGATGCGTAATACGCTCCCGTTATTGTTTTACCTTTTTAAGATAGTCGATACACACAATTCCGTGACTATCCCAAAAAACAGTCGCCATTACCTTCCCAGCTGAACCGTCTTCACCTTTTTCGGAGCAGGTTTACCCTTTGCAGTCCACTGTTTTGACTGTTCTTTTGTCTCTGGATTGTAATGGTGAATCCAGGTTTCATCTACAGTTATGAAACGCAAAAAATCTGACTCGTTTCGCTTGAACCGCTCTAACAGGGCCTTGGAAATGTTCATTCGAATTCGTTTTTGGTCCAAAGTGAGCAAGCGCGGCACCCAACGCGCGGATAGCTTGCGCATATCCAATTCTTCAGTCAATATATGATAAACGCATGCTTTTGATATGCCCATAGCTTCTGCTATCTCTCTAATCTTGATTCGACAGTCGTCCAGTACCATTTGGTGAACATTTTCGATGTTATCAGCGGTGGTCGCAGTTTTTGGCCGGCTCAAACGCTCATCATCAGCCAAGCTGGTACGACCACATTTAAATTCAGCTGCCCATTTTTTTACGGTGGCAAATGATGGGGCAGAGTCCCCGTAACAGCGTCCAACTCGATTTTAATTTGCGCAGGCGTATTGCCTTTCAAATGTAAGAATTTAATCACGGCACGATATTCAATTTTTTCCATTTTTACAAAAACACTGACATCGACTGACACAAACGACTGTCAAACAACAACTGGGCGTCCAAAATGGCTGAAATTTTCACCAAAGTCTTTCAAAGCATATACTATTGTAGTACTAGAATGGTTTTGATGAGTAACATCATCTTTATGTTAAGGCTCAAAACTTTTCAGACTACCTTCGTATATGTATATATATATTTTATTATTTTACATAACTTATTTGTGTATATTTTTATGTTATGGGATTTATTTTATATTTTAAATTAATTAATCAAACCGTAATTATACAGGATTTTCCATTTTAATTAAAACAGTTATTTTCTGAAAATCACAAGTTTTTAGAAAAAAATGTTACAAAAGTTGTTTGTTTCATTATGTAGAATAATATTCTGTAATAAAAAAATATAAATTTCTGTTTACAAGATTAAACCAATGGCACTATCTTATGTTCTCTTTGAAGTTATAAAACTTTGTTAAAAAACAATTTTTTTTTCTAATGATTTCCAGAAATTGACTGTTTCAATTAAAATGGGATACCCTGTATAGTTGTAATCTAATAAACCTAAAGATTCGACTATTTGAAACTGTTAATCGGTAACAGTGGAATTCATATTGCAAACTTATATTTCTTTTCACATGAGAAACTATTGTGGATGGGGATTTACCGAGTCAAAACATTTATCGAAAACTATCGATAACTAAAAGAAAATTTATAAAACAAAAAATATTAGAAACTATTGGTCCAGAACAGTGAGATCCTCATTGGAAACTATGCATTACTTCACCTTGAAAACTATTGCAAATGGGGATTTACCTATTCAAAACGCTCATTAAAAACTAGAAATAGAATTTTTCTCTATAATTTTCTAGTAAATTTTAAGCAGGGCTTCCACTTTTGGATTAAAAAAATGTTATTTACAAGCTACAATGCATGAATTGCGATGTATCTTACATGGAACAGACCAGTAGACAATTGAAAATGAGAATTAATGAACATCGAAGTCACAAGATGAAATACCTCTACACATTCAGTCATTATTGACCACAGAGTACGCACAGGACACGATTTCGATTGGGCTAACGTGAAAGTTCTGGATGTAGAGAAAAATTGCAATAAACGATTAATTCTAGAAATACTACATATCACACAACAAAAAAATGGTATCAATTTGCAAACAGACACAGATTTTCTTAGCCATATGTACACCCCTGTTATAAACAATATATAAGCGTGTGACCTTATTTCTTTTTATAACAATTTTTTATTTTCTATCCTCGTTATTTATCTTTTACATTTTAATAATAATAATGACATGAAACAGTTAAGACATATTTACTTCTTTTTTTTTACTAACCGACTATTATCTTATTTCTTTGTTAAAAATTTTTTATTTCTTTTAATTGTGACCATGCTATTACAATATTCAGTATTTATTTCCATCTGTGTACATTTTATTGTTATAATTGGTGAAATCATCGAGGTGAGTCTCCAACAATTCCTTGTTCTTCTAACTTTTTGACACATCAAAAAACTTTATTTGGTTGAATATATTATAAATGGTTCAAATGATATTAATCTTACAGTGTCTCCTACATCAGCTGTGGAACTGTTTGGACAGAGGCTCGAGATATTGCACCATTGCGTTTATTGATGCGAATCGGCGAAGTCGTAGACTAATACATTTCAAATCATTCTTATTATGGGTATATTTATCTATTAAAGATGAAAATGGATCGAAACGTCTGGATGTAAACTCGAGTCGACAGATTGGTAATACAGAGCTACGATTGGTAATACAGCACTCGAGCTACGCAATCTTGGCGACAATAGGTTTAACGCGGCTGGTATATAACAAACGTTATAAACTTTAAACCGATTTTTCTCAAAAACAGTTGAGTATGGCGTCCTATCCTTTTGCTCAAGTACTTTTCTAGTAGAGTACTTTAATATATACCTTTTCAAAATCGGTGATCCCAAGTCCGCGTCCTCCCTTTGTAAGTAATGCGATAAATATTATCATAGCCTCAGTGGTCTAATGTAGAGGTCAGCAAGTGAGCACTGCTCGCGAGCGCCCAAATGCTCGCGAGCAACAGTGAGCGCGCTGGAGCTAGCGTTAGACCGCTAGGCGCAATAAAGTGAGGAGAGAGGATAACAAGTACGTCTATTCGTTGAACGTGCTATTCAAGGAGTCAAAAAATATTGTGTCGCCCAAATTTAGACCTCAGAATTAGCATGAAATAATAACTGTCTATATTTTAAATAAACAATTCTTACAACAACATTAAATAAACAATTCTTTTTATTAGACTAATAAAAAAATTAACTAGATGTAAGTTGAATTCATAAGAACTTACTGCATTTTGAGTTCTATATATTACAACATATTTTTGCATATTTCATCCTTAAACGGTTTAGCTAAACTGTTATAAACAAATTTTATGATATTATAAAGATTCGAGTACTAATAATTTAAGACTACACTATACTTGTTTATATATACATGCAACGGTATTCTTGTAAGTGAAATGCGCAACTTTATCCCAAAGTACAAAAAATATTCGATACGCTCCTGAGATGTGCACAACAGGCGGGCACTCGCCCGTGCCCAATTTTAGCGTTTTGCCGAGCCCTGGTCTAATGGATAAGATGCCTGCCCGGAAAGCAGATGATCCAGGTTCGATCCCTGGTTGAGGTGATATTTTTCGCAATATATAATTCGCGTGGAAGGGATAATAAAAGGGATTTTAATTGATATAAAAAATTATTTTATATCAAATTATTATAGAACCACTACGTTGAAAGTATTAAATTAAATGGCACGTAGTTGATGACATAATTATTGAATTTATTTTATATAAAAATTTAGCAACCAAGATCCTGCTTGCCACGAAATCTATGTTACTAGCTATTATTTTATAATAATTTTATTGTACTCAGTATTGTACTACTTCAATATTGATCAGTTAATATTATTCTTGTTATGAAAATTATATATCATATGCTCATAATCTATTCGTAACATTTTATTATAAATTCGCAAAAATTATGGGCCAACATTTATTTCACATAATATTCATAACTTTTTGCATTTGATTGTGTTACATTATTTGGTTCATTCGATAATTTTAGTGCTTTCATTTTTGAAAATTATATACATTATATATATTTATATTTTATTATATTTTTTATGCAATTATGCATTTTTCTTAAAAAAAAAATTAGAAAATCTTCTCACACATTAGAAAAAGTAGTACGTCAAATTGTTGAAGAAAAGAATATTACAGAATCTGTTACAGAATCAATTAAGACTCCTACAAAATTAAATATAGAACACAATAAAAGCTTTTAAATCGAGAGTTGTATTTCACTTCAGTATAAAAAATATCAAACTATCAACTATTGCATACACATTTCAAAAGAGGCTGATAGATTTATTGAACTTAAGGATAAAACTATTGTTGAAATAAAAAATTTTTGTTGCTATGAAAATGTTAAAATGTTGTTAGAATACATGTATAAAAGACATGAAGACTTTTATACATGTATTACTTTTATACATGTTACTAAATCATGTTCATCAGTCCTTTTTGATATACTATATAATATTTGATATAATATATTCGAAAAGTTGATAGTTTATTGAAAATGTGAATCTATTACGCAATAAAAAATTAGTAGTTCTTATTCACAATAATCGATATGTCTCATTTCCAATGTTACATTTATAAATCAAAGTGACAAGATTGGTTTAGTCTAAATTAAGTGATTTAAATCATGGTTTTAATGAACTGCATTTTTAAAACCATTGGTTTTAATGAATTTTTATTTGTGAAAAAATATTTTTACACGTAATTTTTTAGTTTACATTACATTAAAAACTTTATAAAAAAATATACAGTTATACAAATATACAATTATATTGTCTAGTTAAAATTAATATATTAAAATTAATATATTTTTATCTAATATATCCATTATGTTTTATAACTTTATCTTATACAATTATCTTTTTTACTGAATATATGCAATAAGTATAAATTGTAAATGAATTAACATCTCACTTGCAAATAAGTTGATATGTTGTCAAATTTGAAGAAGATGATGAAGATGAACTATGGAAACAGTATTAAAAATTTGATATTCAGAAAATACAAAAGAATGCAAGTGATCTTCATCGAAATCGAAGATGGAAATCAAAGAAAATTAATGATTTTATAAAATTTAGGCAAGCACCACAATATGACTGAAATTGTCATAAAGTTGTCATTTTACACAAGTAGCTACGATAAGATGTATATCCTGTAAAATATTTTTTATTTATATAATTAAATATGAGTATACTTTTTATTGAAATAAAGTTAATAAATGAAAAATTAAGAGACTATTTTGCAACTTAATCAATTTCCAAACAAAGACAGCAATTTTACTTGATACTTTTTATATTATGTACGGTCATGAAAATCTTTAATATTGTTTTTAGAAGATCTATCTTTGCTCAAAGAAAAGCGAATAAGGTCAAACATACGTCTGATCTTTCGTCACAAAGTGATCACTTAAACAAACGGCAACATAATAAACGAAGAAAGAAAAAAAAATCGAAAGATTTGTCCGATATTGAATCGTCTGATTTGGCACGGTCTGAATCAGATACTAATATTTATCTCTCTCCAAACATCTTTATAACAAATGGTTTAACATTTATTTTATGTAAAATTTCTAGAAGAATAGATACAGGTAAATTAATACTTTAATAATACATTTTGTATTAAGAACGAAAAGAGATATTTTAAGTGAGTGCAAACATGTATGTTCGAGCATAAAAGTCTCTTTATGCTCGACGCATAAAAAATAGTACTTTTTTTTTATGCTCAAAAAGTTAGCTTTTTTAGATTTTTCTCTATGAGAAAAAAAAAGAGGAAACTATTGTACTCATTTTTGTCTATTCTTTCAAATTACCCATGCTAGTTTCCAAAATATTTTTGTTTTTGGTTTTCTAAATTCTATCGTGGTAACAGTTTAATATAATAAACAAATGTAGTCTAGAAAATAATAAACAATTGTAGTCTTTTTTAGTCACAAATATGGTAATGATCTTTTCATTACTCAATTACTTTAAAAACAATTTGCTCGACATATTTCAATGTTAGAATATGTCATTCTTAGGTCATTATTAATTGCTAAATAAAAAAGAATTTAAACGTTAAAATCTTATATATCTGTTATATAACAGTAGATAACCACAGGGGGTCCTAAGCCCCCGGAGACAAAGGGGGGTGAGGGAGAGGGGGGGTCGTAGAATCCCCAGGGGGTTCATATCCAATCCTATCGGTAAGAATGGTTTTCTTTCCTCGGGGGTTCGAATCCGGGGAGCATGGATTTCTTTCCCCAGGGGGTTCGTATCCAGGGAGGAGAAGGTGGATCCCTCTGGCAGTCGTCGAGACGGGTTTGTCCCTTTCGGTCGGTAAGGCGGTCGCGGGGTTTCCCCGGGTCGGATTCCCCGTCCTCGACGTCGCCCTAGCGTTTTTTTTTTCTTTTCGGGCGCGTTCTCGACGCCGCCCTAGCGTTTTCCGCGCGGTCTAACGTTTTTTTCGCGCGGTCTAGCGTTTTCCGCGCGGTCTGGCGCTCTCCGCGCGGTCTGGCGCTCTCCGCGTGACCTCGGGCGCGTCCTCGACGTCGCCCCTAGCGTTTTTTTTTTCCGCGCGATCTAGCGCGTCCCGTTTCGCGGGATGCCGCGGTTTGTCGCGTCGCCCTAGCGTCTTTCGCGGGGTGTGGCGCTTTCCGCGGCGTTTTCCGCGGGGTCTAGCGCGTCCTGTTTTTTCGCGGGATGCCCGCGGTTTGTCGCGTCGCTTTAGGCGTGCTCGTGTCTAGACGTTGTTTGCAGGATGTTGCGGTTTGTCGCGTCGCCTTAGACGCATGTCTGTTTTCCATAACGGGCGCGTCGTCGAGGCGATTCGCGTCGTCCGCAGGATGTTGCGGTTTATCGCGTCGCCTTAGACGCGTGACTGTTTTTCATAACGTCCCGATTAGGCGCGTCGCCTTAGACGCGTGTCTGTTTTCCATAACGGGCGCGTCATCGCGTCGCCTTAGACGCGTGTCTGTTTTCCATAACGTCCCGATTAGGCGCGTCGAGGCAATTCGCGTTTTCCGCCGGATCTAGCGCGTCCTGTTTTTCGCGGGATGTCGCGGTTTGTTACGTCGCCTTAGGCATGTTTCATGTCTAGGTGTCTATAAGGATATAGCGCGTACCGCTTGTCCTGTTGTGTAGAACGTTGCGATTTGACGCGTCGTCGAGGCGATTCTTTTGAGTTATACTTGTCGCCCGTGTGTGTGCGATGGCGAGAACCGTTAAAGTGGCGAATCGGTGCCAGCTATGTGAGACATGATTGATCGACGACGATGAGATGTGTTGGTGCTATTCGCTGGATGATCTAACGTCTTCTCCATTGCGAAATGTGACGGCGTATCCATCGGTCAATGTGATGGAGTACGTCGTGAGAGGACAATACGCACCAATTTCCAATCAATTAAAGAGGCGCGGTTGTCGATTTCCGCTTCAGCGTGAGATTTCACCTAAAAGGATAATAGAGGCGTGTGTATATCATCACTATCGAGGGATGGCATATAATCTTTTACTGGAGGTACTCTATGAAAAGAAGAAGCCGATCGAGATAAGCAGACGACAGGAGTACATGGTGAATTTTAGCGAAAGCGGTTATTACGATGTATTCAACGATAACGATGACGACGAGATGTTTTTGTGCGCTCATCGCAAGTATTGGAGGAAAAGCAGTGTCGTTTCGTCAACCGCGTACGAGAAGGAGAGAACAAGAAGAGAGCGCGTTGGCAACAATTGGCGCAACTAAGTGTGCGCGCATATAGGTATGTACTATAATCGTAATATAACTATGGATTATATATTAATATGTATGAGAATAAGATTAATCGCGAGAGAGACGGAGTTTTTTCTGGTTCGTTTGCGTATCGCGAGGATGAGAGGCGGATCGGCGACGAGTCGGGAGTCTTCAATTAGCGATACCGAGAATGACATTATATTATCAGGAACGTATGAGAGATGAGAGGTGGGAACCGCGCGAGGAGGAAATCGTCGCACGAGTGTTAATAATGAGAAATTAATGTGCTATATCAAGGGCAACGGTATTGGGAATGTATGAGAGAGATGGAGGTCGCGCGAGGAGGGAATCGTTGTAGGAGTGTTAATGACGAGAGAATATTTTATTACTCTATTGTTATTAATTTATTACTCTATTGTTGTATTATTTTTGGGCGCGTTCTGTGTCTAGATGGTTTCCACGGGGGGGATCTAGTGCATCCTGTTTTCGTTGCAACGGGAAGACGCGTGTTCTGATTATGTAAGATGTCACGTGTTTTGTCATTTCGGAATGTCGCGGTTGTCGCGTTTTCGACGCTGCCTCGGAGTATATATCTAGTCGTGAGAGGCATTTTCTCCCATTGTTTAAGAACGTATATGGAAGCAGTCACGCTTAACGGTTTCGTCTTCGAGCGAGAGCGACGATTCGCTTTTACGCGCGTTCGATCGTAACGTGACGTATCGCGATCTCGACGACGATCGCTGCGAGTTAATTATCGAGAGTGACGATAGTTTAGAGTGTCACGAGACTATCGCGCCTGGTAACGACGAGGAGTGGATCGTGGCGAGAGAAGATGTTCGCTGGAACTTGGCCACATATCACTTGCGACGGGGGATCGGTATGGAGAGTCCGCGAGAGAAACTATGGATCGAAACGTTGCTCGCTCTGAGCGATAGAGCGGTAATCTACGAGAGAACAGCGAGAGAGAGAAAAGTTCGAGACGTTAAATTCGTCGTTCCTACGGACAGTTGGAGTAACACAGTGTGGGAAGTTCTACGGACAGTTGGGGTAACACAGTGTGGGAAGTTGCGATATGGAGAAGAGCCGCGACCTTCTCGAACGAGCGGCGGGGGTTGAAGGGGTGTGCGCCTATCGTATTTGGGAACAGGAGTGTATCGAGTGTCTCGAGGTCTTGAGAGATAGATGTGAGAATAGAGTCGATCCAACGGTTACCGGAACGATAAATTCTCTGGTCTCTCGAATAGCGCAGTTGGAGGGTGCGAGATTCGCTTTGAGTCGACGTTTTAGTTACTTGGGTGCAGGATACGATGGTTCGAAGGGATTCGAATGGGTGGATATCGAGCTGGCTTTCGCGAATCGCGTACGAACGGGTGCCATAGTAAACATTGAGTACATCGAACCTCGATGATTTCTCGAGGACGCGAGGGCCACGGTGCTCGAGCGAGTGCAAGTCGATCTCGATATGCACGCGTGTTTAAAGGTCAACATCGTGTTTCACGGAGAGTTCGTCGCGAATAATAAGAGCGCCGTTAAGAGCATTCGCACGAGGAATTGTCAGCTAGTCGGTATGTCCGATCTACGAGAATGGTACGACGGAGACGTTATGAATGTTCTGACGTCGCTGGAGGAATTTCAGGAACGCGATAGCGGTTGGGCGTTACTTCGGATATTAAATTTAATGATTAATGTAAATAAGTGTAATCCCATGCACGCTGGATGTTGGATGTTACTTCCTCCGAAGATAAAATATAAGAGAGCCGTGATTAATGTACGTTCATACGACAACGCGTGTTTCGCGTGGGCGGTGATGGCCGCTCTATATCCTGTTGATGTACACTCGGATAGATCGTCGTCGTATCCTCACTATTCGTTGATGCTGAATTTCGATGGTATTGACTTTCCTATGACACTACGAAACATCGCTAGATTCGAACGTCTTAACGATGTGTCTATTAACGTATTTGCCATTCGAGAGAAAACGGGGAGGAACGATATCATGATCGTTCCTTTGTCGCTTACGGGGAACAAAAAGTCTACGCACGTAAATTTGCTCTATTTGTCGAACGAGCGGCGTGGCGATAACGTCGGTCATTTCGTATGGATAAAGCACCTGTCTCGACTGTTAACGTCGCAAATAAACAAGCATAAGGAAAAAAATACATATGCGACCGGTAAGCGTAAGAGAGATTATGCTCGTCGCGAGATCAAGTTTGTATTAATTATAAATTGTATTGTTTCAGATGTCTACATTATTTTTATTCAGACGAGAAATTGGTCGCGCATAGCGTCGAGTGCGGAAGAGCGAACGACTGCGCCGTTATTCTTCCGAGCGAGGACGACAAGTTGCTCTCTTTTCACAATCACGACAGAAAGGAGAGACTACGATTCGTCGTGTATGCAGATCTGGAGTGCGTCTTAGAAAAGGGAGATCAACGATTCAGCGGGAGTCTCGACAATAGATTCGCCTATCAACACCACAAGGCGTTTAGCGTAGGATATTATTTGCGTAGCACGTACAACGGAATCGTATCCGTGTATAGATCTCGCCGAGGCGACGACTGCGTCTCGTGGTTCGTCGAGGAGCTGCGCGCTCTCGCGTGTCGCGTGAAGAAGATTCTGTGCGCGAGCGTACCGATGTCGGAGCTCACGCCGAACGAGCAGAGCGCTTTTCAAAAGGCGACAAATTGTCACGTGTGCGGAAGGAGCTTTGAGTCGTACGATATTCGCGTGCGCGATCACTGTCATCTTACCGGACGATACAGAGGACCCGCGCACGCGAGCTGCAATTTGAACTATCAGAACGCGTTCGTTATTCCCGTTTTTTTTCACAATCTATCCGGTTATGATGCACATTTCATTATTAAGGATATAGCGAACGCTTTCGAGGGTAGAGTCGATTTGTTACCGTTGACTAAGGAGAATTACATCGCGTTTTCAAAAATCGTCAACGATTCGGCGTACGGAAAATGGAAAAATTGTGTTAAGCTACGTTTCGTAGATTCGTTTAAGTTTCTCAATACTAGTTTAGAAAAAGTAGCCTCGTATCTAGATCGGGAAAAATGAGGGAATTTGAGGATCTCGCGATTCGAATTTTCCGATCTCATCGCGGAGGATTTCGAGTTGCTCACGCGCAAGGGCGTATTTCCGTACGAGTACATCGATAGCGTTGATAAACTGTTAGTGACCGAATTACCGCCGATCGAAGCCTTTTACAGTTCTTTAACTGGTGAAACTGTGAGCGTTAGTGATTACGAAACACGCGCGAAGGATATGGGAGCGTTTTCACGTGAAAACTCTCGGCGAATACAGCGATCTATATTTGAAAACGGATGTGCTTCTTTTGGCAGATGTTTTTGAAAATTTTCGAGATACTTGTATGGAAAGTTACAATTTGGATCCAGCGCATTATTTCACATTACCGGGATATACGCTATGTTGAAATACACGAACGTTCGATTCGATTTGCTTACCGATATCGATATGGTGATGTTCGTAGAGCGCGGTATACGCGGTGGTTTAAGCCAATGCTCGAACAGATACGCGCGAGTTAATAACCAATATGAATCGTCATATGACTCGTCTCAGCCGTCGTCGTATCTCATGTACTACGATGTGAACAATCTCTACGGCTGGGCCATGTGTGAACCTTTACCGTATGCGGAATTTCAGTGGGTCGAGGATGTCGAGGGTCTTGATATTATGTCCGTGCCATCTGACTCCGATATCGGTTATATTCTAGAAGTCGATCTCGAGTATCCGCGACATCTTCACGACGATCACGCGGATCTTCCGTTCTGCCCGACGCGTGAAAGACCGCCGGGAAATCGAAACGAAAAGCTACTCGCTACGCTCTACGACAAGTCGCGTTACGTGACGCATTATCGCAATCTTCAGCAGTGCGTGCGACACGGTTTACGCGTGACGAAGATCTATCGCGCGTTGCGGTTCGCGCAGTCTCCTTGGTTGCGCGCGTACATCGAGCTTAATACGGAAAGGAGAACTCGCGCGAGCAACGAGTTCGAGAGGAATCTGTATAAGCTGATGAATAACGCGGTTTTTGGCAAAACAATGGAAAACGTGCGCAATTACGTAGACGTGAGACTCGTGACGCGTTGGGACGGAAGATATGGCACGGAGGCGCTGATCGCGAAACCGAATTTTCACAGTAGGAGCGTTTTCGACGAGAATCTCATGGCTATCGAGTTACGCAAACTCGAGATTTCAATAAACCAATCTACGTCGGTATGTGCATTCTAGAGATATCCAAGATGCGATTGTACGATTTTCATTACGATTATATGATACCGCTCTATCGCTATAAATGCAAAATCATGTACACGGATACCGATAGCTTGATATATTTTCTGGAATGTCGAAACGTTTACGAGAATATGAAGCGAGATATCGCGAGATTCGACACCAGCGATTATTCCGACGACAACGCGTACGATATACCAAATAAATAAGCGCGAATAAGAAGGTTCTTGGTTTGATGAAAGACGAGAACAATCATGACGGAGTTCATAGGACTTAGGGCGAAGATGTACGCTCTGAGAGTTTTGGGAAAGAGCGATACGAAGAGAATAAAGGGCGTCAGGAGGAGTACCGTCGCGAAAACGATAACGTTCGAGGATTTCGCGCGTTGCCTGAACGAATCGTCGCAGCAATCGAGACGTCAGGCGTGCATACGCTCGATGCTGCGCGAGGTGTACACCGTGTCCGAGCTGAAGCTAGCTTTGAGTCCTCACGACGACAAGCGATACTTAATACCCGACTCCACCAATACATTACCGTGGGGCCATTATAAGATACCGTTATTAGATACTAATGTAGTATAAAAAATTTGTATCAATATAGAATAAGTACAAATTTGTACCAATATAGAATAAGTAATACTGTACACTCTTTATTCATTACAATACAGCTGTTTTGTGAATCCAAGAGTTATGTGTATTGTCCATTCCTAACCATTTGACAAAAACTCTATCGTTCTTTCTACGTAGCACTTTCTCAACGAGATAGATATCGGGATTGGAAACTCGCAGTAACTCGTGTTCGTAAAACCCTCCGGATATTGGCTCTTTACGATAGTCTTTCAGCAGATACGTCACGGGATTCGTGCGTTGCACCTTAGCGAAAAATCTCAGTCGTCCAGTTAGGCGTATATCCCTTTTCGAAGATCGTTTTGAACTTGCTGACGCGTACCGGATCGTTCACCTTGAATCTTGCGGGGGCTGCGATTTTCAAGTGACTGTATACTGTGGAGAGGAGTCTCTTGGCAATGGCTGGAGTTACGTCCGCCGGTCGCATTCCGATCGTTCGATGCGCGCGGTTGTTATACTCCGAGATTAAACGCGGTAGAGCGTCGAGCCATCTGTACGACCCATTGAGCGTGAAAAGCTTCCACATGTTGTTCTTGAGCGTGCGATTAAATCGCTCCACAACCGCCGCTTTCATCACCGAGTACGTCGAGTAGTGGCGTATATCGTACCTATCAGTAACCGCTTTTACGGAGGCGTTGTAGAACTCCTTGCTCTTGTCCGTTTGTAGATTTCGCGGATGTCGAGCGTCGTCGCGAAATATCTTGGATAACGCCGCGGCTACCTCCGCTCTTGCTCTTCAATGGCACAGCCCAAGCGTATTTGCTCAACACGTCGATGACCGTCATCACGTAGTTGTAGCCTTTGTTTCGTCGCGCGTACGGATGCATCTCGACGACATCGGCCTGCCACAGGTCGTCGTAACCGCGCATCACGACTCGACGACGCGGAAAGTTTCTTCGCGCGGGCGTGTGAAGCTCCTCGACGAGTCTCCTCTTCTCGACGCTCATCGCTGATTTTACGAGGAGGCGCGATTCGCGTTGGTTTTATTCGTGCGCGTTCGCTCCTGTTCCTCGTTCCAAACGTTAATCGGGTCTTTCGGATCTCGCTCGAGTCTTTAGCTCGCGTTTTGTCCTGTTTTTTTCCTCCGTTCGTCCCAACTCACGTTGAAACATAAGCAGATCTTTAATTCGTTGGTTGTTTCGTTTATCGAGCGCTTGTTTCGTTCCCCTTATTCGTTTATCGAGATCGACGAGCGAGGCCTCTCTTCTCTCTCCTCGATTTGTCGCAGTGATTCCACGTTAATCGGGTCTTTCGGATCTCGCTCGAGTCTTAAGCTCGCGTTTTATCCTGTTTTTCCTCCGTTCGTCCCAACTCACGTTGAAACATAAGCAGATCTTTAATTCGTTGGTTGTTTCGTTTATCGAGCCCTTGTTTCGTTTCCCTTATTCGTTTATCGAGATCGACGAGCGAGGCCTCCCTTCTCTCTCCTCGATTTGTCGCAGTGATTCCTCTAAATGTCGCGTTCGTTTCTCCTAAGCGTCGCCGAGCGTCTCGATAACCCTTCGGATCTCGCTCAGATCTTTCTCTCGCGATTCGTCCCGTTTTTCGAGCTCTCGTTCCACAGCGTCTCTCGTCTCCTCTATTCGTTTGTCGTGATCGACGAGCGAGGCTTCGCTCTTCTTCTCGAGGTGTCGCAGAACGTCCACTTCGGTTTTTACGTCGTAATACTGTAGGAGAATATTCCGAATTCGCTTATTCATATCTTCCAGCTGTTTTCGTAGCTCGTTCGTTAGAACTTTCGACTCCTCGCTCCTTACGCGAAGCGCGTTGTCGACGTAACCCTTGGTCGTCGCGTCGGTATCGTCGATCGGTGTATCCAAATGGCGTATCTTGCGTCTGTTGACGTCGTAGTCGTCCGGATTAAGGTAGAGCGCGCTGCGACGCACATACGCCCGCAGGGATGCGATCGTCGAACGATCGTCAACGTCGCGTTGCCTCTCCAGAGACTTTCCGAATTTGTTCACGGACATCATGCCCTCGCGGGTGACGAATCTACCGCGCGCGATAATCTGCTCGTAATCTCGGCGATCTGCATATCGTATTTGAGAAACAATCTGGCTACGCGCGTCATAGATTCCTCCAATTCGCCGATCGATCTAACCGTGCTCTCGTTCATCTGCGACAGCAACGTTCGAGTGCTCGCCGAGAATTCGCTCGTCTCGGAGATTTTCGTTTCCGCGTCTCGAAACGCGCTGTCCACGTAGCTTTTACTCGCGGCGTCGGTATCGGTTCTAGGTGCGGCTAAACGCCGTATGATTTTGTCTCTAGCGTCGTAGTAATCGTCACTTAGACAGAGCGCGTTATTACGCACATAGCGACGCAAGGAATCGATCGACGGTCGCGAGCGTGCCCTGTCGCCTCCGCCGAACGACTCCAACGGTTTTCCGAACTTGTTCACCAACATAACGGGAATACCGGTCGCCGCGAGCGCGCGCCGCGTTTTACTCGATCGCGTCGATCTCGCGAAGCTCCTCGAGTATCGATAGAATCTCGTTGTCGTGAGCGTCGTTGCCAGCTCGTCTAGAGGCATCGAGCAATCGAAGACGATCGACTAGTTCGTTGGGATCGTCCCAATGAACGTACTCGATTCCTTTGTCTCTCACCCGCATAGCGAATGGAACAGAGTCGATCTCTTTTTTCTCGCTTTACCAGTACCAGCGCCACTTTTGTCTCTATCGAGCAATAGCGGCGCGATGATATGCTTGTACTTGAAACCTTTGTTTCCTAGAATGGGCATAAGCGCGTTGTGACCACGCCGATGGGCGTTTGTAGTTAACAGTATACTCTTGTACGTTTGCTTGTCGTTCTCCGTGTACACAGCGTCGTCGGGAAGTCTCTTGAAGATCAACTCGTATAAGCCCGGGGTACCCGGATATCGCGTGTCGCCCACGATTACGCTGTCATCGGCGGTCACGTCGAATCGCCTGTCGCCAAGCATCGAGCCGTCTAAGTCGAAGTACACCCCGTAAACGTGATCGATCTCGCTCTGTCTGTCCCCGCTTAGAAGCGCGCCCATATATTTGCGACCTAACGGTCCCCATTGCGCGTTCGAGATCGATTCTTCCGATGCGTTTCTAGTCGCGGGATTCACCGTCGCGATCAAGGGCGATCTCGTCGAGAGGCGTCTCTTCGTCGATCTAGACGGTGGCTCGTCGTCGTCATCGGTCTCGCGTTTCCTCTTAGCGCCGACGAACGCGATCGGGTCGATTCCCTCGGTCGACTCGTCTCGCGCGGTGTTCTCGGCGATTCGTTTCAACGGCTGAACGATCGGCTTGAGTCGCCTCTCCAGCGCGATCTCCTCTTCTATCTCACCGGTCTTTAACTCTCTGTACTTTTTACGTATAGAGTTCTGAGTTTTCGCGATCTCTCGCGCCGTTTTTTCCTGCCGAGCGACGTCCGTACCAGCCGCAGCGTCAACGTTCATACTCGCAGCAGCGTCAACGTCCATCCTCGTAGCACAACTGATCGGTTTACACCACGGCGAAATCGTTAAATCCTCGTCTGTATCTACCATTCCTTAACGCGCTGTCTTTATCGATGACTACGAAACCATATTTGCGTTTCCAACACGCGCGACACAAGGCGTAAAACTTCTCATACGACATATCCGTGTTCACGTGCTCGTTGTAAACGTGCTTTAGATTAGTGCCATCCTGCTTAAACAGAATCAAGAGATTCGCGTTGTCGCGTATCAGGTGTTTTGGAATTTTAGCGTATGTCTGACAAAGATAGAAACAATCGATGTTCGAGTGTCGACCCATGGCGAAATATTCCCTGATCGCGTTCTGCTTGTCACAGGCCACGTCGTCGAACACGAATATCGAATCGGGAAGCGCCTCGCTCGGTGGCACGACGTCGCTATTGTTTGAGAACGCGCGATAGCCGATCTCGTCCATCGACTCGAGCAGTTCCGCCAGGTATCGATACTTTGGTTGTTGCAGGGATTTCGAGTAGACGTACACGTTCTCAAAGCGCGCGCCGTGCGGACTTTCGAGCATGCTTATCAACACGTTCGTTTTACCGCAATTGGAGGGGCCGCAAATGATGCAACGTATCGTGTTCGGTAGTAGAGGGCCGTGTCTGCGCGCCCTCCCGACCGCGTCGCCCGAGATTCGTCGAGCCTTACGGTCGAGATTGAGCACTCCTATAGCCGGCGACCGTCGAACGAATCGCATTTACGCGCGCTCGCTTCGAGGAGTCACGACCGATAATCGTTCCACTTATACTCGACGGCGATTCGATCGCGCACAGTGATCGGTATGTTTCCCCTATTGACGGACAAACGCGATATTCTCAATCTATCCACCCAACAGTTGCGACTTATCCCGAAGTTCGTTCTCGTGCGCGATTTCGACAGATACGTGGAGCTACTGTGGAACAGACTACCCGATCATCTGAGAGCGGACCCCGAGGTACAACGTTGTCGCGTGTGTCTGGAGCATTATAATCGTCCGTGGCAACAATCGCATATAGACGGTCCTGCGCCTCTTATCAAAAATTGTAACGAATGCTTAGCGGCGCGGGACTACTCGATACAGCGATAAACGCGCTTCCCTTCGAACTACATATTCCCGGGTATCAATTTTGCGGGCCCGGCACCCATCTCGCGAAGCGATTGGCGCGCGGCGATCGAGGCGTAAATCCGTTGGATGCGGCGTGCCGCGAGCACGACATTGCCTATTCGCGAAATAAGAAACTCGCCGATCGCCACGACGCCGACCGAGCTCTCGCCGAGAAAGCGCGCGAACGTATAACGGCCGGAGATTCCACCTTCGGTGAGAGAGCCGCCGCGACCGCCGTATGGGCTGCTATGAAAGCAAAAACAAAGCTAGGTATGGGTTTGAGAAAGAAGAGGAGGAAGACGACAACGAGGAGGAGGATACTTCCAACGGTGAAACGCGGAGGCTTGTTACCCATTTTTCCGATATTAGGCGCGCTCGGTTCTTTGATCGGTGGCGCGGCGGGTGTCGCGAAGGCGATAAACGCCAGTAAAACCGCACGGCGTCAACTGGAGGAATTGCAACGTCACAATCGAGCGATGGAGGGTCACGGATTGCATCTAGCGCCTTACAAACGTGGCAGCGGTGTGACGAAAAGAACGAAAAAAAAAATCATGGAAGGAAACGTTAGAATCGCTCGAGTTACCGCTCTCCGGCATTACGACGAACGAACAGCTGAACCGCTCGGCGCGCCGTCTACGAGTGCCCTTCTTCAGAGGAGTGTTTATGCGTGACGCATTACCATTGAAGGCGCGACGTAACGAGAGCGGCATCGTGAATCTCGACGACTCGATGGGCTCGGGTACTCACTGAGTCGCCTATGCGAAGAGGGGAAACGACGCGATTTACTTCGACGGTTTCGGCAATCTTCGACCGCCGAGGAAACTCGAGAGATATCTAGGCGGCGTAAATATAACGTACAATCGCGGATCGTATCAGACATTCGATCAGAGCATTTGCGGTCAGTTGTGCCTGCTCTCGAGAATCGGTCGCGATGTCGCTGAGCCTTTCGTTCACCGGTAAGAGTAGCATTCTCACGGCGTGCTATTTTCCCGCTTTAGATCTGAGCGACGACGATTACGATTAGGTCTCACGAATTTCGAAACGTACAACACTATACCGAACGTCGATTCTACAAATAATAAGTTCTATTACGACGACAAAACAATCGTGATTCCCGAAGGTTCGTACGAATTGAGCGCGATAGAAAGATATCTGAACGCCGCTATCTCTAAAAAGCGAAAGATCGACGAAAGCAAGAGGACGAGCGACGATGACGAGAGCGACGACATCGTTTACGACGAGAGCGACGAGGGCGAGAGGAGCGCGCGGTCTCTAATCATTCGAGCCAATGAGAACACTATGAAAAGCGAGATCAGGTGCGAACATCAAATCGATTTCGCGAAACCGAACAACATCGGTTCGCTCCTGAGATTCTCGTCGTCGCGCGTGCTACGACCGAACAAATGGCACACTTCCGACGGACCCGTGAATATCATGAGCGTGAATATCATTCGGGTGGAGTGCAATATCACCGCGGGTGCGTACAGTAACAACGAGCCGGTTCACACGATACACGAGTTTTCGCCGAACGTTCCTTCGGGATATAAGCTGTCGAACGCTCCGACATCGATCATTTACTTTCCGATCATCGCGCGAAATGTTACCGATATCACGCTTCGAGTCGTGGATCAAGACGGATGACCGATCGATTTTCGCGGAGAGGAGATAACGGCGCGACTTCACGTGCGACGACGAAGGCATTAGAGAGAGAGAAATGCGCGAGAGCGAAAGATGCTCGTTCTGAATGAGTGATACACGAGAGGAGGAGGAGACGCAAACGCTACATCCGCGATCCTACTGCAAAACGACGCGACGAGGAAGGCACGCGAGAGAAGAGCGAACGAGCTGAACGCTGCGAACGTTGCGTTCTTAAGATCTTTAGGTTTCGTCGTGAAGAATTGACATGGCGAGCGACATTTTAAGTATCGGAGGTGCCCCGATCTTTGACGATCGTATCGTGAGAATAGAAACCCACACTTACAATTCGTACGCTAACACAACGTTCGGATACAGCGACGAGATACGAATACCTATACAGCAACAAGATCTGTATACGTTGCCATGCGAAAGTTTTCTATACATCGAGGGAAAATTCGCGATGAGAGAGAGCGCGAAGGAAGGAACGACGAAGGAAGGCGAAGGAAGTTACGAGAGCGAGGCTAGTCATCAACTGCGTCGTGTTTATGTTCGACGAGATTCGATACGAGCTCAATGGCGTGGAGATCGATAAGAGCAGAAACGTTGGCATAACGACCTTGATGAAAAACTACGCATCGTTGAGCTACGAGAGAGATAGAGCTTTACAGAACACCGGATGGGAAATACCGCCTATAGCGTTGGACGATTTCAACTTTTGCGTGCCTCTCAACGTACTCCTCGGTTTCTGCGAGGATTACAAACGCATAGTGATAAACGCGCGACACGAACTCATTCTGATACGCGCTCGCAACGATATCAATTGCGTCGTGGCACATTCAGATCAGAGACCAAAGATCACCTTGTTGAGAATACAGTGGCGAATGCCACACGTGATACTTAATGACGTTAACAAACTGTCGCTTCTGCGAACGTTGGACAGTGGACGATATCTGAGCATGGGCTTTCGTTCGTGGGATCTGTACGAATTTCCGCTGTTGCAAAGTACGACCAAGCATTCCTGGGCGGTAAAAGCGGCGACGCAATTGGAGAAACCACGATACGTGATCTTCGCGCTACAGACCGGAAGGAAAAACGTACCGTCGGAAGACGTTTCTAAATTCGACGATTGCAAACTGACTAATGTAAAACTCTATTTGAATTCCGAGTTCTATCCCTACGACGATATGAATCTAGATTTCGAGCGTAACAAGTTCGCAGTGCTGTACGATATGTATCTGAAATTTCGAAAGACGTATTACGGGTGCGAGACCTGCGAACCGTTCATGACTGTCACTAGATTTCTGCAATACGGTCCGCTAGTGGTCATCGATTGCTCCCACCAGAACGAATCGATCAAGAGCGCCACCGTCGACGTTCGTGTAGAATTCGAATGCAAAGAGAACGTTCCGGCTAACACAACGGCTTATTGTCTCATCATTCACGATAGAGTTGTAGAGTATAACCCACTGACGAACGTCGTACGTAAACTCACGTGATCGCGGTTTTCCTACGAGAACGATGCCAAACGTACCGATCTTCGTCGATCTGCAAGGTTTTACCGTTCGGGAGAAATTTATGGTTAAAGAGGTGGCGATATTAAAAAATGGAAAAGAGCTAACTCATCGAATATTTCGAGAAGCGATACCCTGGAATCTTCTTACAAAGACGGAAAAATCTAAAGCGTGCTGGATATCCTCCAATCATCACGGCCTGCAGTGGAGCGACGGCGACGTCGCATACAGACTCTCGAAGCACGTGATTCGAAACGGCTTGTGCGATCAATCGCGAGACGCGCCTAAACGAGTGTACGTCAAAGGCTTGGAGAAAAAGAAGTGGTTAGAGGAAATTCTCGGCTGCGACTTCATCGCGGACCACGACGTGATCGTCGAGACTATCGACGCGGATTTCGAGGATATAGGGCGCCTAAGCACTCTGGACGACGTTCGAGCATTTCACTGCGAGCGTCACGCGAAGCATTGCGCTATGGAGAACGTGTGCAAACTGTACGACTGGTGGTCGAAACGACGGGAATGTATCACCGAATTGTAATATCGCTTTAACGACTTATATCATATGTCAGATTGGTTTTTAATTATTGTATTATATATCAGATTCAGTGCTTATATATTATAATTAGATTCATTGCTTATACTATAATCGAATTCTTTTATCGCTCGCTATACTTATATATATATGCTTGAGGAAATACAAAAACATTATTTACGATATATCTCACTTTATTTCATCTCAATCTTACATCCCAAAGTACAGAGCAACGAGTTCGCAATCGATAATGTCGTTACGATCCAAAGTACAGAGCAACGAGTTCGCAATCAATAATATCGTTACGATCGTAGGCATCGCTATCGCGTATGACTCTCGAGATATTTTCCGTATCCTTAGCAGTGAACGCGATATCCTTGAAACGCGCCAATTTCGCATCGATTTTTCCTAATATCTTGGTCAACGAGATGACGAGTCTGCTGATGCAATGCTCGAGCTCGAACATGTTATTCACTGTTTCCTTCGACATGGCCAAGCGAGCCGCGGATGTTTCCAGGCGTAATATCGTCAAGTTGTTGATTTTTCCGAAACGCACGGTCATATTTCCAATATGCGACGGGGCGGGAAAGGACGGTTCTCCGTTGGTACTCTGCAGATACTTCGAGAGAACGTGTCGTTGCTCGACAAGCTGTCTCCACGTATCGGGCGACATCGAGACCTCCTTGCCATGACTATCTCCCAGGATAATATTCACGCGCGAGGAGCGTTCAAGAGTGACACATACATTAAGAAACTTGTATCCCGTCTTAGTCAAGGAATATTTTCGTTCTAGAATTCTAACTGGATTGTTCGTACAACCGGCGTTACTATGACTCGACGCGATCGGCCTGTCATCGTCGAGCGTCCTTTTCCTCCTTTTCACGTCGTCGCTCTCGTCGACTCGGCGCGTCTCGGAATCCTGCGAGTGCTCGATATCGTACATCTTTACGATCGAAGAGATCGCGCGATACTGTTCGTAAATGTTTCGTATCCTTAGCTCTATACACTATACGAAAACTTCCGTGCCTCTTCCTCCTCCCTCTCCTCTTCTAAATCATCCTCGCTCGAAAATACATTCCTCATCTGAGCGAGTCTTTTCAAAAGAGCGCGCAATTGCTCTAACAGTCCGTCCCTTGGACACACGATACTAAAAATCTCTAAATCAAATTTACCAGCCATAGTTACACTTCTAGTAAATTCGTTGTACTTGAAGAACTGTCGTTTAACGAGAAAGTACAGATTACCGTCGATGTATCGAACGGCGGACGTTACAGCGGGTGGAATCCCCGGAAATATCGCGTGCAACGAGTTATGTCTAACGGCTATCATCGAGCAATCGTCGATCTCGGCCACGATCTCGTCGTTGTAAATCGCGAACGTTCGCCCCGCGTTAGTATTAACCACAGCGTTGATTTTCGCGTTGGGAGGAAGATTCATATCCTTCAATTTCCTCGGCCAACCCGGTACTAGCTCGAAACTCGGATATTCTATCATGTAAACCGTATCGTCTACGAACAATACGAGTTGGCCCGAGGGTCGTCGATACGCGCCCGCCAAACGCGTAAAATTATCGGGAAGAAAACGCAGATAGTCCGTCAGTAACAACGACCTGCCGTAAGATTTTCCGTTTAGATCGATCGACCATAAGTGGCGTCGATACGCCACGTACATTCTATTTTCTAACACCAACACCGCATCGACGCGTCGCAACGCGCACAGATCCGCGGAATCTCCCGTGTCGCGCGTCGCGATCGTGGTCGTCGCTACGGTCGTCGTAACTGGTCCCGCAATTTCGCTCTTATTTTTTAAACCGTATAAATTTTGAATGGCGAGAAAATCCGCCTCGCTCAATCGCACGGGAAAGGTCTTAGAGGGAACAAAAGCGTACATTATCGCATTTTTCAGAGGAGTGTGATGTAATCCTAACGCGTGACCGATCTCGTGCGTCAACGTATGCAGCAGATGAATCGTATCGTCAGGATTAGCGGTCAGCTCGATGTGCCACTTCTCCGCGTTATCCACGTGCACCTCCGACACTTCGGACGATGGTAAAAAAGCGTGAGCTAGCACGTTTCCTGGTCCGTCCAACAACGACGGACATATTCGGCTACCTCGATGCCGAGGATCTACGAACGTGTGAAAACCCTTCCGAAACGATATCACGATATCGGGATTCATCGAATCGCGCTCGAACGTCAGCGACGAATTCGCAGCCCACATCTCGAACGCGACCTCGGTGACTCGTAGAACGCTCTCGCTCGCCAGGTGAAAGTTCCAAGTGAGATGCGTCTTCGCCCATTTTCTCGGAGATTTGTCCAAGTCACTCGATATATCTTTGACGCCGCATCGCGGTTTACGCATCTGTTCCAATGTAGCTTCGTTAAGAACACCATCACCAGGTATACGATAATACTCCTGGAAAAGCGCAACCGCGTGTCTCAGAGCCAACGTCGCGTTATCTGATATCGTTTGCACGTTATCGCCGTCCAGGTATCCGTAGGTTTGCAAAAACCGAATCGCCTCCTCGTCACTATCGGCGGCGGAGTCGCTATCAGCGACGGAATCGCGAGTCGCCGCGATAACGGCTATCGCGCACGCGATCACGGCGATCCCGCGCGCGGGCATCATCATCGCGCGAGACGGGAGTCTAATCGACACTGCGCTGACCGAAATACGCGCGAACCGCTCGATCGATGTTGCCATCGGTCGCGAGAGGGCGGAGACCGACGCGATGAGTCGATCCGAGTCGCGAATCGAAAATTTATCATTAAAAAGTACACAATAAAGAACAAAAGTAAAAGCATGACAACGATAGAATAGCGATAGAATAGAAACGAAATAAACGATAGACTAATCTTCTATCGCCGTTGCGGTCAGACTTCCCGTAGTCACGCGTAGCGAGCGCGAAAATGACGCATCGCACAACATTCACATTCCTAATGAAACATTCCCTCGTTATTAATATTCCTACGACAATTTCCTTCTCGCGCGATTTCCACTCTCGTCTCTCTCTCTCATACGTTCTCGAAACGAGAAAAAACTCTATCTCACAATCGGTTAATCGACGCAACAACGATGCGTATTAATGACGATTCGCATTACTCTTTCTTTATTTCAGTATATCTCGTACATATATTTGTTGTTTTTATTACTCGGCATCATATTTGTACACACACTTTTACACATATATTTGTGTACATATTCTTATACATATATTCATATTAGTATACATATTATTAATATATATTCTTTTACATAGACATATTAGTACATTCTTTTTTACTCGCGCTCTTCGCTACAATCGAATTAGTATACATATTATTAATATATATTCTTTTACATAGACATATTAGTAAATTCTCTTTTACATATACTCGCGCTCTTCGCTACAATCGATACCCCTGACGATAATTCGCGCGAGCGTCATAGCTATACGTCCCTACTCGCTGTCGCACTCGACGCTTCTCGCTTCCCCGCGCACTCCGGGCACTCTCCTCAGATCATCGGCGACTCGATCTATCAACTGTTGCATCAACTGCTTCTTCCGATCCGACACGGAGTTCAAAAATTGAACTCTCAATTTCGCGTATTTCCACCAGGTGCGTCTCTTCTTCTTAACTATATCCTTGACGTTATACACGTACATTCGAACCAATTCACAATCGGTCCCTTTCTCGCCCGGAGATCTCGCCTCGAGCTGTCGTCCACCCTTCAACTTCGTCACGTACTGAACGAATCGATCAGCCTCCTCCTTATCTCCAGATAAAGACGTGAACAACGCGTCTAAACCACTGCCACAACTTTCATCATTCCCTCTCGTAGTACTCAGACGCGCAAGATACTTCTCGTACTCGTCGTCGAGATCCCCCTTCGTCGTTTTCAAACGCGCCAGATACTTCTCGTACTCGTCGTCGAGATCCCCCTTCGTCGTTTTCAAACGCGCCAGATATTCCCAGTAATCTCGTAGCCAACTCGAGGAAGCCTCCTTCGTTATCTCGATCTCCATAAGCGACGCACGCTCGTCCGGCGTCGCGGAACTCTCGACCAAGCGAACCATGCTGTCCCCAGAACAGTACGAGTTCCACGGACCCTTTCGACTCCAGACATCAGTGACGATACGTATAGCGTTCCTCATACGCTCGGCCTCGCGTATACGCGCGATCGGCTCCGTTCCTCGGTGAACCGCCAGATGTTTAGACAGAAACGCCATCATCAGCCGCAAATTACACGCCGCCGAATGCATAGACGTCCACATCGCGCGCATCAACTCGAGCGAGTCGACCGCGTCGCTCTCGACCTCCGCCGATATCTCGTTCTCCTCTTCCCGCTCGATCGTAGGCCGTTTCTCACGCCCCATCGTCATCGCGCGTTTCTCCCGTTCCACTATCTCGCGTTCCATCTCTCTCGAAAACTCGAGCGAATCGTCTAAGAGCGATATTATCTCCGGATCCTTCAATTGACTCTCCAGAACATTAAACTGACTCTCCGAAACATTAGACTGACTCTCCATCTCGCAAACTAACAATATATCGTCGACACTCCTAGTTAAATACTCTCTAAAGCGGCGTAAACAGGACGCGCTAGATCCGGCGGAAAACGCGAATCGCCTCGACGCGCCTAATCGGGACGTTATGGAAAACAGACACGCGTCTAAGACGACGCGACAAACCGCAACATCCTGCGAACGACGCGACGACGCGCCCGTTATGGAAAACAGACACGCGTCTAAGGCGACGCGACAAACCGCAACATCCTGCAAACAACGTCTAGACACGAGCACGCCTAAAGCGACGCGACAAACCGCGGGCATCCCGCGAAAAAACAGGACGCGTTAGACCCCGCGGAAAACGCCGCGGGAAGCGCCACACCCCGCGAAAGACGCTAGGGCGACGCGACAAACCGCGGCATCCCGCGAAACGGGACGCGCTAGATCGCGCGGAAAAAAACGCTAGGGGCGACGTCGAGGACGCACCCGAGGTCACGCGGAGAGCGCCAGACCGCGCGGAGAGCGCCAGACCGCGCGGAAAACGCTAGACCGCGCGAAAAAAACGCTAGACCGCGCGGAAAACGCTAGGGCGGCGTCGAGAACGCGCCCGAAAAGAAAAAAAAACGCTAGGGCGACGTCGAGGACGGGGGAATCCGACCCGGGGAAACCCCGCGACCGCCTTACCGACCGAGAGGGACAAACCCGTCTCGACGACCGCCAGAGGGATCCACCTTCTCCTTTCCGGATACGAACCCCCTGGGGAAAGAAATCCATGCTCCCCGGATTCGAACCCCCGAGGAAAGAAAACCATTCTTACCGACAGGATTGGATACGAACCCCCTGGGGATTCTACGACCCCCCCTCCCCCTCACCCCCCCTTTGTCTCCGGGGGCTTAGGACCCCTGTGGTTATCTACTTATAACTGTTATAGACAGATGAAACTTCTCCATAGTTAATAAATTAAAATAATAATAAAATAAACACGGTTGAACATTGTTAATTAAAATTGAAAGTAACTGAAGTAATTAAAAATTAACATTGCGTAGATATAAGTACATGTTAACTACTATGTTAACAAACTACAACGAGAAATATAGCCATTTTCTCATCAAGCAGGATCTTGGTTGCTAAATTTTCTAAATGAAATAAATTCAAATAATTATATCACCGCGCTATTACAAGCGGTCTTCCAACGTAGTAGTTTTATAACAATTCGATAATCAATATTTTGATATCGATTAAAATCAATTTTATTATCCTTCCTATAGGAAATATACATTGCGAAAAATATTACTTCAGCCAGGGATAATTAAAAATTGTTGCGTCCTAACAACAATTACATTATTAAAAGAGATTTCTAATAATTAAAGTTTTTCATGATTATGTTTCCATTTTTTTATTTTAAGCTCTTCACAATAATATAAGAATAATATGTTGTAATGTGAAAATATTTCGAGCAAACCGTTTTGAAAGCAATTGAATAGTAAAAAGATTGTATTTATAATTAAAAAAAATGCAATTTATTATCTTAATTTTTGTTTCTTGTCACCTATTAAAAAAATTTACTTTCAATTTGGCGAGCGGCAATAACATTTTTGTTCGCTCTGCAGTTAACTTTCCGTTAATAACGGACAGCTACAAAAATAAATTTTCGATGTTGAGTATAAAAAAGTATTATATCAACAATTTTCATAATTGTGATTAAAAATACAACTAATTCGGCTTGTAAATTTTAAGCTTTCAGAAGTAAGTGTTAAAAGAACTGAACGCTATACACTTGAAATTGAGCAATATGATGGAAAATATAGTTCTTTTATTTAAAAAAAAATCAAGATGAGCCGACGATAACTGTCAATAATTTTCCATATGTCGTCTATTTGTTTCCAATAAATGAACAAACATTAGCTAAATTAGAACAGTGGTTTAATGTCGATGCTGAAAATATAAAAAAATTGATATATTTATATCAATTTTTAATTAAATCAATTATATCAATTAATTATATCAATTTTTAGTTAAATAATTAGTTGAATGTATACGTAGTCATTGATAGTTATTAATACTTTTGTAACGATTCTTCAAATTATTTTAGATTATGGAATTAAGTCACGTTGGCGGCTTCAATGCTAAAGAAGTCACGAAAAGAATTATGTACAGAGTGTTCACAAGTGAAGTTGGAATGCTATATTTTTGGAAAGGAGCTTAAAAAAAGAAAGCTTTCAAAAATTTAGTGATAGCTTCATTTTGGGTAAATTCTTTTTTTTCTGGCATACGTATCCTATCTTCGGAAAAAATTTTTGCTTTAAATGTGATAGATTATATTCTAAAGAACATAACTAATCTTACTAATATTTTTAAAATTATAATTATAATAATAATTATAATTATTTTTTAATACAATTTCTGTTTTACTTTTATTTTGTTATACATTATTTTGTTATTGTTACGTCCAGTGAACTCCACGATTCTTTTCTTTCTCCAAAAGCGTTATTAATAATATATATTTTTTCTCTTATACAAGAATATTGACTCCGACCTTTTATTAATAAGATAAGCAGACAAAAAGCAAGAGAATTGTAACCACTCCAACTATTCAAGAATATTAAAACGAGCTTTTTATTTAATAAGAAAAGAATATTATTAAATATTATAAATCTTCAAGTTGAATCTGTTGCAAGTCTGTATATTAAGTATAAGCTTACAACGAACACGAGCGAGACACGTTATCTAATGTAAACATCCTGTCTAACTCGGATCCTGTCTTACCCCGCCTAGCTACCCCAGATTCCCAAAATCAATATGCCTCCTCTACAAGAATCAAACTATAAAACGAGACTGTCTCAGAGCGCACGGATACTTAATTTCATTTTTTCATTCAGTGCAGAGGCATTTATCGGGCATTATTTTCTAAATTTCCATCCAGTACATTAAGCACTCATTTTCGTTCAGCATTATTTTCTAAAGAATTTAATCCAGTAACTTGATTCAATATTATCTAATCTTATTCAGCTAATAAATTAAAAGCAGTGAGCAAGTCGACCCTCCAGAAGAATATCCAGGCTCATTCTTCAGATTTTGATCAATTATCAGTAAGTTTTTGTTGATCGTGAAATAATTTCGTTATAATTTTCGAATTTTTATTTCATTAATATTTAAAGCCTTATTTAAAGCCTATATCTCTCTTTTCTTTATCCTCTTCCCTCTTACCTTTCTTCTATCTTTTTCTCTCTCTCTCTCTCTCTCTCTCTCCGGTGCGGACCTCCCGAAAACCCTCGAAGGCTCCCGGATTCTTTCTACGCATTTACGCATTTCTCTGTTTCTGTTTTTCATAGTTCCTTTCCTACTCTTATTATATGCGAAATTTCTGATTTCATTTTTTCCTTTCCCCCGTAGTGAATCAAACAGAAGTACCGCCTTCTAAAAATCGAAAATCTAACCGTCTATTAAAACGACCCCATCGTCATTATAGCGGAGCCTGGCGGGCATTCAGAAACAAGAAAGCAAAACGAAACAATTAATCGACGAAACAATCTACCGAACCGTTACCATCAACCTCTTCTACTACTCCTCTTGAATCTCCCTCTCCTTTTCTCTCTCAATTAACTTCTTCTGAATCTCCTCTCGATTCATTTTCTCAGCTTTTCCCCGAGTTTTCTCCGGCCCCGCTGGAAATTCATACTATGCATTTGATCCTGAATCTATCATCGATTTCGAATCTCTATCCCGTCCTTTATTCTCCAATGATGGAAAACCCTTGTTTCTTCTTGAAATAGATTTTCCGGAACTATTTGATCTCTCAACCCCTCTTCCAGAACAAATTCCCCTCCTTAATTTTCTATTATATACACACATACATATTAATTAAATAATGTCAATTTTTCGTTTTTATTAATTTAAGTTTATTCCCAAAACATATTTTGTAATGTATTATCGGGTAGGATCATCGCTTGATACACTCTTACACACTCTCTCTATTAGAAATCCTACCCGATGGCCGCCGAATGATTGTAACACCCGCGATAACATACATGTACTACTCGCTTACATCATTTCTCTTGCTTCTTAAAACACGTACAATATTAACCATATTAAACATTTAATTTAATTTTAATTTCTCTTTATTTGTCATAAAATCCCTCGTCTTATTTCCCCCATCCCACTGATCGCATGAGATCTACCCATGGTAATTAGGAATTAAATTTTTTGATCAGAAAATGACCGACCAGCTCACGTCTGTGGAATAGCGTCATAACATCTCGCATCGTTGACCTAGTGCCGAGACTATCAATGCGCTCGGACTCGAGGGATCACGTTTCCACGCTTGGCCTTCGAGAGAGCAGCTGTTCGCGTCTTTCCAAACCCATTCGTATCCCGTTCCCATTTTTAATTCTTAATTCTCAATTTTTCAATTTACTCCACGCTGGACGCAACATTATATTATATTATATTAGATGTTATTCGATCTTGCAAAAACAGTGCCGATTCAACTGAAGCAGAAAATCAGCTTCATCAAATCTTGGCTGGTTAGATGCAAAGATCGTATCCACAATGTTACTAAAGATGTGAATAATATAGCAATCGAAAGGAACAAAGTAACAATGAACGAAACCGAAGCACAAGTGTAAACAAAGAAGTATTTATTGTTATACTAAAATCTACATTTGTTATAATGATTAAATTTTCATTTAAATTTGATTAATTTTTATTTGAATTTTATTATGTACACTATCGCTTATAATTCCAGCATCTTTCTTATAGTTTTTATCAGAGACCTTCTTATAATTTTTTCGAGACTCAACGATTTAATAAATTATAAAATATCGCATGCTTGTTTAAAACAGTAAAAAAGCGTTACAAGCGTTATTTTTTTCTTTTGTTCTTTTTGCGTAATAATTTGAAATTTGAATAAAAAAATACTTATAAACGATAATGTATGCGAGTCTAAAATAGTGCAAAATATTAAGACGTATTAATAAGGAAACACCCTTGGTAAATGCATTTACACTTTTTAAAAGAGTGTTTATACTTTTTTATAACTCTTAAGGTACAAGAGATACAAAAAAATGTTTGAAATAAAAATTTAATAACAAGTTAATTGTTACACAGTGACATAAACAAAAAAGGTTTTATTGAAGAAAAATTTATACAACAAATTTTGTTGTTCAAATTTTTTAAAGAATAAAAAATTATGCAAAAAAATATAAGCGTCTTTTTATCTTTCGAAAATCATACCTTAAAAGTGAAAACGGGCACGAATTATGCATATAATTATGCATTATATAATTATATAATTATGTATATAATAATAATTATATGCACAATTCATGCCCGTTATTCTTTATTGAGTTTCTATAAAAGTTGATTTAAATCAAAGTCTGAGTTCGCGGTGTTCCCTTATAAATACATTTTTAGTAAATGTATTTATAAATTTAATAAGTAAAGCGTAATTTAAAAGTTATATTGTATCAATACGTGATAAAAAGATATTGTTTATATATTTCTCAAAGGTAAAATATATACCTATAAATATATACTTATCATTCAAGTTAAACGTACAATTTTGTTTTTAAAGAGAGAGTTTTAAAGAGAGAAGAGTTTTTAAATAAGAGATTTACTTTTAATGTTATAAATCGAAAAACTTTTTTTATATTTTAATTTTATTAATAATTTAATTTTATCAATATTTTAATTTTATCAATTTAATTTTAACAGTATGGAGTGCTTGCAAAATTTAAAAACAAAAATTCATACCGTCCCAAGTCTTACTAGGGTGCGAAAGGAGAGGTTCCGACCTCCGCATCGTTAAGCACTGCGGAACAACTTGTAACGAGAGAAGCTCGTGTCTCACTGGAGGTCATCCTAGTGAGTCTTACATCTGAGAGGAAATTACTGGGTCGACAAGCTCCATCGCTAAGCCGAAAGGATCCGTGGTCTCTGATATAACGGATATTATGGACAGGAAAAAAAGATCATATCGCATTCTATCTAGCAATCACAGAATCAGATCGCACAACAGAATCAGACGGAACTACCAGCGTTCTAGGAAAGCGAGGAAAGTATGCTATAAACCACCCTGACCATGTCAAAATTCACAGCAGAAGCGCGCCAGAAGAGGGACCAAAAAAAGGACGATTCATTATTGGAGTCCAAAGGGCTTCTTCAGATCAAAGAAAAGGAGGTAGAACTCCAGGAAAGAAACAACCCATGCTGGATGTCATCGCTATGATTATAGAGACGGTGGACAGAATCAGGACTGTTGCTCAAAAATCAAAAAACTTATGGGGTGACATGACCAAAGCCCTGTGAAAGGTAACAGAAAGCATTAGCGCGATCAACAATACCTTGACCAGGAGAGCACGCGAGGGCAAGTCCTCCACATGTAATCTAGAGATGGAGGAACTCAGGGAGAAACTGGCAAGAGCTAGAAGAGGCAAGGCGGTCCTCAAATCGGAACTTCAGAATCTCCGGCAACAGGTGGAAAAGATGAAGTATCGTAGTTCCCCATCTCCCCCAAGAAGGAGGATGAGACCATCATATGAGAGAGCGAGGAAGGAGGGGCAAAGACAAACCTTCCCCACTCGAGGCCGTAGCGCCTCCCCTCTCCCTATTAGTCTTGTAGGTTTTTCTCTCATGATGGGGGACAGGGCAAAGACAGGGAGATTGATGAGGTGACGTCTCCTGCAAAAAGGGATCTCGAGGGAATACACGTATTAAGGTCTGATGGGGAAGCCACGGTCAACATGGAGGAACTGGAAAGGATTCTCAAGAGGATAATTCCATCCTAAAGGACACACTCGAATACACCCGGCAGCCAAGACCAAATCCAACGGCCCCACCGCCTGCTTCTTCATCCTACTCCGCCAGTCGGGGAGGAATAAAGGAAACGATGAGAAGGGGAGGAAGAAGGACGCTCCAACACCTATGCCCCCTCTCCCAACCCAAACCGCCGGACCCGGACGACCAAGGCCTCCGAACAAGGCAAGTAAACAGTTCCATTCGAAGTTCCGCTTCGAACGGAAAGCATTTTCCCCCACAGCTTGGGCTTACGCACTTTGGGCTAGCTTCCAGGAGGGCACAGGTGGTGGGGAAAAAAAAAACGCGCTGTCGCAAAGAAGGCGTGTAAGGTCCTTCAGAAAACCTAAGCCAACAAGAGCAAGACAATCTCTAAGGGGGGAAGAATAAGAAGAAGAGAAGAGTTCATAACACTGCAGCCGTAATCATCACCTGCCCTGCGGGCGAATACGCGAAAGTCATGGCGTTGATTTTCAGCTAAAAATTGGAAAAAATGGAAATTCCTGAGATAAGAGCAAAACGTGCGATAACAGGGGCGCTGATACTCGAAATTCCGGGGCAAAAGGGTGCCATCAAAACGGACAAACTTGCTGAAGCCATGAGGGAGGCCTTGAGGGACTTCGAGGAGGTCAAAATAGGATACTAAAAAAGGCTGAGCTCACGGGACTTGGATGACTCGATCAGGCCCACCGACATTGCTAAAGCGATCACGAGAAAGGACGGCTGTGACTCTCGAGATATCCGAGTAAAGGGAGATCAAGTCAGCATCGAATGGCATGGACACCGCTTGGGTGCAGTGTCCGGTGGCAACACGGTCGGCCAATATCGCGGCGCTTGGCCGTATCCGAGTTGGATGGATGTCGGCAAGGATTGGCCTATTGGAGGCCAGACCTCTCCAATGCTACCGATGCGTGGAAAAAGATCATGTTAGGCAATAATGTTAGGTAATAACCAACCCCACGGATAGAAGCGGGGCGTGCTTCCGCTGTGGAAAGGTGGGATACCCGGTTAAAGAAACGGCCGAGAAACGTCAAATATCCAGCATGCAGCGCGGCCGGGCATCCCGCGGAATATCGCGTCGAAGATCCAAGCTGCAAGGCTTCCAAAGGAGGAGGGCCTTCCTGAAAAAGATGGCGGGCACGGCGAGTGCCCGTCTCTCCTAACGATAAGGAGAAGAGGTCGACGACAGGGGATAAAGCTCGAAAGGAGCAACAACACTCTCTCCCGGAGGGAAAATTTCCCTCCCTACCGAGGAAACGAATAAATAATGGAGGTTTGCCTGGAGGCTGAGAATGCGGCCGCATAATGCATATAGCTACTTGACTCCTCCAGGCGAACCTGAGTCACGCACGCCATGCACAGAATCTTTTCTTACAGTGCATGGCGGAGTGTGAAATCGATCTGGAAATCGCCACGGAGCCGTATCAAGTATCGGAAGGTCACCTATGCTAGGCGGTCAACATGACGACCCGTTTGACCACGTTAATATTGACCACAGTCCCAATTGACCATATTGATATTGACCACGTTGCAATTGACCACCGTCCCGATTGACCATCGTCTCAATTGTTCACCGTCCCGATTGACCATGTTAAAATTGATCATATTAAATGTACTATTTTTATCGCTGCTGTTAGTATTTTTTACTTTGGTAAAAATATAAAATAGAGGACTATCCTCCAATAGTCTTGACTTTGACATGTGTGGTCAAGGTCATGACTCTGAGTGATCTTCAAAAACTTTTGTCCGTATCGGACATCCTTCTTTAAAAAGTTAATTAATATTAGAAGGGCAATAAAGTATAGTCAAGCGTAATGCATGAAATAGCAAGCGTGAAATAAAAATAAAACTGTGGGCGACCTCACGGATATATATATTTTTCTGATTTTCTGATTACTTTAAAATAAACTTAAAGTAAACTTAAAACTATTATTTAGTTATTATATTAAACTACTATATTAAACTATTATTAAGGAAACGTAATTGTTGTAATAAATTTAATTACTTTATTATCAAAATTAAATTAATTCATTTTATTCATATGCCAGAAGAAAACGTACATTTTAATTAATGATATATAACATAATTTCTCGATCTTCTCTCAAATTCATTGAATATTCGCAGATTTATTATTTTATAATTTAAATAACTATTAATTTACACCATTATACTTTTATACTTTATACATACCAATATTTTTGTATAAATAAATAATTAATTGGCTGATGAACATTAGCTTGAACTATTAACTTTTCTTACATAATAAATTAAGAACACGAAAATAAAGTATTTGATCGCCTAAAAAAATAAATAAAAATGATAGAGAACGACATTTCTCTTGACGAGAAAACTCTGTTTAGGTCGGCCTCCTTTGTAATTCCCTAATGTAATTCTAAATTCTTTTATTTATTAACTCCTTAAAATATCTATTTTTTTGCTTTATAAATCATAAAGGATATTTTTAAATATAATCAATAAATAAATAATCTCTAATACGCGCGCACGCGCGCAGATTGAGCTTATAAAAACAATCAATCTTGAGGAGTTAAAAAATTTCTGCTTCTGCTTTTTTATCTCTCTTACTAACGGACTTATTGCCATAAACATAATAGCGCAAAGGTTTATTGGCCCATTCTAGACCACAGCTATCAATTCCGATCCTGGTAGATTTGACGATCTTGATGGCATTTGATACGTTGTCGTCCTCAATCCATAGACTTTTCCATGTACAAACAGAATATCTGCTGTGCTGCTTATTAATCTGATACGCCATGCAGAGCTTCGACGGACCGTTACATAATTCATGTTGCTTTAAGTCAACTTTTCTAGTTTTCAAGATGTTACGTTGATCAGCCATGTGTTCCATACCTTCCAGGGGATCGATAGCTCGCACCAGTACCGCGCATCCGTCACCTAAGACCCCAATAATAAGATGAAGATCTTTCGAGTTGTAAATATAAAGGATCTAATCTGCTAAATATTTATTCAAAGCTCTGTAATATTTCTCTTAACGTTATAGAATATACTTTTTTTCACGCAGAAAGAGACATCGACGATTGAAGAGGAGTGTAAGAAAATTCTAGCACAATTTCAACAAAAACAGGGATTAGCTCTGATTTAGTTTTTATTTTGAAATTTGTAAAGCTTGAAATATAAATTTAAATTTTAAGATTTTAGAAAGCTGGATAGTAAACTATCAAGGAAATCTCTCCCCCCTCCAATTTTAAAGAGCTTCGAATATGTTAAAATATAGACAAAAATAAGAGACATATTTTTTATATTTACGTTTTCGCACGTTAAGAGAACGTGCCTCTACCCTTAATTTTCAAAAATTTTTAAATTTTTATAATAACAAAAATTGAAGAACATTTTACGCTAAAAAAATATCTAAAAAACCATTTTTCGATGATTTTTCCTGTACCAAATTTTTATCAGAAGCTTAGTTTTTGAATTATAAGGGAAAACAGTTCGCAAATCACGGGCTGCGTATAGAAAATAAAACGGAGCGATGCAACTCACCGTTCGACATGGGCAATTGCGTGTATGTATACGTGCGCACGCGTGTAAGAACATATGTGTTACAGAACATATATGTGTTACAGTATAGCAATCAATTCGCAGTGAATGCCCCACATAATCGCCCACGTCGGACAGTGAGTTGCACCGCTCCTGTTTATCTTCTATACGTGGCCCGTAATTCGCGAACTGTTTTCCCTTATATTGAAAACCTAAGCTTCTGATAAAAATCATTTGGTAGAAGAAAAATCATCTTAGAATCGACTCACGAATATAACATTTTAAGAATAAATGGTTGTTCTGAATCATCCTGTGATACTGCATATGTATTCGTTTCACACCGCGGATTTGTTAAATGATATTCAAATGTTTTTGATGATATATCAAAGAATATACAAAGTACTTTGAACAATTAAACACAAGTTATAAATAAAAAAATGATTTTTATAAAATAGAAAATTTATAACATCATTCATTTAATTTTGACCTTTTGAGCAACTAGCTCTAATGTTCAATATATATTTTATTGTCAAAATTTATATTTCGCAATATCTTATTACCGCAACACTATGTAAGAAATAGATTTACTGAGGTATAATTTTATTTGCATACATTGTTTACATGAGCATCAGATAAAATTTTGATGAAACTTTTCGGAACCTTTGTTTCACTCTCTCAATTCTTCTTGGCTTACTACTTCTTCAAAATTTAATTCCTCTTCTTTTATTTTCTATCAAAATATTACACGATGTCACATAACATTATATAATTTTCTTCGTCGTCAGTGAGCTGTATTTCTTCTGTTTCTGGTACATCAAATGCATTTTGAAAATTCAATGATTCTTTCTATTTCATATTCTCCATTATACATCTTTTTTAACGTATATTCTATTTTGTCCTTCATTTTAAGTTGTAATAAAAGTTTCTGGATAGTTCAAAAGAGTAACTGCGAGTAAACTGTGTACAATGGTACAATTACATTTCGCGGATTAAACTGCATGTTTTCTAAAAATTATAAATATTGTTTGTATATCTATTTCTAATATAATAATTATTTTAGAAATAGAAATAAAAAAAGAAAAAAATAATTATTTATACAGCTAATTTATAATAAATTTGACATATCTTTGTAGTAACTGATTATTTTTATAAAAAATTTGTTAAACAAGAAGAATAAATAATCTTGTTTAATATATATAGATAGATATGGATTATGTATTACTGAAAATTTTTAAAAAATATTATCATTATTAATTAATATAAATTGTCTATTAAAAAATTCTAGTTAAATGAAACAAATAACTATAATTTTCACTTTAAAAACTTATAAAATAAAAAATACATGAAGATAAACAATAATAAAACTTTTAAAAGTAGATATTTATTTATTGAGCTCGTATCGCTCGTTAGTTAATAATACTTTATAAAATGTATTCAATTATAAAATCGCGAATTCATTATAACGATCTGCACTCTTTTATTCCAATGTTCATATAAACAATGTATGCAAATAAAAATATGTCTCTATTTCTTGTATAGCGTTACGATAATAAAACATTACGAAATATAAAGGTTGATCAATAAAATATATTCGAACATTATAATTAGTTACTCTACGTCAAAATTAAGTGAACGATATTTTACAAAAATAATCATTTCTTTATTTGTAATTTGTTTCTAATTGTACAAAGTCCAATCTTCGTACATTCTTTAATATATCATAAACATATTTGAATATTGTTTAACAAACTCGTTATCGTCGTCATTATTATTATTATAAAAGCTCTTATTTCAATAATTATTGCTGCGCTGATACTCTATCGACGGACCGTGTTGTATGCTTTTAATGCTATTCCGCACAGCCAACAGCGATATGAGACAAATACATATGGAGCGCGTAAATAGATATCTTTCACTTATTTTTCAAAAATACTGTTATGCCTGCAGCAGGCACTTCCTTAATTTTTACGTCTCTCGCGTTTCCGCACGCTCGCGCAATCCACAAGGAAACCGCACTCAAAATAATTAACACTCCTTAAGAAACACAAAAACTTTATTAAAACTAGCCAACTCACTCCATCATGAGACACCTCGTAAACATTCATAAATAACGTAACCGTTGCCTCGGAGAGCGCTTCGCTTCTTCTCCAAACGGCAGGTCGATTCCGCTCGGCCGCAGAAGATTCGCGCAATGTTACGTGCTGCAACTCGGTATTCGAGAACCCTTTTTTTTCTTATTCCTTTTTTTATCGAATAGATTTTAAGTGTCTCGATATTAAAATAGTTTTAAACGTCTTTTCCTTTTTTTCAACAAACAAGGCCCAAACAGTTATCCCGACAAACTTTCATTTCGTGACCGTTACAAGGTTATTACTTTATTACTAGTCTTGTCAAACAAATCATCAACATTTTCCAATTCTTAGGTTGTTTCCTTTTTAGAAAACTCCTCTAATCACCATATTTCGTATCAGAACGTGTTGCATTATTGGTTATTGCATTAACAAAAATACCGCCTATCTCGTCTTGAACGAAAATCTTTTACAGACAAAGTTCAGTTCTCGTCAAAAACTCAAAGCGGAAACACCTCAATATTCGTCAAGTGTAAAATAAAAAGTCGTGTTTAAAAATAAAAAACTCAATCAGTAAGACAGTTCTCCTGATTTCAAATTCTTTCACATTACGTCGCGTCGCATGTAACAGCGGGCATAACGTAACAATACGTTTTTAAACATTAATAAAAAATGATTTTCTTATATATCGTTTTTAACATAAAATGCTCTTTAATTTTTGTTATAAAAACTTAAAAATTTTTTTAAATTAAGGGTATAGATAAGGATATAGATGGAAGTGTGAAAAATATAACATTTTTGATAATTTCGAACCGTTTTTGCACCGTTATGAAATGCAACTTGCAACTGTAAAATTTTTGTTTAAAACTTTTTTCATATCTTTGACAGTTTGAACGATATTCACTCAGAAAGAAAAAACCAATTCTTTCAAGGGGTTTCATCCCCTTAATGTAAGAATGCAGATATAAAAAAATATTGTCTCTTATTTTTGTCTATATTTTAATATACTCAAAGCTCATTAAAATCAGAGGGAGATGCTTGGTTGTGTTTTCTTGTAAGTATTAATTAGATAATCCGTAGTTTTAGACGATGCAACGTAAAATAACAAAAGAAATTAACTTTAGTTGTTAATTTAATTAATCTTCTTTCAATTTTTCAATAGCTTGAAAATTAAATTTTGTTAGTCAAAATATATTTTCGTAAATGATCAAAAGTTTGAAATCAGGCAGATACATATTTAGATATAAGGATTTTTTCGTACTTCAGTATTGAACATTTATGAAGCTTGACAGTCACAATGTAAGTGCGTTTTTGGCATACAGAATCTTTTTGCTTATAAAAAAATTATAATAATACTGATGCTTCCTATTGCATTAGATCCATTATCAATAATCATTTTATGATAAAAATTAAAAAATTTTTTAAATTATTTATAAATTATTGCGTATATCTTATTTATTCGTATTTGATTGTGTTTGTATATAAATTATACCAAACACAAGAAACATATTTTGTCGAATAAGAGAAATATCGCATGTATTTAACGATCATTAACAAATATATAAACAAGTAAATAGAATATATACATAAATTTATAAATAATAAAATTTATAAATAATTCTCACTTAGAATATGATATTAAAATACTGTATAACTCATAACCTTTACAGTTTTATATACAAGGTGAGGCATTTAATGTTACAAGCTGATATCTTTAAAAGTATGCATAATAGCAAAAAATGTTTCAGACAAAAATTACATCTTTTTAAGGAAAATATAAGACTGTGCTATTGATTTTATCTTGAGTAGTTGTTTGGAGGTCACGGAAAGGTCACCTTCAATTTCTTAAATGAAAATCTTCATTTTTTATTACATATTTTTAAGCTAATCTTTAGAGTTTTTTAAAACACTATAACAAAGTATTTTTCATTAAGTACTTTCTGAGTTATGAAGTTTAAATTTGACATACAATTTGATATAAAATATAAAATGTAAAATATCTCGTAAACTATTCATTTTTTAGCAATTATATTTTAATACTTTTATGCACAGATTAATGAGATAAATCAATTGATATAAAGAAAATACATAGTTGTTTTTCAAAAAGGCTAGGTTGTTGCATATTGCAAATCTATTCTTGTACAAATAAAGCTTCAAAAATCAATTTGTAACACTTTTAATGCTCTACTCTGTATATAGTTAAATTATAAAGGAGTTGCATATGCAATTGGGACATTGACATTGAAACTATTTGCAGCATATGATAATGTGATAACATTCATTGATCAGAGATCTATTATATTTTTACATAAAAGTAAATTTAATTATATTCTGATTCTAACAGATCTCAGAGGTAAAAGGAGCTCAAGTAGTATACTACAAAGATGGATGACCCTCGAAAAAATTGTATATAACATTACCGACTGCAAGACAAAAATGACAACTGATTTCATTAGCTCCAATGCACGTTACATGTATATACATTTCATGCCTTCAACGAAATATTTTTGTTCAATATCCTAAAAGTCTTTTTATTAACTTTTTCTGTTTTATAACATCAAATAATGAATCCTCTATTAGGAATCCGTATAATATCGGTTAGCCAACGAAGTTCCATGAACCTTCTATTATTAATTCACATAACATCTAACAGACATCTAATGCCGATGTCTAATAGAAATCCATTGAACTTCCACAAGACTATAGATTTTTAGTGGACATTGGAAATCTAATAGACATCCACTGGAAGTACAAATATCCATGACCCATGTTTAATGGATGTCTAATAAAAGCTTTTGTTCTATGTGGGTAATCTTTCTGATTTAAAGCTTTTAAATGATATACCTACTTATCATATAATCCTTATAAAGGATTGACTCTTGAACTACACATTATTACACATGTAAACAAGATTCTAGCTGAAAGCGCCCTGATCGATCACAAACTTATTATAAATCCTGATTGGATTATTATATAAAGCTCTTATTGCTTTTAATCGCATTATATGATTCACTTTGCTTTATCTTTGCGTTGCATGTTTCTTAGTAATTTTATATATTCGATGCCTATCAGCAATTCCTCCGCTTTAAGCAATACATATGTATTTTTCTCTAAATGTTATTTGTTATTGTAATATGTAATACATTATGGACGATTTTTTTTACAAACATAATTTAAAATTGTGAAAACAATACTCTCCTTTAAACAAATTTATTATCCTTTTTCTGTATTCCATATATAAAAATAGTCTTAATTTTTCCCCTTTATCTCATTTTTTTTATAGTTCCAACAATTATTTCCAACAATTTGACACAAAAATAAGATATTGCAATTCTTTGTGATTTAAAAGTGATAAAATAATTATTTATACTCACCTTGACTAGAGATATTAAAGCAATGGTACATGCCATATGTCATATAAACATAAATAGTCCCTGGTGGCATATACATTGGTAAATTACGAGGGGTTATTTTATTCTGATAAGAATGCGATGCCTTGTCAACTGTACCCAAATATCCCTCTGTTTCTACAATTCTGCCCTTGAGGATAGTTCCATTTTCAAGATATCGTACAAGTACTTTTCCTATTGACAAAATGTGAAACTTACTAAATAGAACTTGTATAAATCAAAGAAAAAAAGATACAAGATATATAAATTTTTAATAAATATATTATTTTATCAAAATTAAGAACTTTTTATGTCACACATATAAAATAATCTATTAACCTAGCAGTTTTTGTGCTAGGTCTTCACAGGGAGTGTTAAAGAATTCATAAAGCAGTCGGTTAGAAGACAATTTTCCCAGAGTGTCATAGAGGATCTTCTAATTGACTCAATTCTGCTTTCATCATCTGCATATCCACAATGGTTTTTATTTTCCATTTACATGGATTCATGTTTGATTTCAATTTCTTTACTTCATTTTCTCCTAAATATATATATGTGCATGCATGAAAAATATATTATTATTATCATTAGTGACAAGGACATTACAAAATAAAAAAATTTTAAATCAATCTATTGATCTCATAACTAACTTTTAACATGAATTTTCCTTTTGATTTCTTTCTGTATATCTCTGGATTTTTTAGAGGACACAGTAACTTGAGAACATATATTATATACAGTTTCAATATTTCGGCCAGTAAAGATTTGAATTCAGTCTTGGTCTTTCATCCGATATCATCTAATAGAAAGTAATATTTTACAAAAGCTATACAATATTTTATACAATAGTTTTAAGAAACATTAACAATTTGAATGCTGTATTGAAAAGATATTTATTTAGAATACTCTTCTCATCCCAAATTTTAATAAAAATATATTTATTTGACGCGTTTTCACTGAAAAAGAAAGAATCCGGCAAGAAAACGCGGCAGTCTGCTTCGCGAAACAAATTAAGCGTTAAAATTTAAGACTTTAGAGGTTAAGATGTTATACTGACTAATTAATCTTTAACATTTTAAAAAATATACTATATATTATACTTATATATATATATTTTAAATTTTGTAATATATTTATATATTTTTTATAAATATAAATAAAACTCCGTCTTACAAAATAAATAAATCTGCGCTATAATCCAACATTAATTAATATCTAAAATAAATATTCTCTGCTTTAAAAATAAAAATTATATAAGAAAATAATTTGTTTTAAAGCAAAGAATTTGTATCTTTAAAGCAAAGAATATTTATTTTTAGGAAATAATTGATGTTGGACCATAACACAGACTTATCTATTTTGTAAGACAATTTATTTACATTTATGAAAAATATATAATATATTTATTAAATTAAAAAATATATATAAAACATATTTTTTTTAAATATTAAAGATTAAGATTAGGTTATTATATATTAAAGATTAAGTAGGTTAAAGATTAAGTTAGTAGATACAGATCTTAAACTCTAATTAAACTTCAAACTTTAATGCTTAATAATTGATTTTGCGAGACACTGTTTTTTTACCGGATTCTTTCGTTTTAAGTAAAAACGCGTCGAATGAGTATGTTTTTATTAAGATTTGAAGAGAGGAAAGTATTCTAAATAAATACCTTTGTGATAATTATATTAAATAAAATTTTTAAATCAAATTCTTAATTTTTAAAACGAAAAATAAAAAAATTGTGCTCTTAAAGAAATTTTTATTTTAATTATATTTATACTCCTTTGAAATGCACAAGGTGATTCATTTGTATCTATTTAACATTCATTGTATTGTTTAACATTCATAAAAATATAAGATATACATAAACCAGCTGTTTGGATCTTGATTACCATTTCCATTTTATCATTTTTATCCTCTTTAATTTTATTTTGTTGAATCTTCGTTCTTTTCATTATCTTCCGTGAATTCAATCTCACAATTCCCACTGTGGTCTAGTTTCCACCGAAGTCTTCAATTCGATTCTACATCGATCACAGTTTAATCAGTTAGGCTACGTTCGGAAACTTCACCCGGGTGCATCTACTAAAGCTCATGCTGTTCGGAAATGCTTGAGTTGTACCAACATGACAGAGATGAAGAGCCGTTCGGAAATTCTGTTAGAGTACACCTCAGTGTCGGTCCACAATAAGTATTTAATCTTTAAGTCGTAAGAAATTGTCGATTATTCTTTTCATATCATAGTCGATTATTCTTTTCATATTCGATTATAATTGGTCAATTTCTTACTTCTCAAAACTTAAATCATCTATTGTGGACCGACACTCAGAGAAAAATTTTCACCCTGGTGGATGCGGGTGTGGCGCCCTTGCCCCCGGTCGCTGCTCCGCAGCCTCGCGCGCTCGCCACCGAGCGCCACCGTCCACCGAAGAAGCAGATGTTGGTGCCACGACTAGTGTGGTGATTTCCGGTTTCTTCCCCGTCGGCCATCACCACGCGAATTGTGTCGAACGGCCATTACGTGTCAGTCTACGGACGCGCAGCAGCCACACGTCTAGTGGAGAGAAAGAGAAAAGACTCCGGCATCGTCAACGCGTTGCTGTGTCGTGACCGGTACGTGACAGCGATCGCGCAGTGTAAAGTGTTGTGTACGCGATAAAAACTGTGGAGTGTTAAAAGTTCTGTCCCGCCGGCTCTGTGCGACCACGTGCGTCACGCCGCACCTGTTGCGTTGCGTGCGCCTCCGCCTCTCGCTCTGCGTGCGCCTCCATCTCTGCTTGCGCGCAACACGCGAGTGCGCTCGTGCTCTCTCTTTTCGCTCACGCAAAGTCACGTCTTGTCTCGCTCTCTCACGCGTGAGAAGTTCTCTCTTGCTCGCTGTTCCGTCGTTCTCGCGCTCGTGAGTGATCAACCGTGCGTTTCTCTCTCGCTCGCGAGTGACGCTTATATTCGTATTTTTGCAGGCGATGCAGCTGTATCCTGCGTTTGCCTGCATCGCCTAGTTCCGTCGTTTTATTCGCATCTACAATTGTGCCGTCATCAATTTCCGCGTGCGCTCCGTTTTCCCGCGCCCGCGTTCCGTATTTGCTAGCACTCGTGTGCCGTCTCTTTTCCGTCCGTGTCGCGTCTCATTCTAGTCTGCGTTTTCCAAGCGTTTCGCGAGTGTCTTGCGTGCACACGTATCGTGCGTTTCAGGCGCTTCATCTTTCTTTTGCGAGCGACATATATTTTAATGCGTTCTTTCTTTTCGTTATTCTTTGCGTTTTCTCGTTTCTAGTATTTAGTTCTCGAACGTTCCTCCGTGTCCGCGATGCCCTTGCCGGCATTGTACGTTACGTGAGAAAAACACTGTCATGCGCTGTTCTCGTGTTCGCGGTGCCCCTGCTGGCATTGTACGTTTCGATCTCTTTGTTCTGTGTTATTAGTTTTTAAGCGTTATAAATATCGCGTCTTTGTTCGGTTAACATTGTGACTTTGACACGTTTTAGATCTGTCGATTGTGTGCTTAAGAATAAACGTGACCGAGTCAGAACATCGTGAGACGTTGCTGGCGACGGTCGGACATCAAAATCGTAGCGCGACTTAGTTTTTCCTGCCAACTTCTGTCTTTCAAATCTCTTACGGACTCGAGCCTGCCTTCATCGACAAGGCAGTGCCTGCATAGCCTTACTGGCAGAGCAATACCAGTATGCATAAGTTTTTTCCGGTTTAACTAAGAGATGTCGCCAGCGAAAAGTACGCAGCGTATTAATTTGACACATACATCATTTTGTTCGTCTGACATTTAAAACTACAAACACACACAAGTTGAGTCCGCCAAAAACTAGCGTCTTTGTATCGTTTAGTGATCATGTCGAGTTTTGTGCCTGAAAAAGAACATTTGCGGCACGCATTGCTTTTATATTTAATCAAAAGAAAAAGGCTGTTGAAAGTCATCGTTTGCTGGTAGAAACATATGGTGAACACGCTCCATCTATTAGAACATATGAGACATGGTTTCGACAATTTAAAAGTGGTGATTTCAATGTGAAAGACAGTGAGTGCTCTGGTAGACCACAAAAATGCGAAGACGAGCAATTGCAGGAGTTATTGGATGATGACCCAACTCAAACTCAACGGCAATTAGCAGAAGCATTACATCACAAGAAACAATCAGCAGACGTTTACGAGCAATGGGAAAGATCAATAAACTCGGTAAATGGGTCCCACACGATTTGAATGAACGTCAAATGGAAAATCGCAAAGTCACTTGTGAAATGCTGCTTCAACGCCACGAAAGGAAATCATTTTTGTATCGAATTGTGACGGGTGACGAAAAATGGATTTATTTTGAAAACCCGAAGCGGAAAAAATCGTGGCTTTCACCTGGCGGTCCATCAACACCAAGGCCAAATTGCTTCGGCAAGAAGACCATGCTCTGTGTCTGGTGGGACCAGAGCGGTATTGTGTATTATGAACTCTTGAAGCCCGGCGAAACTGTTAATACACAACGCTATCGCCAACAAATAATTAATTTAAACCACGCATTAATCGAAAGACGACCGGGCCAGAAGACATGGCAAAGTGATTTTGTTACACGACAATGCGCCGTCTCACACAGCAAAACCAGTGAAAGACACCTTGAAATCGCTTGGATGGGACATCCTTCCGCACCCGCCGTACGCCCCAGACCTGGCGCCATCTGACTATCACCTCTTCGCATCAATGGGGCACGCGCTCGTAGAGCAGCACTTCAGCAATTTCGAGGAAATTGGAAAATGGCTCGACGAATGGTTTGTCGCAAAAGACAAGCAGTTTTTCTGGCATGGTATTCATAAATTACCTGAAAGATGGGCGAAATGTGTAGAAGCCGATGGCCAATATTTTGAATAAAAAAAAATTAATTTCCCTTGAAAATTACGTGTCTTTTTTTATTAAAAAACCGGAAAAAACTTATGCATACACCTGGTAATTCCGCTACACGGGTAATTCCTTGTATTTAGCGGCATTCTTTAAACTGTAACAATGGCGCATATAATTATTAAAAGAACATAATTTAGAAACATAAATTATGCATTAACGAAAAAAATAAGCCAATATATCCTCAAGGATATTTAATAGTATTCGACATGATAGGTAAATGATAAATTTGTAATTTATTTGTATTTTTATAAAATAAAATAAAATACATATCTTTTCAGTTAAAAATATGTTTTTTATAGATAAAAACTTAATATCAGTACTTGTTTCGGAAAAATCTTTGGCGTTCTTTTAGCTACAACAAATAACTTTAAATGATATGAATTATGATAACCCTGAAATTTTAACCTCAAATCTAATAAAGCATCTACGAGTACTCAATCATTAACACAACATGATATGAATTTTTATCGCATCATATTTTTTTGATAATGTACTTTTAATAATATTATAATTATTAAATATATTATCGATCATAATCAAACTATATCTGTTTTTTCAATATTACAGCATCTTGGAAGGATAATAATGCTGCGAAATGATTAATTTATGCTTGGAAAGAACATGAAAGTGATTTTAGGAATGGAAAATGCAAGTCCTCAGAAATATGGAAAAAAATTTCCACCGTTCTTCAAACTGAAAATAGTCAGTGGATATACACTGATACACAATGCGAAAACAAATTTAAAAAATTGCGAAAAAAATATATAAAAGTAAAAGATCATAATAAGCAATCAGACAATAGCTGAATGACTTGTAAATTTTTCGATGAATTTGAAAAATTATTGGAAGCTAAACCTTGTCCATACAGCACAAATGATTATTTACCGACTAATTGTCGATTTTTCTGTAAAGTTTTTAGTCGACTTCAAGTCGACTTTAGCCGACTAAACGTCGATTTTTCTGTGAAAGTTAGCCTAATCGCCATAACCATATAAAAAAATGTTGGTTTATAGTTGTCATAAAGTCGACTGATATAGCTGACTTGTAATCGACTATAGTTGAGACATTTATCGATTATTAGTCGACTATAAGTTGACATTTAGTCTAACTAAAGTCGACTTTAGACTTCTTCTGCCGACTTATAGTCGACTAACAATCGACTTTGTGCTGTTTGGGTGTACCCAACCTGTTGTCCTAGCTTCTAATTTAAGAAAGTGATCAGCAACATTTAGTTTTCAAAAGAGTGAGATAGAAAATGAATTTTGTAAAGATAAATATGATAAAAAGAAAAAAGTAAAAAAAAGGAGTTCAAAAGGAATTAGGTGAATGGTGCTTTACGAGAAGATGCTAGACGCAGGAAAGAAGCAAGGGAACAGCAACATAAAGAGTTGGTAGCAGCATCTGATTGAGCAGTTGCTATATATAAAGAAATGATGGCAAAACTCATCGATAAATTATAAGAATTAATATATAAAAATTAATATATTACCATACAGCACATTAACATTGAATCAACGTTTTAGAAACGTTGAGTTACAACTATGCTGATGTTGAATCAATGTTGATCAACACTGAATCAATATTGCATAAACGTTGTTGCAATGTAAAAATGTCCGCGAATGTTGATTTATACTTGTAATGTCTACGTCTGATGGACATTGACACAAAATTGTTTCAATGTTAAATCTATGTTGATGGAACATTGATATACCGATATGACGTAGATTTTAGATTTTTGCACTACTTTTCTACGATTTTACGTATATTTCATTTTTATAATGCAATTTTAAATTGCCTATTATTACTAATTTATATATGAAATTATGATATAATAGCAAAATAAAACATAATTTAATACAAATGAAAAAAATAAGAGGCATATAAGCCAAGCCGAATCTTCTTGCTTGAAAAATTTTTGCTTATTGAAGTAACAACATTAAACATTTTGACCTGTATTAAGTTATTTTCAGTAATATCTGAGGGAAAACATAGAATATATAAATCTTAAAACAAATTTGTGTTACATCAAAATGAGATTTTGCTATTGGACTTACACAGAATCAATCAAAAGACAAATAAAAAGTCTCCAGTCATTTGCTCCCAACATGAACAGATAGAAACATGAGGTCAGGTCAAGTTAGACAAATGCCCAAAGATATTCTTAGTGGTGTCTAAATTATATAAAAACCAATTAAAGTGCTAAATCATATACAAACCGTCAAAACGTATTAAAATTAGTCAGATAAAAAGAAAATCACAAATAGTCAAAAACTAAAAAGTCGGAGGTTGGAAAATAAAAGAATAAAAATAAATAAGAAATAAATATTAAAGAAATAAATAAAAAAAAATTAAATTAAATAAGAAATAAATAAATAAAAAATAAAAATTATTATGTTGAATTGTAAAATTATAAAGTCATTATGTCCATAAAAATGAGTGAATAAATATCCATGAGCGAAAAGTCGAGTAGTATCAAATAGTAATCATTACTGTTGTCAGAAAGATGTGTAAAACAAACCGATACAGGATTGAAGGAAGGAGACAAGAAAAGGAATAGGAGAAGGGGAAAAAGAAAAAATGTGTGGTGGAGACGGATAACTGGTTAAGGACAGGCAGATAATTGTCAGGCAAAAGATCCGTGTCGCTCTGTTTATTAAGGCCGTGTTGTTTTTGATGTAAAAAAATTTCAATGAAAATTTAATAAATTGGCGACCTTTCGTCTGATTTCAGAAAAAAATTTTAATAAATATTTATGTATATACATACATATATGCATATTCAATGTTGTAGCAACATTTTACAATCAATGTTGAAAAGCTAACACAGATTAGTGTTAAAAAAACATCCGCACATCTATATGAAACATTACGACGTCTTATCAACATTTTTTCAATATTATGTGCTGTATGAGTTACATTCTATTTATATTCTTATTAAGATAGACTATAAGGATATATTCTTTTCTTTGTATTTTGTTACTGTATCATGTCTTTTGTTTTTTTATTTTTGTGTTTTGTATTGTCTTATCTTTTTACATTTCTGTTATTTTTTGTTTTTCTTTTTTTTTAGAAATACGAAATTTGATATCTTAGACATTGCCAAAGAATTAAAAATATTTGTTTATTTCAATATTTTTTTGCCGATATTTAAAAAAAAATATATATATAATTTTATATAAATTTTCAATACTATATATTTGTTAAATCTATAATTCTAGTTTATAAAACGGAAAATGTTATTGTGTTCTAAAATAGGATTAAGGAAAGGATTTTGTATTATATTATTATAAATATCTATAAATATAGATTTAATAATTATAGTCAAATATTCCCTCCATTTGAATATTATTAAAAATGATAAAATAATAAAAACTGTATTTTGACAAAATGATTTAATTGATTATAATTACATTGAATTACATATAATTTAAAACTTAACAGCTAGAAACCCAAAGAAATTTAAAAATTATTAACATAAATACTTCTATCAAGCAATCATATTCTAAAATCATTATATCAGCATTGATTAATCTTTACATCAGTCTCGTATTATATATCAAAGAATTCGCAACTGTAGTCATTTTAATTATATGAGTTTGTTTCTTTTTTATAATAGAATAGAATATAATTCATAGATACTATTAAACTATATCTAAATATTATAATTCAAGCTATTAATGCTGCTAAATAATTGTGTTTTGCTGGACTCTGAGCGTCATTATAAATTTCTTCCTCAAGTCCATTTGGTCAAGTCAATTTGGTCTGGTTATGATTTCCTTTATCATTTATTTCATTATATTGCCTACCCCACTTCAATAAAATCCTTCACTCTATCATTATATTTCTTAAGACAGAAATTATGTAGCACACAACAAGCTAATATTACATAAGGAATCAAATCTCATACGCCACACTCATATATCAGATATTTAAATCTTCGAAATCTTCCCTTTAACAAAGAAAATGCTTTCTCTATGCTTTACTTGTCTTATTCTTGATGATTCCTTATTAAAGTTGATTTGAACCTGTATATAAAAAGTATAAGAAAATAATAATTCAATTAATATAGATATAAAAGACAAAATAAAAAAAATAATAAAGTAAACTAACTTGTGTCAAATTTTTTTTGTTTATATAGGATAGAATACATCAAGATAATACTGGATAAGTTTTATCAGCAATAATTATTCATTTTCTGGAAAAAACTTTGTACGATTCTCTTGTATAGACATCCACAAATCCGAATTTTTAAATATTCTGGAATCATTCACAGAACCTGCGAATCCCACAAAGCAATCTGTGAACACGAGATCTGCATCGCAAATAGTTTGTAAAGTAAGCGCATATTCGCATTTCCTAGTTCTGTATGATTCAGCATGAAGCTAGATAGATAAGAACATAAAAATAAGATAAATTATTGTAAAACAACAAAAAGATAATTAAAACAATATAAAAATAAAATAGTTTTACATGTGGAGCAAGGATAGGTATGTGCGAACCATCAATAGCTCCTATGACATCTGGACACCAATTCCACTAAATCTATTCTTCACAGAATGTAATTTATTTCTTTGTGGCTACACAATAACATTATCTGCTATGTTATTCAAAGCATACACTATTCTACGAAAAGAATCATGTAAAATAGATTTTCCCATGTTGAAACGATCTGCAATAGATATAACACTAATTTAATTATTGCGCAAATTATTACCAAAACAAAATCTAATGTTTAGATAT